>CM076577.1:1247488691-1247846407 GCA_034641835.2 Pinus albicaulis
CTAATACGCACATCATCTTCTTCTATTTCAAAAAGGTCAACTAAATCCTCAAGATTTTGGACGTGCTCTTCAGCGGTGACTTTGGAGCTTTCTCTATCAAATCTGGGTAATTTATTTTGAAGATTTGCAGGGAGGGCTCGGAAGATGGGAGGTAAGACCAGAGGCTTATATCTTTCTGGGACCTTTGTGGATATAGGTAGTGTAAAAAGAGATTTATGATTGTTTGAGGTTTCAGCCAGAGTGGGAAAGGTAGCATGAGGCTCATGTTTTACTAGGTTTTCCATAGGTGAATCTAGGGTAAGCACAGGTGTATAAGCCTGCTCATGGTTTGAAATTTGAGGCTTAGCTTTTCGAGGTTTGAGATCTTTCTAATGATCAATGTAGATCTCATCAGTGTATTCTTGATCAGGCTCAAAGTAGGATAGAACATAGTTATAGATAAAGACAATAATTTCTTGAATCCAACTAAGGCCTGAGTGCTTTTTCTTTCTAGCATGACTGGTCATGTTTTAGGTTCTTCCTCCAGTGGAGTCTTTAGGTCTATTGAGAGTTGTGGAGTCGCCAGGTGGATTTCTTTGAGATCTATGGTCCACAACCAATACTATCAAAGATGCTTTCGGGAAAAAGTTTTCTAGCAAACTTTGAGGTGAAGACTTGCAAGGAAGAGTTATCACTTGGTTTCAACAGCTTGCTAGGCTATTTAGACAAGCTAATGGTTCTATTTGCAAGTTTATTTCTGTTTATCTCCTATGCTTAGGTGAAGTTTTCTGAATCGCTAAGTTATACTTAGTTAGTCACTGATCACAGAGTTTGCAACATGAATTTTAAGTTTTGGAAATGATGAATCAACATAAAGGTATGGTTTATAAAATTTTTGGTTTTTTATGGAGTTTTGGGCCTACTGGAGGCTAGTGGAGTCGCCAGGTGGAACTTGGTTGTTTTTATAGAGGTGTAGCTATGGTCCACCACCAATAACTAGGAAAAGCCAATCTGGGGATGTTTTTGGGGTTTTCTGAGTTTTTATGTGTAGCCCTGAGGTTTGGAAGAGTTTCTTATAACTGAATCATCATTTTGCTAAGATGGTGAAGGAGCTAGCTTCTATTCTTCGGACAACACTTAAATTTTTCTAAGTTTGATTGAGACTTTGAGAGTTACTAAGAAGTACTTAGATTGTCACTAACTCACAAGGTCCCACCGTGATCGCCATTATGTTAGGGAGTGGTGGGATAAGTCAATCAGATATTATTCCTAAGGCTACTGAAATGTTTAGGGAATCTAAGTTTGTTTATCACTCAAAGTCCCACCGTGATCGCCATTATGTTAGGGTGGCGATGAGGTGGTTCAATAGTATAGTGCGTTTTAGTTCAAAAAAGGGAGCTTTCCGCGAGTCTTGAAAGGTATTCAGATTAAAATGAACTCAGAAAAGTCCCACCGTGATCGTCATTATGTTAGTGTCCCGTGATTTGGCTGATTGGCAAGCCAAATGACAGTGTAACATCAAACCAATCTTTGGAGCCCTAGGACCTAGCCTTCCTGGACTCAGAAAGGGCTCTCTCTATTTGTGTAAGGGATATCTGTGTGTTTGCTTCTTGTATTTCTGATTTTAGGCTAGTTATGAAGTAGGTTTTTTTGGTTTTGGTTTTTAGATTGTGAGGGATGAACTGATCAAAGACTAAGATAGATAAGAAGATTGTCAGATTAACTGGGCTATGGGGTCGAAAAGGTCAAGAAAGCTTTCAGATGGTGATACAAGGTTGTTGAAGGGCCGATTTGATCGAGGTAAAAAGGATCTTTGGGTAAAATGGAGTGGGATGTGTTGTGCATGTCAACCCCTCCATTCAAATTTTTGGCCTACCGCCCCATATAAACCTTTCAAACCTGCTACTGTGGCCAAGAACAGTCATATTCTGCCTATTGTTGCTCTTTCCGCCTAAAAAATACCTTACCCAAAGGCTCAAATCCATAATTGAAAATTTATCGGGCCTAGCCCCTGAGATCTTAGCCCTCCCTGTTTTGATTTCCATATGACCCGACGCCATGACCGAAGCATTTCCCCTACGGGGGCTTTACTCTATCCGTAGGGTCAAACCTTGGTGCCCCCGTAGTTGACTCCTCGGGATGGGTGAAGACCTGATCTAACGGCTGCCATTCACTACTGGGGGTCGCTCCAAAAGTCTCGTGTCCGTACACCTTGGCCCCCCGTAGTTCATCTCCGCCGTCCGATCAAAAACCAATCAACGGCCCGCAATCGAATCATACGTGGTGGTCCCCGCGCCCGAAAACCGGCGGTTAATTCCGCACCGCCATTGCTGGGCGAGCGGTATTCTCCATGGGGCCAGCGATTCCATAGATCGCATGACAAGTGTCCCCATGTACAATTTTCAAACCGCCCATTTCGCGCATTAAAGATTGGTCAAAGGCCAGGCAGCGGAATGATCGTAAACCGTCAGATCTCGAAGTCTTCATCCAACGGCTACCGCTTGACTTAGTTGCACGGGTGTTAATGCCAGTCTACAATGTCCCGTGGCCCACCGTTACATCGCTCCCAGCGCCTTTGAGCCGTTGATCCAGTTTCAAGATCCAACGGTCCAAGACGCGTTCTCCCCCGCCTGTTGACTCCACGTCTCCACGTCACCCCTTCCATATCATCTGTCGTCCATTCGTTCACAGCTTCCACGTGTCATCCACTTTCACCTCCACCATTCATATATTACATTCATATGCCATATTCTAGCGTTTTAGGTTATAAATTTCCATCAGTCCATTCTTCACAGTCCCTCTGCATTTTCACCACCACCTTGTGTACCGCCACCATTGTTGTCATGACGCTTTGTCACACGGCCACCCTCATTGCATGTCTATCCCCAAGTCTGGTTTCTTTTAATGTGATTGTGGATTTTTGTAGGTGTCCGGCGCTGATGAACCATCGAAATTCGTGGTTTACAGCACAGAGAACGAGTACATTTCAAAGATCTATTCAGCAGGTGCAGGATGATGAAGTAGAGTCGGGATTTACCAAACCCTCCAGAGTCTTTTAAAATGAATATTTTACAGTTTGGGATATTAATGGAGCAACCACAAAATATCAGGGAATGATCGAGAACTTCGACCTCCAGCATTTAAGATTTTAGGTGTGAAATCAAAAGATGGAGGGCAAAAGTACAAGGGCTTAAAAATCATATCCTCCAGGTTATTTCAGCAGATTTTTCCTCTGAGGAAAAGTACAAAATGTCTATTATATACTATCCTTGAGCCACGTTCCTGGAGAGTTTTTCCTCCCCTCATTTATTTCATGAAGCAGCAGCAGAAGTACTTACACCAGTTTAGCACCGCCAAACAGCATAGGCAGGATTTTCTAATCAATTTGTCTTAATGAGTCAATTTAATGTACATTACCTACTGCATTTTCTAGAGCTTTTTGTTTCTCTTATAAAAACAAGGAAGAAAGACTGTAAGGGTTCCAGATTTCTATTAGCAAACTGTGCAGTGAAAAGCTTTTGTATACATCTTGTAAAGTTCCTGTATGAAGGCTCAGAGCCCGTAGGGTTTCAGTGAGGAGGAGTTATAACTGTAATGAGGATTCTGGTCTTTGGTATCCCACAGTATGTAATCTTTTCTTATGTGTTAATATAATATCTCATTTCATGCTATTTATCTTCTTGTATCATGTTATAGAATGCGAGTGGCTCACTGGTCTTAAGTAAGGATTCATCCTAGTTGGTGCCCATACTTGGATTAGTCAAGCACTTTAAATAGGCCTAGTCATGATATATTGTTCCATGTTCATTTCATCCATATTTTCTGCTATATTAGTTACTTGAGGAGGGTGCTTTTAAAACGCCATTATCATGTATGGATTCTTAGTTGGATAAGCCCATATGTGGTTTTGTTGTGTATCAAGGTATCAGCCTCATGCTAACTAGTATCTTCTTCATGTTTCTTCACTGCATCCACTTTCTGATATTTGATTTCTGTGGCATATTATTTGAACTGGCCCTCTTTGTAGTAAGTTGTCTCTTAACTGTCTGATGCTTTTGTATTGGAGTTTTGCATGCTGTTCCTACATTATTCTTATCTTTGTATCAGCTTCTGAGAGAGTTTGGTCCCATTTCAATTAATTTCCTTGTTTTACAAGAGATAGCAGGAGAGCTTTTGGATTGACAACCCAAGCTATATTATGAGCTCCTTGCTATGATAAGATGTCCTAGGCACTGGTCTATGGCAACTCTAGGCTGTCTCTAGGGTAGACAAGAATTGTCGACAACATCTTTCTGGTGCCGTTGCCGGGGAAGAATTTGAGAATATCAGTTTCCCTGGGCCTCGAAAAATCATATTCACTCTCTAATCAGGTGAGCACAGAGAGTTGAAGAGTTGTATATCTCTCACCTTGGCGACTCCACTGTTCTTTATTTGATAAATCTATTGGTAGTCCTGGCTCCTCGAAAGCCACATTTGAGGTCAGATTCCTCTAAGTTAAAGACATCCTCTGTATCTGACCCAGAGGAGATTATTCATAGAAGAAGTTGAAAAGAAAGACAATCAGCCCGTGCTGAAGTCCCTGAATATTCTGTAGAAGATCATCCATCCTCTTCTTCTCAAGAAGTTCCAGTAGAAAATCCTGACTTTACTGAAGAAAATCTCGAATATTACTCAGATAGCCCACCCAGGGGAAGTGCTAGAACCAAAGATAACCCTCATCCTACCCCTGAGGCTGAAGAAGTTAATGAAGTCACAGAAGTAGCTGCTGTTAACTGTGAACTATTCCCATCTACACCTCAGGCTTCTGTGCAATTTATTCCCATTGTTATACGTACTCCACTTCCTCCTCCTCCCCTTCCTCCATTTGTACATCAGATCATTGCACAACCTCCACCTCCTCCAATGGCTAATGTACCAGCTTTTCTCCTGAACAAATATGCTCCACTGGCCTTACCCCAAGTGCTAAATGATATGCGACAGGATTATTTGAAGATTCTACCTAGATTTAATGGAGAAAATGAGATTGATACTCAAAAACATCTTGAGACTTTCTGCTCTTTTGCAGAAAACTTAAATGTAGAACATTTGGATGTGGTCTTGAGATTGTTTGTGCAATCTTTGGATGGTGAAGCCAGAAAATGGTTCAAGACCTTGGGAAACCGTTCAGTGACCACCTGGGATGACATGGAAAATACTTTTCTCAGGAAATGGGGAGAAAAGAAAGATCATGGACAATGTCTTACTGAGTTTAATACTCTGAAGAAGAAACATAATGAGGGAGTGGCAGAGTTTATCAAAAGATTTAATAAGCTATATTTGAGCCTGCCTCCTGAGATGAAGCCTCACCAAACTGCTGCTAAGGTAGTTTTCATAGCAGCTTTTGATTCAGATTTTGGTTTCTCTCTAAGGGAAAGAAAACCTGCTACCTTAGATGATGCTCAGTCAGATGCTCTTGAGCTGGAAGCAAACTTTGCCTCCACTGGAAAATTAAAAGGAAAAGCTGAACAGGATAGGAGGAGAGGCAAAGAAGAGGTTTCCACCTCTAATCAAGATAAGGATGCAGATAAGATGGATGAAATAAGTAAGATGGTTAAGAAGATGGTCAAGCTTGAGCTGGAGGCTAAGAATGCAGCTCCCAAGAATTTCTATAATACTCCAAACAGAGGATACAATCCCCAGTATAAGAGACCACCATTGCAAATATTGCCAAGGGAAGCAAAGGAGCAGCAAGATCAGGTACCACATCCCTTGTACCTGGAAGGTCCAACAGATGACTCCACTGCAGATGCTGCTTATGAACTAGAAGATTCAAATCTCGCTTTTTCAAACAATGATGATATAGAATGCCCATTGCAAGAAGAAGAAGAAGAAGAAGCAGAGATCGATCATTATTGTAAACAATTTGCCGATTTCATGCAAGCACAATTCAACGTAAAATATGATCTCAGGTCCTCAAGGAACAGGTCCTCAAGGAAAAGGACCAGGACTCAAGATGAAGAACAGGAGCCACTTCAAAAGGGGGAACCTGCTCAGAGAGAACCATCAGCACAAAAAGCTGCAGAAAAAGGTAAGAGTCCTCTGAACAAGCCTTCACAGTCTAATGACCAAGTCCTTTCTTCTTCAAAAGTAATCAGTCCTCCTAATGATGAATCTGTGTCAAAAGAAATTAAATTTTCAGCTGAAAATAAAGAGTCAAAAGAAGTTGTGATAGAAAAGCCCCCTCCTGCTTTTAGTTTGCAAAAAGAACTTGAGAAAATTAAAATTCCAGTCCCCTTGACCGAGCTGCTAAAGCAACCTGCATATCAGTCTCAAGTTACTTCTTTTATGCTCCCTCCTGAAATATCAATTGTGCCTGATAGTTTAAACCTTCAAGAAGAAAGACCCATGGTAGTCTTTGGCCCGCATGTTGAGGAAGTAGATCCTTCTACTCCTCCTTTTTATGTCTCTCTAGTTATTTATGACCTGTTGTTACACAATTGTATGTTAGATTCTGGGGCTTCCCATAATCTTATGCCTCTATCTGTCATGGAACAACTAGGACTGCAAATCACACGCCCATATAAAGACCTTTATTCATTTGATTCCAAAAGGGTCAGATGCTTGGGGATGATTAAAGATTTAGTGGTCAATTTGGCCCAAATTCCAGCAAAGAGTGTGGTCATGGACATTGTGGTGGCTGATATCCCAGCCTGCTTTGGCATGTTGCTGTCAAGGTCCTGAGGTACAAAAATTGGTGGGTCAATTAAACTGGATTTAACATATGCTACCATCCCAGTTTTTGGTGGACAGGAGAGGAGGTTATACAGAGAGACTAAATTTGTCAAGGTAGTTACTAAGGCTGATAACTCTGAAAATTCACCAGTTTATAATAAAGAAGGAGATTTTTCATGCTTTATGCTAGAAGAAGATCAGAATTATGTGCATGAATCCTCCTTCAAAATTAAAAATGAGCAGCCTTCAGAAAATTATGAAGCTGGAATCTGGACTTTACATTTTGATGGGGCAAATTCAAGAGAAGGCAATGGAGCTGGGGTATTATTAATCTCTCCTATAGGCAGATGGATCCCCCTGCCCTTCAAATTGGAATATGAGGCTACTAATAACGTGGCTGAATATGAAGCACTGCTATTGGGACTGCAAACAGCCAGGAATATGAATATAAAGAATTTAAAAGTTTTGGGAGATTCTGAATTAGTTGTTAGACAGGTCAGAAATCAATGTCAAACCAAACATCCTCGGCTGAGGGCATATAGAAATGAAGTTTGGGACATGGTGGAGAATTTCTTCTCAGCATTTAATATACAGTTCATGCCCCGGGAACAGAACAGAATAGCAGATTCTCTTGCTGTGGCTGCCAGTACATTCCGCCCTCCTCAGAACCCACTTTTGAGGTATGAAGTTGAGGTACGATATAGACCATCCATCCCAGATAATATTAAGCACTGGCAGGTATTTGAAGATGATGAACAAATGAAGAGATTCTTGGAGACAGTGGGGGAGTTTTCAAGTATGGAGATTGATGACAATTAAGAAGGAGAAGCTGGAAATATTGCAGAAAACAAATGGGAAGATGAAATGGCAGGAAGTAAAGTGCTGCAGCTGAAAGGAAATGTTATACCTAGAGGTCTGGTGCCTCTAGAAAGATTATTTAACAAAGATGATATTCCATTGCAGCCAAACAAAGTGATAGAAGAAGATCAAATGGAAGATTTAAATCTGGGTACTTATGCTGATCCCAAAATTGTAAAATTATCTAAGAAGGTCCCAAAAGAATATAAAGAGAAATATCTGAAGTTGTTTCAATCTTATAAAGATGTATTTGCATGGTCCTACCAGGACCTAAAAACTTCTGATATTAATATAATGCAGCATAAAATTCCTTTGAGGGAAGGTGTGAAGCCTTATAAGTAGAAGCTCAGACAGATAAATCCTCTGCTGCTTCCCTCTATTGAAAAAGAAATCAAGAAGCTGCTGAAGGCCAAAATAATTGTGCCATTGAGATACTCAGAATGGGTAGCAAACCTTGTTCCTGTTCGAAAGAAAAATGGAGAAATAAGGTTGTGTGTAGATTTCAGAAACTTAAATAGAGCATCTTTAAAAGATAATTATCCATTGCCTAAGATGGACAACATTCTACAGAAAGTGGTCGAAACCTCCAGAATGTCAATGATGGACAGGTTTTCCGGTTATAATCAGGTGGCTGTTTTCCCAGAGGATCAGAAGAAAACTGCATTTACAACAACATGGGGTACATTTATGTATGCCAGGATGCCATTTGGGCTAATTAATGCAGGAGCTACTTTTCAGAGGGCAATGGACATAGCTTTTTGGAGAGCAGGACAAGTTTTTGGTGGTATATCTGGATGATATCACAGTATTTTCAAAGGATGATACTCAACACATTCAGCACTTGCAGAGAACCTTTGAAAAATGCAGAAGGTATGGTCTTTCCCTCAATCCTCAAAAATCTTTATTTGCATTAGATGAGGGAAAACTTTCAGGGCACATTGTAACTAAAGATGGTGTGAAAATAGACCCTAAGAGAGTTGAAGTTATAAACAGTATTCCTTTACCCAGGAATAAGAAGGAAGTGCAGGTGTTTCTAGGCCGAATCAATTTCCTGAGAAGGTTTATTCCTAACTATGCTGAGATAGTTAGGCATATAACTGATATGTTGAAAAAGAATAATGAAGTAAAATGGTCTCAGGAATCTAGAGATGCATTCACCAGAATAAAACAGGCATTTGCTGAAGCTCCTGTACTAGCTTGTAATATCCCCAAAGGGAAATAACCAGTAATACACAGAAATATGCCAGACAGACATACATAAACAAATGCTGGAACCAGATAATAGATCAAATACACATAGAATGCCAGAATACTAAGCCATCTTATTAATCTGAGAATACATAGGAAGGAGTACAAAATAATCAGAATGAGTGCACCTATCCTTGCCCTAGGCAAGTGGAGACCCTCTCAGATCTGATAATGGCTACAAATAAGGACAGCGTCCTAGCTGGCTGGAGAAGAGCTGCTGCTGGAATGCAATGGAGCTGCAACTGAAGATTGGAAGATGGCTGATCTCAATCCTCCAAACCCTCACCAATAAAAAACGCTGTCTCTGCTAGTGACAGCGCAGAAACAGATGGAGTACGAGTCACAAAACCTCCAGATGAATAGATCAGCCTCTCAAAACTAGGAATGCTGGAAAACGCTGTCAAGGCCCACTCACATGATCATGCTCATCAGATCAGCGTCCTATATGCTCAGATCTACTGGATCTGAAGCCTCCAATCCAGATATGCGTCCTATCCCCCCAGATCTGCGTCCTCCTAGCTCAGATCTACTGCTATCTCTTCAGATCTATGCTGGATCTGCCAATATCTCCTCAGATCTGCAACCTCCAAGGCTGGATCTGATGTTATCTCTTCAGATCTAGGCTGGATCTGCCAATATCTCCTCAGATCTGCAATCTCCCAGGCTGGATCTAATGCTATCTTTCCAGATCTGCACCCTACAGAACTAGATCTGCAAATATCTCCTCAGATCTACAATCTCCAAGGCTGGATCTACTAATGTGCCTTCAGATCTGCGTCCTTCTTCCTCCTGGAACAGCGTCCTCTCTCTAAGTCTGATCTGCGTCCTCTCTTCCCTTGGAACAGCGTCCTTCTTTCCAGATCTGAACTGCGTCCTTTCTCCCCCTGAAACAACGTCCTACCACCAAGATCTGCGCAGTCACCAGAAGGGCTTCCTCCTCTCTAAATTTGTACCAGAAAACTGCTGCTACTTGCCACTGAAACTGAAAGATGAAGCTCAGAAAATAACCTTACTAGGGCGGGCACTCGAAGTCCCCCGAAGCTAAGGGTGAAACCAAAAATAACCTTACCAGGGCAGGCACTCGAAGTCCCCGAGGCTAAGGGTGAGATCTCCGAACGGAGACACTCGGTTGCACTAAACAGTGCTGCAGACCGACTAAACAACCGGCGTGCTGAAGCAGACAGAAGTCTAGCTCTCGATATCAATATCAAATCATGCATGCCCAAATGAGGTGAGAACCCCACCTTTTATAGTGCCAAACTCCCTCCAAAACCTTGACTGCGTCCTTCACTCTCCTTAGCCTGCGCAGTTAACCTTGGGTTAGCCTGATGCCTCCCCATCATACTCATGTGGACCCCCAAGGCCCCCTCTCTAAGTTATAACGTCCATCAACTAGGAAAAGAACACTTTATTTATAAAGTGAGGTGACTAAAGTGAGGTGACCCCTCTTATTTCTCACTTTATTTATTACTTCTAGTTAAAGCGGCAAAATTAAACAAAAATGAAATATTCCAATTAGCAAAGCTAATTGGGAATATTACAATCTCCCCCGGCAAAACGTTGCTTGTCCTCAAGCAACTGAAGTGATGGATGCTGTAAAGTCTGCTCGTTCTCCCAAGTGGCATCCTCATCCGGAAAAAATTGCTTGTTCTCAAGCAGTGCTTGAACAAGCCTACTCTCTAGCTGATGCTCCTCGCCGATACTGCAAAATGTGCCTGGGTCCCACTGAAACCTCTCTATCTCCTGCATCACCCTGATACGAAGGGATATCTCAATGCCAGGATCCCAAACTGATTTCTCATGATACCAGCCAACCAACAATCCGCCCGGGTCCCATCGCCACCATGGCCAATAATAGCCCAAGTCCCATGGTTCGGACTGCTCACTGCCTCTGGCTATGACTGAAGACCATGACCGCTGCTGCTCTGCATCTATGACTGTGTAAGCTGGCCCATCAACTGTGAACCAACTCGTCACCTCTCTCCCATCAAGGCACGGAGTCGAAAATAGAATGAGGAATATCTCCCTCCTGTGGATCCTCCACCTCCCAGCAATCATCCAGACAAAATGAGCCACCTCCCAACAAGGCAACTCCTGAAAATCTCCTTCCACCTCAAGATCTGGTAATGAAGGTGGGCTGAAAATATGAACTTGGCAAGCATCATAGCTTACCCCATGCTGTCCTTCTCTCCCCTCATGACAAGTGTAGAGTCTATGCTGATCCTGGGCTGCAAAATCATTGCCCTCCAATGGCAAAGTGAAAAACAATCCACCATAGAAGGTTCCTCTATCACTGAAGAACAAGCTGGCCCAAAACAAACCATCCATGAAGAATATGACATGGTCATCATGGATCACCCTAATGAGATGTTTGTTGAAGGTTCTATATGAGGATACATAATGCAAACAATCTCTCACAAGGATACAACGTAGTCTCATCCACTGCAACTTCAGAAAATTACATGGCAAGCAATGTACATCTACTAATGGATAGCAAATGGTTGAATATGAAGACGATAAAAAACCAAACAATTGCCCATGGCTATACAATGGATGACTATCAATCTCATGGCCCACCTCCGAAGAGAGCACATATGTAGTAGTGGTGGCCATGCCTCCTCCCATGCTCCCATTAGAACATGTAGTGCCGAAAATACTCAAGGACACATCCAGCTCATGTGTCTCTCTCATAATCAAGCCTCCCATACAAATCTGATCTATATCAGCAAATGGAGACATGATCAGCAACAAAATGAAGGAAACGCTGAAGGTTACATGTGATGAAAAGAGGTACCAACAGCTTCCCCAACAAGTACAGCGCAGTTTTACAAGTTGCCGCTTGATAAGAGTACAAGGCAAAATGTTTATGTTAAACATGCATGTCTTCATATAATACATGATATAGTGCTGCAAATGAACATACATGAGGTGATAAAACACTTTCCCAAAGCCACAAAAGATATGGTTGCCTCCATCATGTAGTTTGGCCCGATAAAACTCACGGAGCAATATGACAAGCTTGCCCCCTTGTGAAGCAATGCACTGCATAGGAGTGTGCGAATCAATGAATGTATAGGCAAACTCCTCACCATATGCTGGAAGTAAGATGGTACATGGATCCATAAGTGAGTCCTCCATATTGTTTTGGCATGCTATGAAGAAGAATGAACCATGTGCTACAAGAAGATAATCCTCCTTATGCTTGGAAATCCAAGTTAAGAAGAATATGCCATAGCGATAAATGTCTCTATCATCATTACCTCCCCTTTGTTCATCAAGTGCAACAAATATGAAGTGATCCTGGGACCTATGGGTTATAGATCCACCATATCTCTGCTGCGCACACTTCATCCATAATGTCCTGATCCAAAGTGACAACGCTGTGAGCTCATGCAAAGAAGCTCCTGTCAATACAAGACTCTGTTCTTTGACATGCTCCTTGTCAAAGACTCCTCCAATAATGCTACAACAAGTGCGGAATACTTCCCAAGATGGAAGTGCTTCCAAGCCATCATCAAGGATCAAAGAGATAGTGCCATCCCCTCTTCCTGCAACATCATACAAAGTGTGAGAGCAAATTTGCCCTTGCTCTTCTAGGAACAAACCAAGCAACAAGACATTGTGTTGCCTCCCCATACCTCCATCATACAACTCATGTGATGAAGACACAATGAATGATAGGAGTAACACATCAACACCATGCATCCATACTCTACGCTGCTCAATGATGCAATTATCCATCCATCTTTTCCCCAACCTCCTACTCTTAAGAAGAGTGTTTGCCAAGTGATGGCCAAACTCTTTCAAGAGTAACCAGCGCAGCCAAGCCTCCTGCTGCCTTGTGTCATAGATCTGCAAGTAGCCCCCTAGCTCCTTGCTCATCAACCACGTCCACTCAATCACTTGTGGATGCCTTCTTCTTCTCCTCTTCCTGGTATTCCTCCCATGAGGGCTACCATCCTCCCAAATCAAGTTTCTGACTTTGCACTCCATGGGATCTTGAAATATAAACTTCTCAAGGATCAATGAGACCCTATCAAGAATCAAATAGGTGGTAGGCAAAAACCTCCCATCATGATGTGTATGGCTCAAGGGATGTCCAACACAAGCATGAGAGATGTTATCCATCAGAAGATGTCCTCCATCTTCTATCTGCTCTTGTGAGAAGGGAACCAAATCATTGTGTTCCATAGCCCGCTCCACCGAGTACCAACTCAAAATCTCTCTCCATCCAATCTCAACATATGGATGTTGTACCCTGTACAACTCTGATCGTCTCATACCGCTATCCAAGTCAACATATGAGATCTGACTAGGTGGCTCTGCCTCTCTCTCTCCAACGGAAAGAGATGACTCAACGGCACTGCCAGTCCCATCCATGCATACCTGAAGGGGAATGATCTGACGCTCCAATGTGCCCTCTGGTTGTACCATCAGGGAATCCAGCTGTTCCCCAATGTGGACCAACTTGGCCGCCGACTTGGCACAAGTTGCTCTCATACCCTCCAGCTCCTGGTCCTGCAACAAAAGGGTCTCCCGCACTGACGCGGCCTTCTCTCTCAAAACTCGAAGGTCCGTCCGAAGCCGATGATACTGCTGTCTGCGATCATCATCCAATACCTCTGTACCTGCTATTACCTCATCGAAGGTGGATACATCTCCTGACACCTCACCCATCTGTTGTGTGCTGCTACCACCCGAAGACTCGGACATGGCTCCAGTGATCACCTCAGTGGATGGCTCTACCGGGGTAGGCTCTACCTCCACTATGATATCAACCGGCACAGTCAAGGAGGTCTCCAATGATGGTGAGTCCTGTGTCACACTAGGTGTAACCTCAGGCTCCCTGCAATCCTGTGTGTCCTCTTCCTCCAAGTGTGAGGTAACCATTTTAATGGTTTCCCTCTCCGATACTCGGTCAAGCTGGAAAGAGGTATCCAACTTGTCCACTGTGCGCTGTAAGCCCCTATCATGTGAGTGCTTGTTCCCTCTGCGAAAGTTGTGAGGTCTACTATCATGCTGGAGCTGAACATAATCTCTACTCGCGGTGCGGTGGTAGTCTCTACCATGATGATGCCGGTGCCCCTGGTGTTGATCATGGAGTCTAATGCCATACTGGTACAGGATATATCTCTCGAAGGGGAAAGCATCCATGAACCCCTGTCTGAAAGCCTGATACTCTGCAAGAATGTCAGCCATCCGAGCCGGATCTACCTCTCGCTGTACTGTTATTCCTGTGTCCTCTGGCAAGAATGTGGGCATAGTGGGATGTGTGGGTGTACATGACTCCATATGCCGAGTGGCATCATGCCGAACGATCTGAAAACCCCTAGGGAGTTCTCTCTGACTGACCCCTATGGCTGAGAGCCTCTGTGATGTCTCCTGGATGTGACGGGGGACCGCCTCTTTAAACCAATCACCACCTGCCATTGGCATTTTCTGCTAGGTGCCAACAGGCTCCTCAGAAACTGCACGGCTACTGCAAAACCATACTGCTGCTTAACTTCGACATCCGATTTACCCACTGAAAACTACTCAGAAGATTCCAAGAATTTGGGAAGGTAATCCTTGCCCAAAACCCAGAAAAACCCAGAAAACGTTTCTCCTCATTCCAAACTTCAAAATTTGACCTTTTTATTTTGGCCCTTTTTCCAACTGCGTTTTTGGTATTGTAACTGCTATTGCTCTGTATGATCTCTTTTCTGATGTCATAGACCACAGGCTGAGCCAGAATTATGCTTTGATACCACTGTAATATCCCCAATGGGAAATAAATCAAAGAATATTACGTAAATACGTGATACACATACATAAACAAATGCCGAACTGATAATAGATCAAATACACATGTAATGTCAATACTAGCCATCTATTAATCCAGGGAATACATAGGAAGACGGCAAAATGAATCTAATATAAAGACTCTATCCTTGCCCTAGGCAAGTGGAGACCCTCTCAGATCTGATAATGGCTACAAATAAGGACAGCGTCCTAGCTGGCTGGAGAAGAGCTGCTGCTGGAATGCAATGGAGCTGCAACTGAAGATTGGAAGATGGCTGATCTCAATCCTCCAAACCCTCACCAATAAAAAACGTTGTCTCTGCTAGTGACAGCGCAGAAACAGATGGAGTACGAGTCACAAAACCTCCAGATGAATAGATCAGCCTCTCAAAACTAGGAATGCTGGAAAACGCTGTCAAGGCCCACTCACATGATCATGCTCATCAGATCAGCGTCCTATATGCTCAGATCTACTGGATCTGAAGCCTCCAATCCAGATCTGCGTCCTATCCCCCCAGATCTGCGTCCTCCTAGCTCAGATCTACTGCTATCTCTTCAGATCTATGTCGGGATCCGCTACCATTCCCCAGATCTCTGTGAACTCAAGGCCGGATTCTATGTTATCTCTTCAGATCTAGGCTGGATCTGCCAATATCTCCTCAGATCTGTAATCTCCCAGGCTGGATCTAATGCTATCTTTCCAGATCTGCAAGTATCTCCTCAGATCTGCAATCTCCAAGGCTGGATCTACTAATGTGCCTTCAGATCTGCGTCCTTCTTCCTCCTGGGACAGCGTCCTCTCTCTAAGTCTGATCTGCGTCCTTTCTTCCCCTGGAACAGCGTCCTCCTTCTCGTATCCACCCGTCCTTCCTCTCCCCGAACAAATGCTTCGCTAGATCTCTGCTGCAGCCCACAAGAGGGCTTTTCCCTTCCAAATCTTCACCTCGAAACCGCTACCACCCCCACCGAACCGAAGGATGTTACTCGTAAAATAACTCTTACTAGGCGTGTGACTCAAAGTCCTCTCGAAGCTAAGGGCAGAAACTAGGCTAACCTGCACAGTATGTGCAGACAAGCCCCCGAGGCTAAGGGCAGATGTTGGGATCTCCCACGGAGACACCCGATTGCACTAAACAAGGCCGTGCACCGATCAAATAACCGGCTAAGTATAAAGGCATGTAAGTCTAGTCAATATCAATATCAAATCATGCCTCGTCCAAATGAGGTGAGAACCCTACCTTTTATAATGCTAAACTCCCTCCAAAACCTTAACTGCGTCCTTCACTCTCCTTGGCCTGCGCAGTTAACCTTGGGTCAGCCTGATGCCCCCCCATCATACTCATGTGGACCCCCAAGGCCCCCTCTCTAAGTTATAACGTCAATCAACTAGGAAAAGAACACTTTATTTATAAAGTGAGGTGACTAAAGTGAGGTGACCCTCTTATTTCTCACTTTATTTATTATTTCTAGCTAAAGCGGCAAAATAAAGCAAAAATGAAATATTCCAATTAAGAAAGCTAATTAGGGAATATTACAGTGTCGTAGTTCACCAAAGCAACAATGTGGCAGAGGCATTGAGTTCAAGAGCTGCAGTACATGGCGCCGCCTTAGCTAGTTGTGAGGGCCACATGGCTTCAGTAAGATGTTATTTATTTCGTCAGCCGTTGAGACCTTCAGTGATATACTGTGATAATCAGAGTTGCATTAAATTCAGAGAATCCAGTATTTCATGACAAGTCAAAGCATATCGACATTAGATATCATTTCATCAGAGACTATGTTCAGAAGAGAGCTGTGAAGCTTGAGTATATTCCCACAGATGAGCAGGTAGTAGATATATTTACCAAAGCCTTACCACGAGGAAAGCTTGTCTACTTCAGAGACAAGATGGGTGTGGTGAGTAATACCTTCTTCGGTAAGAGGGAGTGTTGAAATTTGGTTACCGGAGGACAGGTGGTTCCCTAAGGCTTTGATCTTTGGCCTAGGGAAAAGTGTCCAAATGTATTTCACTTTTTCTTTCCCTAAAGACTTAGAAAGTAAAGTCAATTAATTTCCA
The DNA here is from genome assembly GCA_034641835.2 of Pinus albicaulis. Classification (NCBI taxonomy): domain Eukaryota; kingdom Viridiplantae; phylum Streptophyta; class Pinopsida; order Pinales; family Pinaceae; genus Pinus; species Pinus albicaulis. Next base: position 1,247,505,325 of record CM076577.1, read on the forward strand.
AAGTGGCTTTAAGTGATAAAGTTACTAAGTCTAATTTTAAAGTGACTTTAATAAAGTCAATGTGAAATTAGAAAGTGAAAAGTGACTTTGGAAATAAATGACTAAGAGGGTCTTTATTAAAGTGGGGTGAATTAAAAAAATAAAGTGAGATTTAAATGCACATTTAATCTCAGCCCTATATCTAAATCTATCTTAGCCATTGGATTTAGGGATTTCCCAAAAGTCACTTAGGGTTAGGTTAAAGGAGGAAGAGAGGGAAAAGATCATTCAGTCTTTCATGAGCAGATTGAGAGAAGGAGGAGAAGGGAGTTGGAGATTTTTTCAGGGTTTGAGAAAGTAAAGGAGAGAAGCAGTTCAACAAATCCATACAGCAGAGAGAGGCTGCATGCATTTCAAGGCAGCAGTTCGTACAACATTAATTAGCACACATTTTGAGGTAGATTTCCGTACAACAACTTGAGGCACGGATTTCGAGGAGAGGGATAGCACACAAATCGAGGAGAAGGTACAACAAGCTGAAGGCACGATTTCTGAGATTGCTGGGCATAGTTCTCGAGACAACATGCACGATTTTCAAGGAGACACTGTTGTACTTTTCCGTACAATTCGTACAACTAAGTATTGGGCACGAGTTTCAAGGCTGTTCACTACTGTAATAAATTTCTGTTTTGATTGTTTTGCTGATTTAACACATTTTCCGAGGTGGAGGCAAGCATAGAAAATGAGATAAGTTTGTACATTGTTTGCTGAAATTTTTCCTCTATATTTCACTTCTCTGTAAAAGATTTTCCAGAAATAAAGAAGAGCTATCGAACTGGTTTTCCCCAAAAGTTGTAGGGTGTTTTTCCAGGGTCATGTTGACAAAAAATCAGCGTGTTATTTTCTGTGTGTGTGGCTGAAAATATTTCTATGTTTTTATTTCTGCAATTTCTAGCATTTGAAATTTCTAGAATTTGTGTTTTCAGATTTTTTTTTTTTTTTTCCAGCTTGTTGAATGTATGGTTATGGGAATGGGCATTTAACTTTATGGGAGAAATAAGGAGAAACTGATAATCGGGGTTGGGTCATAAAACTTCTACATGGCTCAGGCTGTGGACTGTTTCCCTCTTTGAAGGTTTTAACCACGTCAAATACTGGTGTACTGATCAGTGATCTATTTGTGAGCGGTGACCTTTGGTGTTTGATCTAAGGAACTTACCCTGTAGATTCCTACACTCACTTCTGCATAATAATAAAACCCTCAACTACAACACCAATTTTCCCAAGTTGGGTTTTTTCGGGGACATTTGCCCAAAAATAACTGTCATATTTTATGTGTGTGTGTGTGCTAGATTTTCTCAGTTTCTAGCGCTATTTTCCTCCATAGTTTATTTGTGAAAGTAACAATGTTAATTATTTGATATTTGCCGTAGGAGACAATAGATAAATTATTAAATAAATTAACAATTAGAAAAATAATTTCCAGTTGCTGTGATAGATGAAATTTTCACTCACCAGCTCATTCTCACCAAAACAATGATTAAACTTGTGTCTTCGTTCCTCCTTTTAAAGGCAATTCAAATGGTTAAAATTAGTGAGTTCTATGTTTGGAAAGTCGAACTGGTGCTTTTCTAGTTAACAACAGTTAACACAACATGTTAACTAGTTCATCCTAAAATTTAGGAGGCTAACTCCATTTGTTCTTTCAGTTTCCAAACTAACTCACACTAGAAGATCAAAACTCGACCTTCAACTTCAACACATTAGTTAACTGCCTCATGCACTTCCTCTTTTTTAGGGAAACTCCTAAATTTTAGGATCTTGACCATGCACAAAAAGGAACTTGATTTTGACTCCTTGAATTAAGGCACAAATCAAGGAATCATGTTTCTCGCTAATTTTCAACTAATTGTAATAAGTGATGTCTAGAGAAGTTGTAGGCTATGTCACACGGTTCGGGTTTGAATTCGAGTTCGGCAACGATTAAGTTCAATTTAAATTCGAATTTTTCGTTGAGGTTCGCATGAGGTTCGGCATTAAGTTCGACTATATATATATATATATATATATATATATATATATATATATATATATAAATCAAAATCAATCAATAAAGTTATAGTGTTCTCATTGCTATTCATATAACTTTATTGATTGATTTTGATATATATATATATATATATATATAATAAATCAAAATCAATCAATATATATATAATAAATCAAAATCAATCAATCAATATATATATATAATAAATCAAAATCAATCAATAAAGTTATATATATATATATATATATATATATATATATCAAAATCAATCCATAAAGTTATATGAATAGCAATGAGAACACATGAGTCACAAATCACAACCACTATTCATTTCACCCTCTTGGAGGCAGGGACAAGCAACGTCTAGAAATTGAATTTAGGAAATTGCAGAGAATACAACACTGAGCACAATAGAGCAAGTACACTCAGGCTGAAGTTGGCTTGTGAAAATCTATCGACAACCATGATAAATAAAGACAAACCAGTGGCCACTGCAGGAAACTAATTGGTGAGAAGCAGAACAAGAGAAAACCATGTGCTGCCCATGGTTTTTCTCATAAACCTTAAAACAACTAACAAAAACTGCCCGAACTCTAACCTCAAACCCCAATTTTCTTTTTTTAAATTATAAAATTTGGCTTCAAGTTCGTCTTTAGGTTCGCCTTCAGGTTCGAATTTGTTCAAATTCAGCGAACCCTGTGACATAGGTTGTAGGGGGTATGAGTGGTCAAAATTGGACCTCTCCTCCTCAACTTTCTACTAAGAGACACTTTGAGGAGTAAAAAATAAATTATAGACCATCAAAACACACTTTTCCTAAGTCTAGGGGAAAATGTGGCAATCATATAACCCAAAAATAAATAAAATAGAGAAAAATAAAAGAACTCCGTGTGACAAAATGACATGGAAATAAGTTGGAAATGATCTCAAATGAAAAGGCAAGTCGAGAGGCAGATAAATGGTGATTTGGCACATGACATCATCTAAGTGATTGAGCACGTGAGGAAAATCGAATTATTTGCTAGAAATAAGGAAGTCGAATCTCCTAAGTGGCAACTTGAAAGTGTCAACGAATCGATGGCAGATTTGATTGCTACATTTGTGGAGATATGTCTCCATTTCACTTTAGTCCACTATCCACTTGTGGCAATAATACTTCACACCAACCTAAAACACACTTCTCCAAGGCAGCTCCAGGCATTCCTTGACAACCTGTATGCATGGCAGAGGTTGGTCAGCCTTGAGAGGTGTCATCCACTTGATGGGTTGATGAGATTTGATGAGGAGTTAGCTCTTTTCTTCACCAACAAACTTCTACACTTTGCAGCTCGAGTTCTACACAAAGGAAATACGCTGGGAAACAAGAGGATTTCGACTTGCACTTGTGTCATAACAACTCTTTTTTGGGATTCGATTTTCCTTCCTTGGGATCATCGCCATCTACACTTGTCACATTGTTTCTCTCTTGGGATTTGCTCCCATTTCTCTATTTAAATGAGCCATTGACTCCATTTCTCCAATCTGGATACAAGCTCTTGTGCTTGGGGAAGTTCTGCTCTTTTGTACACTTACATTCTATTACAATAAAAGCCTTTGGGGTTCACTTATAAGGTGTTGTTCTTCTTGTGAAAATTTATGAATACAGAAACCCTACTGCAGTGTATTGATTTACTTCCCGTACTTGGTTTATTTAATTAACAAATTTTTTAACTGAAGTATTCAGAAAAACATCAAAGTAAACACAACTGCAGCTTACACATACATACAGATCATTTACTGAAACATAACGCACATATGACAAAGGACACACATGATTTTTCGGACAAATGTCCCCGGAACAACCCAATTCAGTAAAACCGATGTAACAACTCTTAGAGGGTTTTTATTATTAAGCAGAATCTGAATACATCAAGGGCACTAGTAGTGTTTTGCCCGACAGAGAATTTCATGGCAGATGTACCTTATCTCTCAAAGACAAAAAATATGGCTGATTCAAATCCTCAAGAGAATCACTGAATACGAGCCCTTTCTGGCCCACTGGAACCCCAACGTTGCCCTTGCAGCCTCTGCGTCAGCCGCTGAAGCCCTGCTCTACCCCTGGGTCACCCCTCTGGGCTCATCACTGCCTCTGCATCACCCTTGTGGGCCTGCGTCAGCCCCTGTGCTGCCTCTGCGTCAACCTGGCTGTGCTGCATCCCTCTTGTTGGGCCTCTGCGCTGCCTGGTATGGATCAACCTCTCTGATTATGCATTCTCGACCTCAAATTAGTGTAATCCCTCGCCGATCTGCCCCTCACCAGCATTGCAAGCTTACTCGAAAATTCTCAGCAAACCGCGCCCCAAAATTTCGACTTAGTTCAAGTACTACAGCAATGTGTGTGTTCTCCAACTGACCCCAAGCCTTCTTTTAATACTTTTCTCGTTGATAAATCAACGACCGTGATCTAATCTCTAATCAACGGCTCAGATTAGAAAAAGCTTGATCCACGTCACTTAGAACATTCTCACCCACATGTGTAAATTAATTCACTTTAATTTTTTAATTTCCCTAAGTTAGACTTAGGGTCCCCATTAAAAAATTTATTTATTTGAATAAATTTTACACTAGGTGGAATTTCTCTAAACGAATTTTGCGTCTTGGAGATCTCATGTGTTCTTGCCCCTCCACAAAGTTTTGGAGCTAGAGCACATCCGATGCTACCCAAAATCTCAACACTCCCTCTTAGCGAGGAATGTGCTCTAGCAACACTTCACTCCAGAAGCGTTACTCTGATCTCTGGCATCAGTCTCCTGCGTTGCTGATGCTTGGGCCTACTGCCCTCCATCCACTGCGCTGTTGCTTTCTGTACTGCTGCCCATGACTCTGCCACAATCACTGCCTTATCTGTATTGCAGCTCCCTCTCAAATTGCTGCATCATGCTGCCCATAGCACTGCCACTGCTAACTGCTGCACTGCAATTCAGATGTTGAGAAGTAAGCAACTGAAGGACAATCACCTAACAACTGACAGAAAAAGTCAGTCTCGCTGCATCTCATCACTGAAGCACCCTCTGCTGTTGCTCTGTGTTGACCCTCTGAAGCTCTGTGCTGTTTGCTGCTCTGCACTGCCTCTGCGTTGCTGCTTCCATGCTGTTGATGCCTCTCCTCTGCGCTGCTCCAATCTTCAGTGTTCAAGCACTGCCTTGTGCCTTTCCATGATCTTTTGCATCCACTGATTCTAGTCATCCTGCTACTGTCTTAAGGCTCGCATAGCTCGTATGTGATCCAAGAGTTTGGGCACCTCAAGGATTTCGCCACCCACCATCTGTAGCTCAATCTACAGATCTATGTTGCCCCACGTCTTCTCACAATGTACATGAGCAATCATGGCTACATCATCATCGCTGTCATCGTCCCCTTTCGCTGTTGCTTCCTTGGAATCTGAATCTTCCTTGCCCTTATTCTTAGGACAAGTATTGGCAAAGTGTCCCAATTCGCCACATCTGAAGCACCAGACCTTGGATAGGTCCATCTTCTTCTTCCTTTGCTGCCTCTGTCCCTTAGATGCTAGTGCTGCATCTTCCTCCTCTTTCTTAATTTTGACGCCTCCGCTGCTGAATTCCCTCTTGGTTATCCTCTTGATCTCCTCTTGACAAAGGACACATGTCCCCTCAGTTTGGGAGTTGTGCTCTGCCCAAGATACTTTGGACAAAGGTCTCCTACTCATTGGTGACTGCATTTAGGGCAGTCCTCACCATGAGTCCATCATCACGAGTTACCCCCATGGCAATCAACTAGTCTCGGATAGATTGCAATCTAAAGAGGAAAGGATTGATCTCCTCTCCCTTATGCATATGGAACATCCACATCTGATTCTCCAGAAGCATCTTGTTCTGGACGAAGCTACCTTGATACAACGTGGTTAATGTTGTCCACAGCTCGTTTGCCATATTCTTCTCGACAGTATGCAGAACCACGTGATCTTTCACTCCGTCCATGATCAAGCGTTTAGCCTGCACCTGATTTTCTTTGAACTTCTTCAGAGCATCAGCATCAGTTGACACAATTAGGACATTCTCAACATGGTCTCTGATGCCATACTCCTCAAGGATTGTTAGGATTCTGGCTTTCCAGATAGCAATGTTAGACACACCTTCTAACCTATCCTGATCTCTCAGTCCATACGAGGCCATCTCTGCTCAAACTGTTGAACCAAGTGCTCTTCTCCCTTCTACTGTTGCTACACACAGCAAAAGACAGGATCTGTGTTTCTTGGCGATAGAAACTCTCTAGAGAGTATGCTCCCTCTAACAAATGACTTCCCTCCTGGAAATCCTTCACCAATTTTGTCGAATCAACCCTCTACTATCACTCCTCTTGATCGAATCTTAGATTTCTTGGTTAGAAAATCTTCTGAGGGACTGTTTCCCCCTACTTTGTCAACCTTGCTAGGCACTGTTCTGCACTGCCAGAAACAATGCCCCACCAACAACTTCGAAGAATCGAAACTACACTTCCAGCCCCGACAATTGGCACAACGTCACTCCAACTTGGATTGCATCACCCTCTAGGGCCTGCGTCAGCTCAACGTGGGCTTGACATGCTCTACGTCACCCTCTAAGGCCTGCATTAGCCTCCGCGTTAGCTTTGCGTGAGCAGACTGGCGCTGCATCACCCTTATGCTGTGTCTGTGCTGTCCCTCTGATGCTGCGCTGCCTCTTCCTGGATCTGTGAGCTTCAACTGCCCTCCTGCATCAAAAAATATTTAGCCCCTTGCTGATGGCTTCAACTTGATATGCAATCCCTTTGATACCATGTGAAAAGTTATGAATACAGAAACGCCACTGCAGTATATTGATTTACTTCATGTACTTGTTTTATTTAATTATCAAGTTATTTAACTGAAGTATTCAGAAAAAGATCAAAGTAAACACAACTACAGCCTACACATACATACAGATCATTTACTGAAACATAGCACACATATGACAAATGACACACATGATTTTTTGGACAAATGTCCCCGGAAAAACCCAATGCGGGAAAACCGGTGAAGCAACTCTTAGAGGTTTTTATTATTAAGCAGAATCTGAATACATCAAGGGCACCAGTAGTGGTTTGCCTGACAAAGAATTTCACGGCTGATGTACCTCATCACTCGGAGACAGAAAATATGGATGATTCAAACCCTCAAAGGAATCACTGAATACGAGCCCTTTCTGGCCCATTGGAACGTCAATGCTGTCCCTCCAGCCTCTGCGTCAACCCCTGAAGCCTTGCGTTGCCCCTACGTCACCCCTCTGGGCTCAACACTACACCCTGGTGGTGCTGCGTTAGCCCCTGCACTGCTTCTGCGTTAGCTTGGCTGTGCTACGTCCCTCCTGCTGGGCCTCTGCGCTGCCTGATACGGATTTGCCTCTCTGATTATGTATTCTCGGCCTCGGATCAGTGTAATCCCTCACTGATCTGCCCCTCACCAGTACTGCAAGCTCACTCGAAAATTCTCAGCAAACTGCGTCTCAAAATTTCGACTTAGCTCAAGTGCTACTATAATGTGTGTGTTCTCCAACTGACCCCAAGCCTTCCTTTAATACTTTTCTCATTGAGAAATCAATGACCGTGATCTAATCTCTAATCAACGGCTCAAATTAGAAAAAGCTTGATCCACGTCACTTAGAACATTCTTACCCACATGAGTAAATTAATTCACTTTAATTTTTTAATTTCTCTAAGTTAGACTTAGGGTCCCCATTAAATTTTTTAATTAATTGAATAACTTTTACACCAGGTGGAATTTCTCCAAACGATTTCTGGGTCTTGGAGATCTCATGTGTTCTGGCCCCTCCACAATGTTTCGGAGCTGCACATCCGATGCTACCCAAAATCTCAACACTTCTTGTCCATGGTATAACTCTTGATCATTGTGCTTCAATTTTCTGTAGAAATTTCTGAATCTTAATTCTTATGCATAAATTATTTCTGTTAATCCGGTTAAGCTTCTCCTACTTATACAAGTTATCAACTGAATAAATTCAAGTTAACATCAAAGCAAAACACATAACAAATCTCTACTAATTCAGATCTAGAATAAGCACATGCACACATAGACAAAGTGCCACAGTTATTTCTGGACAAAATGTCCCTGGAAAAACCCAATGTGGGAAAACCGGTCTCTGGCTGCTGGAGGGCTATATTATTAAGAATATTTCTGAATACACAACTCTGGGTTCCAAATCTAGAAAACCCTACAGAGAAAACTCCAGATTTGCAACACCTCGCTAATCTAAGACCAAAAATACTGACTGATCCACACCCTCAAACGGGATTTACAGAACTCAGCCAGATCTAGGCCTAGAAACCCCATATCTGCCCCTGAAAGGCATTGCGTCAGCCTCTGAAGGCCTCCAAATGCCTAACACTCACTAGAAGGAACTGCGTTACCCCAGACTAGGTGACACAGTCACTACGCTGCCCCTAAGGGTCTCTGCGTAACCCCTGAAGGGTTTCCTGAAATCACGCTGTCCTTGCTGCTGCCGTCTGCTGCTACTGCTGCTATCGTCTGCTACTGCCTTCCTTTGCGCTGTCTTTCCTGATCTCTTCTCTGCTTCTTGTGTATTCTAGAACCCAGGATCAGATCATCCCCTTGGTCTAAATTCCCCTCTCTGCAACTGAAACATTTGAGAATTCTTAGCAACCCCACCCTAGAATCTCAGCTTAGCTTCAGTGCTCTGCCTCCGTGTGTCTTTACAAATGACCCCAAGCCTTTCCTTTATACTTTTTTCGTTGACAAATCAACGACCAAGATTAAATCTTTAATCAATGGCTAAGATTAAAAGAAATCTTGATCCGTGTGACTTAAGACAATTTCATCACATGTTTAATTAAATTCACTTAAATTATTTAAGTTCCCTAAGTTTTAACTTAGGAAATACATTAAAATAATTAATTAATTTAATATCTCCTAAACCAGATGAAATTTCCCAAATCCATTTCTGGGTCTTGTAGATCAGGAGAACTCTAGTTGCTCCACAAAATTTGGGAGCTAGAGCACAACTAATGCTACCCCAAATACACAAAATCTCAACATTTTCTACTTGCAATATTGTGTTCATTATTCTCATATGCTTAATAAAGATTTGTTAGTTTAAAGTTAGTTTACACTAGCATTTGGATTTGAGATCTATTCTAGATAGATAATGTTTTAATTGATTTTCTTATAAATCTCTAAAATTTCTTTGTCGTTGTATGTTTCTAAATCCATATGGATCTAATGTGTATTTGAAGTTTTGTAGAAACATATTTTTGATCAAGCTTCAAGTGCGAGGGGGAATTCTTGGAGGAATCATCCCACTCTTGAGCACACTTACAAGAGAGCCCACATTTGTTGTTTCCCAAGGTCTCATCTTTTGATTTGTGATTGCAGGGATCCTTGACCTTGGCTTGTATTTCAAGTCAACTTCACTTAAATCATTTATCTCAAACTTTTGTGCTCACATTGATTTTATGTCGCTATTTAGAGCTTGATGATAGCTAGACAAGGAAGAGAGTTCTACTCGTGGGCCTTGGTCTAGCCCTTGTATATTACTTGTAGATGATCATTTCTTTTTCTTATCCATTTGTCCACTAACTTTGAGGGCTGCTTTGCAGGGAAATCAGATTTGTTTTTTTGAGGCTTTGCTGACTTTTTGTTGACAGGGTTGAGGGAGTGCATGCTGGAAAACTACTAATCCCTTTTGTGCAGACCCTTTACGCTGATTTGGAACCAATTTTGAGCAGGCCGTGGACTCTTTGGGGCAGCCTATTCCTTGACAAGGAAGTTAGCACTTGTGAGACATACCATTCTGCTGAAACGTGAAGCTCTTATGGCTGCCTCACTCTCTTGTAAGGCCGTGGGATTTTGGGAAAAAGACACTTATTTCTGTGTGTAACAAGCTGCCATATGATTTTGTCATAACAGTGATTGGAACAGCCTTAATATTTCCCTTACTTGGCAGATTTTATCATCTTAAGAGGCCAGAATTTCAAGATACTCTTTGTAATATCCCCAAAGGGAGATAACCAGTAATAAACAGAAATTTGCCAAACAGATATAGAATATGCAATGCTGAATCAGATCACTGAATAATGACACATAGAATACCAGAAAACTGAGCCATTTTATTAATCTGAAAGTACATAGAGAGGAGTACAAGATAATCAGAATGAGTGCCCCTATCCTTGCCCTAGGCAAGTGGAGACCCTCTCAGAGAAATAAGAAATGGCTGCTACAGAAACTGCATCCCAGCTGCTGGAAGGAACTGAAGCTAGGGGCTGATCCCCTTGCCGGAATGAGCTGAAAATCTACCGATCACCTATACTCGCTGCTCCGGACAAAACCCAGAAACCGTGAAGCAAATGGACCATCTCCGAAAATCGCCCCCAGAAACCCTCCTCCTACAAAAACGCTGTGCCTTCAGGAACAGCTCAAAAGCTCAAGAAATAGGCTGTGGTTGGTTTGGATTCATGTCTTTCTGCCTGTGTCCGCTGATTCCGAAATATACAAGGTCGGATCTGCTACTAGCTCTTCGGGATCTATGTTGGATCCGACAATATCTCCTCAGATCGCAACCCCAAAGGTCGGATCTATGTTCTCTTCGCATCTCGGGACTAGATCTCACAATATCTCCTCGATCTCGTAACTCCCTGCCGGACTAGTGCTAAACCTCCGGATCCGCAACATACAAGACTAGATCTCGGCAAGTATCTCTGCCGTATTCGTCCTCTCCAAGGCCGGATCTATCAATCACAAACTTCGATCTCAACCCTTTTCCTTTTAAATAGACAATACCCTCTCTAAAGGGCCGGTCACGTTTTCCCTTCCTCTCCCGGGTCGCCGAAGCCGCCGCATCTGGTAACCGCGGCCCTCTTGGGACAATTCTCGTCTCTCCGAATGGATCGGGCCGTCCTTCCTCTTCTTGCTCACGTGCCCACAAGAGGGCTTTCTCCTCCTCAGATATACTTCAGAAATTGCTGCTGCTTCACTGCTGGAACTGAAAAGTGTACTCAGAACAAACCTCACTAGGGCGGGCACTCGAAGTCCCCCGAAGCTAAGGGTGAAACCAGAAAAACCTTACCAGGGCAGGCACTGTCCCCCGAGGCTAAGGGTGAGATCTCCGACCGGAGACACTCGTGCACTAAACAGTGCTGCAGACCGACTAAACAACCGGCGTGCTGAAGCAGACAGAAGTCCAGCTATCAATAATAATATCAAATCATGGATGATCCAAATGAGGTGAGAACCTCTCCTTTTATAATGCCAAACTCCCTCCAAAAACTTAACTCTCCTTTGACCTGCGCAGTTTACCTTGGGTCAGCCTGATGCCTCCCCCATCATATCCACGTGGACCCCCAAGGCCCTCTCTTTAAGTTATAACGTTGATCAACTAGGAAAACACTTTATTTTAAAGTGAGGTGACTAAAGTGAGGTGACCCCTCTTATTTCTCACTTTATTTATTATGTCTAGCTAAAGCGGCAAAATAAAGCAAAAATGAAATATTCCAATTAGCAAGGCTAATTGGGAATATTACACTCTTGAGGACTCTCTTTTGTATTCCATTTGCTCAATTTTTGGGCAAAATTTGGTCACTGTTGTTTCAAAAAGGAGTTCTAGTGTTTCAAAGTTAAATTTTCCTTGCAAAAGCCTTCTTGAAATTGGAGCCTTTCCTCACTATAAAGGAGGCTCGCATCATTGTAACATTATATTAATACAGAGTTGATTTTTTTTGAGGGAGCTTGGAAATCTCTCCCATGGTATCTCACCTCCTCATTTAGAGGGAGGACTTTTCTTTGGGTGGATTAATTTTCTTAGTTTAGTTTCTAATTTACTTGCATGCATTGTCTCATTTGCTAAATCCAATCTATTTGTGCATGGTTTAACTCACGACTTCAATACATAACACTCATTTTCTATTTAGCAACGAACTTAACAATTTATCTACTAGTGTATTGTATTGTGCAATCAATTTCATAGTTGCTTGAGCTACAATATGTTGCAATCTTGTGTGGTGCAACTTGTCTCTCATTCACTTAAGCTACAACACATTACAAGAAATCTTTTTTACTTCCTTGGCAAATCGGATTTGTTTGTTGATCTAGTTCTCTATTAATTTTGGCATTTGTTTCACATGCTTGATGGTACGTGCTTCATCATTTCCTTTTATATGTCAATTTGTGCTTGAGATACCATCTTGAATATCACATTGTTCATTGATATATATCTTGGAGTATCTTGTTATCATCATTTACTTGAAACAATTTACAATTAACACTTAGGAATTCTGGCGTTAGACTTGCACATTTAAAAAACTTACCTTCAAGCATAAGCTTGGTTGAATAGACATTTTAGAATCAATTTTTCCTGATTTTTCTTCCATCTAGTACGGAGTAAGGTTCCAACCACTTGACCTCGCAGTTATGGAGGTGGCTTAGTCCCCTTGCAGCCATGAATCCATACATGCGGGGATCCTTATGCGCATCGTGAATATGGCCAATGTCCCGATTTCCATTAACAGCAAGTGGCGGGCACGCACAATTTGGAAACCAACGCAGAATTAAAGACGGGCAGTGCAGCAAGCCATAGTTGAGATGCTGCAGAATTCTGGAACGAAATTCATTATCTTGCTCGTTCGAGACTGGGCTTGCTGTATCACATCAAGACTCCAGCAGAACGACACTATTCCCGTCTCCTGGCATTCATGCTGCAAAGCGCCTACCTTTACGCCGACGCTTGCTCCTTCAAGTGGCTTGATACCTATCCAGCTTTGTCTCTGCCCAACATAACCTTAACATCGAAACACGTTAAATCCTTGTATTAAATTTCCTGAAGCATTTGTGCCTCCATAAACCCTGCTGGAAATAACCCTACGAAACTTTGAGATTTTAAAGATAATGCCAAACTTAGATGAAAAATACATACGAGAAGCTACGAAATTCTGAGATCTTAAAGATACGCCTAAATTGCAAAATTCCACATAGCTACAATAAAGACTTCAACAAGGACTTCGAATATTTTCAATCATTGGAAACTCAGATGAAAAAGCTTTGCTGCTACAGATTGATGTAAATCTGGCCCTAAACTAGGATCCAACATACATCAAGATGCACTCAAAATGCATACTTCAGCTCCCTGTTTTAGAGTTTTCTCCACGCTGCAAATCTGGACTGGTTAGGGCACGAACCACAGTCCCTAACATCCTTTAATTTTTAGCCCAGAAATGCTCCTTAGAGTTGCGCCTAACTCTTCCTTGAAGGTCATGACACCTCGTTGTAGGTCTGGGCTATTTCTATCCCTTGAGCAGTCCTCGACCCTCCTTAATCTCCACGGCAGGGTTCAGTGAAGCCTCATAGGCCTGCGACATTCTTGTCTAAAGACAAACCATCTATCAAATAGCCCATAGACACGTCCTCCTTGCCTCAGCTCCGATACCATGTTAATTTCTGAACATGTTCTATGCCATTTCAGATTAGGGCAAAAAGTACTGAAGCAGATAGAACATACCAATAGATCGATGGAAGACAAGCCAAAATAGAGATAAATAATGGTGATGTTACGGCAATCAACAGGATGCTTCTACTAGCAAAGTCTTCACTAGGTCATTCAGCGAAGCACTTCACACAACCCCAAAACAACCCAAACAAAGAACACTCCATAAATACGCAGCACCAAGAACACAGCTCTATCGCCATCAAGAGAGAAGAAAATCCTCCACACAATGTGTGTATAATGAACTCCAAGTCTCTCCATTATATTGGCATCTTTGGGGGTATGTGACACACTCTTTAAGACATTTAAGTTTATTATATTCCAGGCCGACCTAGCACATAAGTGGAATAAATTCAAAGTACAGGTTCTGCTCATCCAATCGAGATGATATTTAGATCAATCTTACACCTCTTCGAAAGAGGAATCCAATAAAAATATTGGGACTGTCATCTGAGCAGCACAACTCGGAGTTACCTAGTTTTCCAATTTTAACAAGGAACCCTGCTGAGCTAACAAGCGCTGAGCATCCTGAATCTTAGGGCAGAGATGGGTGAGATGGTCTCTAGTGCATAACTTGCATGGAAACTTAAGTTTCTTCTTTGCCTCTCTCTTACCCTCTCCAACATTATTGTTGGATTTGTTCGCATTACACTTCCCATCCTTATCTTTCTTCTTGTTATTCCGTCCTTTCTTCTTCCCTTCAGATTGTTGATTTCCTTTAGGGTTAAAAGATTGAACAACATTAATGGTTAAAGGCTTTTCTTGACTCAAAATAAATATTTTCTTTTGTTACAAAGATTTCAAATGGGACTATAATACATGACATAAATTCTTCTTTGTCCTAGAAAGACCTAGAAGCTCGAAGAACATGCTTTTGACCTAGACTTGAGCATGAAACCCATGCTTTGAATAAAATAAAATTTCTTTTCTTTCTTTATACAAGGAGTCTCAATCTTGAAGCATTCTCATAAGAAGAGTAGGATTGGTGAGCCATCTGTCAAGCATCTATATCATAACAAACACTGTCATTGAAGGCCTTAACTATACAAGCTCTACTTCATTCAAGAGCATTATGCTGGGAGGCTTTATGTGAGCTGCCACACTACCTCAAAGGCACATACTGTGAAAATTTCAACTCTGAAATTCTACTACAGTCACTGATTTATTTCTCCTACTTATTTTCACAATAAATTATTTATGAAAAACCCTTAAGTAAATTTCGAAATAAATTCTACTGTAGCTATCACATTTGTTCATATAAAGAAAAGAACAATAGAATACAAGCACAAGAACCAATCACATCAACACAATTATTTTTGGAGAATTATCCCCGGAAAAACCCAATGTGGGAAAACCGGTGCAACAGACGAGGGTTTATATATTTATCTTCTACAACGATTTCTTTGGAGGTTGAGAATTCGAATAATCCACAATCTTCATTTTTCCTTTGTTTACGTTTCGAGGCTAAAACAAGACTCATCATCAGGACGGACCTACACAGAAGAGAAGAAATATCGTCTTCCTCAGGTAGCCCTCCTCTCAAATTTTTCCTCATCTTTTCTTCCCCCTCCCTAAATAACCTTGATCCCTTACCTTCCTCTTTATTAATAATAATAATTAAAACTAATTCTAGCATATTATAATATATACCCTTTTATACAAACTCTCCTCTGTTCCCCCCCTTCCCCTCTCCGCTTCTTTTTCGATTACACATTTTTTCCTCAAATTTTTTTGCCCCCCCCCCATTTCATAGTTTGTTCAGACCTAGTCCCCCTTTTCCTTACATCCTTTCTAAAATATTTTAACCTCTTTTAATCCTCCTTAATTATCTAACTCCTTAATTTTCACTATAATTAATCTAATTCTAAATGCATAAAAAAATCATTTATATATAATAAATAAAATTTATTAATAATGCTATCCTAATTAAAACATTTATTAGTCCTTGTTGTCGCACAGATTGTTCAGGGCACCACGACAACGTTTCAGACTGGGGGCTGTCACTCTTATCCCCAATCTCTCTCTTTAAACTGTCTCCTTGCAAGTTAAGGGAGGTAGACCCTATTATAAATGAGGATGACAAATCCAGGAGACACAGCTAAAACATCAAATACTTATAAAATGAACAAGATTCCACAGATCTAGATTAGATATCACGTTAAGACCAGTGCCTTATGGAGTCAAACAGAATCCCGTTATGCAATTATAAACCAGTAAGTGATGACTAACTGCTGCTTATTAAAACACGATTGATTAATGATATTCAATTAAAAAAAAGCACCACAACCATGAATGAAAATGCCAGATGTTTGAAAGATTTCCAGATTTATGATGCTTCAATTAATTTCGATCCAGAAAATGTCTCTATAGTCAAAACTTTAAATAAAAACAAAATTAGCACATTTGACTATTGAAATTTTGAAATTTTTTTATATTTTTGTATTTTATATTTTATATTTTTATTTTTGAATTTAAATCTAAATCTAAATAAAAATTCTAACAAAAGTTAAATCTAAACAAAATTAAAATTAAACTAAATTGAAACTAAACTACGGTCAAATTAAAATTTAATATCTAAAATTTAAAACTACGCTAGATCTAACTGAGACTAAACTAAAACTAGAACCTAAAGTTAGAAATTAAAAACTAAACTAAGTCTAAAAAGAAACTAATAGAAAAGAAATGAAATTTAAAACCTACGAATTAAAACTTCTACCCTTACCCAACTAAAATTTAAAACTACAATGAAAACAAATGAAATGAAAATCGACTAGAACAAATTCGCTAACCCAATTCAACTAAGTCAAAAATGCATTAAAATTTCATGAACGCTTATGTATTAAAACAAAAACTTTACAAAAAATGAAACCTATACAAAAAATAGCATCGCACAGAATTTAAAACACGGGTTTTATAATTGAAATCTGCGTGCGTTTGTTTGAATTTTTTGCAGGTCGAGCTTGGTGGATGAAGCGGCTTGACGTTTTGAATGCAGGCAGCGGCGTGAGGAAAATGGATGCCGGCTCGACTTCTATTGTTTGTGGGTTAGATTTGCTGGACGGGAAGGCATGGAAGGTTGCAGAGTAAGGAGCTAACGTGAGGGACGAGGAGATATCACAACGGCAAAGGGCACCACGGTCAGCGGTTCAATGGCACAGATCGATGGTAATAAAGATGAGTTTGCAGAGATGGACGGCAAGGGCAATGGAGTCGAATGAGGGCAGGTCGAATAGGGAAAACGATGGAAAAGGCAGGACGTCTCAGAAGGAGAGCAATTGCAGATGGATGGTGGACGGTTTTTTGAAGGAGGGCCGAAGCTAGGGCAGCGTTTTCGATAATAAACCCAGTACCTCCAACTCCACAAATTTAAAATTTCTTTTCAAAACTCAGATCTCAAAAATTTCTTCACTTACGCCCAGATCTGCCCACAGTGGGGTTTCTGAGGCCAAATCTGGCCTTTGGAGGCTAGATCTGCCTTAGATCTAAATTTTTTTTCGATTTAAACCCTTAACTTGCAAAAGACAGCCAGACTTGAAGACACACACGCCAATTTAATGATTAAACCCTGACAATTCTGAGAAATTTACAAATTTACAACTAATTTACAATTTAAAACCCCCAAGGTCAGATCTGAATCCGTTTAGCACAATTTTCAGAAATTTAAAATTTAAGTGAGAGGCACAAGCCTTCGAAACCCTGCAAAATCACAAATATCGTAAGATAGACCCGGAATTTAACAAATAAAGAGCTTATCAGATTTATGCTTATTGAGAGTCGGCTGGTCCAACCGAAGACTTCCCCAGACGCCCAAAAAAAAAAATTTCCCTGCACACTTAGATCTGAACTTTAGACTGATAGAGATTTAAGAAAACAACATGAGACCCTTAGAAAAATCAGAATGTTATTTTATAAACCCAGAAAACTGCACAAGATACCTGTATGCAGATTAATCCATATAGGCCATCAACCATAAAATGCAAGAAACCAAGTAGCAGAGTTTAGAGACAATTCACCACATAGATCTGAGAAGGAACATCCAGATTTGTAACCCCAAAGTCTTTAGCTTTATTCCTCAAAAAAGTTTACAAGAGCTTCTAAGAGCAAGTACACGATTCTGAGATCGGATGATCCAAGAATGACAAAGACCTCTAAATTTATAGGACTAGATCTCTAACGGCTAGTTTGGATGATCCTCGTCAAAATAATCTCAACCGTTCAAAAGATTTAATTATCTTTTAATCCGGAGCGTTGAAATTAAAATTTTGGGGAAAAAACGAATTTATCATTTAATTCAATTTTAATTAACTCAAAAATACTATTTTTGAGTTAATTACCCCAAAATTTTGACTTTGACTCAACCACCAAGGCCCAAGGGTCCAATATTTCTTAAAATTCTCAATATTCCCTTGGCTTGGCGCTTTCAAAATCATTTTCCAAGGACCCACAAATTTTGCCTTTAAAGATTTAATCCTAATTTAGGACCCTAAATTAATTAAATTTCTGGTTTAAGATTTTATTAATTAATTGACCAGAAAATTTAATTAATTGACCAAGAGGGGATTATAATTATTTTTTCCAACTCTTTTTTACATGAGATAATACATTTACATACATAAAGGGGGAACACCCGTTCGTATAGACCCTCAAATAAATACCCAATTCTGCGACTCAAAATATGATCTAGTAGACCAAGTAGCTCAAACTACTTTTACAAGGACTCGATAGAACAGTAGGACTCACTTAGTATGCTGATGACAAAATCCACCCTAGCTTTGGGGTGAGGCTGGACGGAAAAACTCTGCCGATCACTTTCGTGAATCAGTGAGACAAAAAACCTCCTAGAATGGAAGTCATCAACAACATACTAGGCTTACCTAGGTTGTTACATACATTGATGGTCTTACTTAGATCATTTACATCATAAAATGCAGAATGGGTTTACATCATTATAAAGACTGTCGATCGGCGATGAAATCTGGATGACACGAGCCTCGAACATGACGAATCCCAGTTGAAAAAATGGGGGTGTATTGCTATGGGGTCGTTGACAAAGTGTGGTCAACAGTCCTTATTAATTTCTTTAATAATAAAACCTTACATAAAACATTATTAAAATAAAATCATTATTAGAAATATAGATAAAAATCTTAATGGCTATTATAAAATTATCTTGTTTTCTTCATCTTTAATTTCTCTTAATAATAACACCTAAAAAACATTATGAAAATAAAATGCATTATTACTAAATATAAAATAAATTTTTAATAATAATAATAAAATCTTAATAAATTATTATTAAAATTAACTTCTTGTTTTTTATCATTGAATTGGTCGACTCATCTCTTTCTCGCATTCTCCCATCCCCTATTTATTTCCTTCTATTTCTTCTCTTCTTTGTAGGTTCGTCTTGATGATGAGTCTTGTTTTAGACTCGAAACGTAGACAAAGGAAAAATGAAGACTGTGGATTATCTGAATTCTCTGTTGAGATTTTGGGGTGTTGGGGTAGCATTGAATGTGCTCTAGCTCCCAAACTTTGTGGAGGGACTAGAGTACATGAGATCTCCAAGACCCTGAAAGCGATTTAAGAAATTCCATCCTGTTTAAGAGATATTTAATCAATTAATCATTTTAATTAAGGAACCTAAGTCTAATTTAGGAAAATTAAAAGAGTAAAGTTAATTAAATTAAACATGTGATGAAAATGACTTAAGTCATACGGATCAAGCATCTTCTAATCTTAGCCGTCGATTCAAAATTAGATCACGGTCGTTGATGTTTCAACAAGAAAAGTATAAGAAGAGGGATTGCTGTCAGTTGGAGAACACACACAATGGCATAGCACGAGACTAAGTTGGAATTTTAGGGCGTGGTTTGCTAAGAATTTCCAGAAGTGTTTCAACTACAGTGAGGGGTAGTATTGGCGAGAGGGATGGTTTGATCCGAGGCCAAGAGTGCAACAAGAGTTAGAGAAGCAATAGACTGAGCAACACAGAGAGGGCAACAACTACGCAGTAGTTACGCAGAGCAACCACAACCTAGCAGGGGCAGCGTAGAGGCTTCAGGGGCTACAAAGGGCTGACGCCGGCCCAGAAAGGGTAGCGCAGAGGCAACAAGAGGCCAACAGGGTTGACGTAGGCCCAGCGAGGGTAACGCAGGGGCAGCATAACCCAGTCTGGGGTGATGCAGGCTCTTCCTGAGCAGCGCAGGCTAGCAGGGCTGACACAGAGGGCTTCAGAGCAACGCTGGGGTTTCTGAAGACTAAAAAGGGCTATGTTCTGTAAATCCCGTTTAAGGGTGTCAATTAGTCAGTTTTTTGGTCTCTAGAACAAAGGTATAGCTGCAATTTTATTTCTCTGTCGGGTTACCCTGTTTGGTGCCCAAATTTGTTGTACTTAGATTCTACTTAATAATAAAACCCTCCAGCAGCCAGAAGACCAGTTTTCCCGCATTGGGTTTTTCTGGGGACAGTTGTCCAGAAAATCCTTGGTTGTCACTTTGTTATTGTGCATGTATTCTGTTTAGATCTGTATGTGTAGGTTGTTGATGTATTTACTTCAATGTTAATGCTGAATATTTCAAATTAATAACTTAATGTAAGTAGGAGAAGTAAATCTGAAAATTAACTGCAGGGTTTCTGTCTGAGATATTCAGAAATTTTCACATTCTCAACCTCCAAACTTCTACCACAAAAATCTGCAAACAATTTCTTTACAAGGAAACACTGGCAGAATAACTGAGAAACTGCAAGAAGACACCTGTGATAATTTTTCTCCCGATCTCTGGAGAACTTCTGACACTTGAGAGACACGCTATCCCTCTCTGCGTCACCTCTGCATCCTTCTCTATGCAGAGACTGCGTGAGACTACATCACTACTGCGCTGCCCCTCTGTGCTGCCTTTTTGCTCTTCTGCTTCCTCCTCCCTCGAGTTCTGACTGTTGTTAAAGCCCTCCGCTTCCAACGCCCTGCAACTCTCCCTCTGAAATTGAATTCTATACTCTGAGAATCGACTTCCCTCGGGTTACTGAGTGTTTGCCCGACTTGTCTTCCAAATGACCCTCAAGCCTTCTTTTATAATCTTCTCATTGACAAATCAACGACCCAGATTAGAATTCTAATGTAATATCCCGGATGGGATATTACAGTGGTATTAGAGCCTTGGTCTTGGCTCAACTGCGGGGTTTCAGTTGGAGGATTTCAGATCTTATTATAGTTCAGCTTCAGAGAGAGTTCAAAGGGTTTTATTTTGAAGAAATTTGAAGTGCTTGCTCATTGTGATAATTCTGGAGAAAATTATCTTATTCTATGAACTCTCTGCTGCATAAGGATAACCACATTTTATTCTGATTCTGCATGTTGGATTAATAATCATTTGACAAATTAATGCTTCAGCCTCCGACAGCAACACACAAGTGGGACTGCATTCCATTTCCTGTAGTGGGTTATTTGTGGAGGCCATTCTATTATTTGTGCAGCGTTTGAATATGTGCTCAATATTTATTAAGGCCGTGAGTTTTATTTGCATGGCGGGGAGTTCCGTAAAAGTATTTTGTGGAGGACGAATTGTTTAATTCTGCCGGGGCTCTGTTGTAATGAGGTTGCTGCATAATTTTATGAAAGAGCTGGAGGTTGAACAATTCTCAAGATCCAATTGTATCAGTCGCAAACCTTTTTTGCACACCGAGACCAATCTGCTAGGTGCATATGTTATATGAACAGGAGTCCAATATTTTTTTGGAATGATTTAAGTCGGCGGCGTGAGCAGACTCAAGACGGGGCTGCGACAATGTGACCGTGGCCGAATTACTCTCTTGGAAAATCATTCAAAGCTGAAGCTTTAACATCTAGAGGATTGAGCGAATTCGATGATTGCTGTGCACAAATCATATTCCAGAGGTTTGGCGGCTAAGAGCCATTTCCAGAGGGTCGAATCGCGGAAAATATGAAGGAGCTGCTAGTTTAAATTCGAAGAAATTGTTGTGCGTGGTCTGGGGAATTGGCAAGAACGTGAAATTGAGATTGAAATAGAAGCTGAGACGTCTGCGTGGGTGACGGCAATTTATTTTTGGTAGAAAGCAGCCGAATTGGAAATTTAAGAAGTGGATCGACATCCAATTATTTGCAGAACTGATGATTCGGAGGTTTGTCAAATCACATTTTTGACGGCTAGCGGATCGCTGATTGAAGGAGCCCTTCAAAATTGACAAATGCATCTTCCACTTTGTTATTGCTGAGATCTTATCAAGATCACTGTGACACACTAAGAATATGCACCGAGATCACTGTGGTTGCAATGAGATTATACGCCTGAGATCACTGTGACACACCGAAATTATACACCTATGATTACTGGTGTCATGTCACTGCAAATCAAGCTTTTAGAGGGATTTGATTCTCGTCAACCTTGTCACCATACTGTCAGAAATAGAGAGACCTTTCTGAGGTGATCCAAAACTGTTCTGCCACCGAGAATTTCAGAGGTATCCAAAGGTTTGTACTGTGCTTACTAGACTGTGATCCAAGCTCATTTCAGAAGGGGAAGACCGAACCGTTTCACTGTCCATCAACTGAAAAACCTCAGAGATATCCGAGTTTCACTTTGTCATCGATTACAGAATTAAAATATCATTGGGCTGTGTTATCCATGCTTATCATCTGAGCGGTATTGGTGGGGAGTTCGGTGAATTTCCAGTGAGGGAGCCAAAACAAATTTCGGGCATGAAACTGAATATCTTTTCTGAAGGGATGTGCTTCTGAGCAAATCGCTTATTTTGCAGAGAATATGTCACTGTACTGAGTTGGTCTGAGTGCAACTCAAATTATCTGAACCATAATACCAGTGCGATCAGGGGCTGAAACATTCTTTGCCTTCTGCATGTACATCAACAACTCAAATTTGTCAGGAGGTTGAGTATGGCTGTAGCAGGCAATGTAAAGCAGAAATGAGAAAATGATGTTGTTACTTGTGCTTCCATGATGATTTTCATTTGCACAGTACAGAAGCATTGGGGAAACCAATGGGCACCTTTACCTGAGCATTGACAGAAATGTGCAGGGATCATATTGAAGGGCTTGACTCACTCATTAGGTTGCTGATATCAGAAATTAAGAACTGAAGCAGAACGCTATCACTATCATCAGGACCATCCAAGTTACCAGGTTCTTGAAATCCCTTGCTCACTTGTAATATTTGATAGTAAAGCAAATTATATCAGTGTTTTCTGAGTTTGTAATCAGTCTTCTATCTATGCTGATGTGGTAAGCATCGTTATCTTGCCCTGTCCATTGCTGTAAACAAATATATATATATATATTCTGAGCTTGAAAATATAGATATCAGTTGTTGGTTAGGGCTGAATGCATCATTGTGTACCATCACTCCTCTAAAATTGGCAAACTCAGAAAAATGCATTAAACTCAGAAAAACAGTGGTCTTTCCATTGGTTGAACGATGGAGGAACTCCTAAACAAATTGAGAAGGATAAAAATTGATTCCTTAAACCACCATGCATCAGAAGACCAGAAAACAAAGCCAAACAACAGACCTTTTTCAAAAGAAATTTATGCCATCCTTCAAAAGGGACAGCCAAAAGATTTGCAGGGAACATTGAAGATGGGTCACAAAATTTTTGCACTTGGGACAGATCTGAAACACATGAAGATGTCATGGAGAGTTTTGTCCAAACTAGAAGAGCTTAATGAACTCATGTCTCCAATAGACCAAGCAGAAGGGAAGAAGCTGATTTGGGCTCTAAAGTCTGCTATGCTTGCTCTTATACAACCCAAATTCTTGGAGGAACCTTGTGAAGGGGTCACACTTCCAGTTGCAGCTTGCCTCAGTAACATCATGAAATTGACCGCACCTATAGAGCCATATAATGATGATGTTAGGAGATGGATTATGAGGTTGATTGTAGGGACTTTTCAGGATTTGGACAACAGCACAGGCCCTACCTTCGGGAAGAAGCTTGAGATTCTATGGAGTATGGCCACAATCAAGACTTATGTCATCATGTTTGACCTTGAGTGTGATGACCTGATTTTGCAGATGTTCCAATGCTTCTTCAGCATTTGGAGGCATCATCCTGATACTGTCATAGCACACATGCAGTCCATCTTGTCATCATGTATGAGAGACCGTGAGGCCATTTGCCGGGAGTTGCAAACTAGGTTGCTGAGCATTTGGAGGAGAGAGCAGTTGGTCTCACCTGCTGCATATGAGCTAGCCCAAGGGCTAGTTGAGCAGAACATTGAGTTTCTCAGGAGACAGTTGACCAGGGAGGAGCGGCTCCAGTTTGGTAGGTCATGCAGCAGAAATGAGTTGAGAAGGAAGGGACTTTGCTTCAGTTGCAAAGAACCTTGGGGGCCTGATCACTCATGTTTGAAAGATGCAGATGAGGCGGCAAAGCTAGAGCAGGTAGACATTCCATCTGTATGCCAGGGTGAGGGCTCTTCTTTAGATGAGTCCATGGGATCAGTTGAGGATGCTTTCGTGGAGCGAGAGCGGTCATGCAGAGATGATGACAGTAGACCGGAGCTGTATTCCAGGGTGCAGGGTGAGCAGTCAGGGGACTGTATAGGAGATACTCTGGGTGATGAGTCGCTTGTGATGATTCAGTCAGAGCAGCATATGATGGAGCCTGAGTTAGCAGAGGAGGATATTATTCACATCAGGTATGACATTCCTTTGGGGGAGATCCAGATGGGTGCCCACATTGAGCCTATGATGGATATGCGACTAACATTGGGGTCAACCTTTGAGGAGGAGCAGTCAGATGCACAGACACCAGTTGCAGATCCATATCCTCTAGAGACGTTGGAGGTCGATGGGATAGTTTTGCAGGGAGCTAGGGGACAGCAAGAGTTTTACATTCCCGATGAGAGGGATGAGTTTGTGGAGATGGTGGAGCATCCATCTTTGGGCCGACACATTGATGAGATACAGATAGATGTACATACAGTCGGCCGAGCTGCAGTACTTCCGATGAGTAGTACTCTCCAGGAGTACATCGATGGGGCTTGCAGCATGTTTTGCCCCCTTTGGCCCACTATAGAGAGAGGGGCTTCCTTCTATAGGCAGTTTCCATTGGTAGACAGGGCAGAGCAATGGGAGTTGACTACGGGCTGGCGACAACACCCTGGGCATGTTCCATGTGTAGTTGTTGCTACATTGGATTCTTCTTCCATGATGGACTGGCGGGAGATCATGAGTTGGTACCCTCTTGATGGTACGGTATTTTTCGTGGGGAGCACATCAGAGCAGGGGCCCTTAGACACAGTAGATGTTACAGATTCCAGTTGGCAGGAGGGCACCGGTTGTCGTTACTTCAGGACTCCTTCCCGATTCTAGGGGAACAGGATCAGCGTGGGATTGAGTCAGGACTTGGATTGGAGAGAGGTGATGAGTTGGTATGCAGTTGGTGGGGCAGCATATGCAGTTACAGGTACAGCACAGCAGGAGCCCGGGAGCATTGATGCTTGTTGGTGGACTTCACCTCTGAGAGCATCAGCTATAGCCAGAGACAGTGCGCAGCTTGAGCCATGGGACTTGGGCGATGATTGGCCATGGTGGCATTGGGATCCGGGAGGATTGTTTGTTGACTGGGACAGAGAGAGATCAGTTTGGGATCTCGGCATTGAGGGATTTGTTCCGAGAGGTTTGACACAGGTGCATAGCAGCACCCAGAGGTTGGTATGGGATCCAGGCATTGGGTCTGAGATGCAGCGGGCCAATAGAGTGGCCCACATATTTCGATTGCTTGAGGGCAAGCAATCTTGGGGCGAGAGGTCTGTAATGTTCCCATTTTTGGTATCACCCGTGACAGGGCAAGGAGGGACTTCCAGAGTTAGGAGCAGACAAGTCACATGTACAGATTGGTGCTATCAGTGGGCTCAGGAGCTTTCGGAGGAGTTTTGTGGAGTTTTCATGGTGTTCGGAGGCATTCGCTTGATATACTCCACCATCCGAGCAGTTTGGCTTTCGTTCCGATGCATTCCGATAACTTTCGGAATTTTGAGTTATTTATGGGCTTAACTCTGCTGATTATGCTCAAGGTGGCATTCCGGGAGGGATACACGATGGAACACCTTAGTGTAATAGCTCATCGGAACCGAGACGAGGAGACCTACACGATGGGACAGTTAGACAGAGATTTCAGTGACCGGAGGAGGCGTGGTAGCCGATATACCCTTTTCTGCATTAAAAAGGAATATTTTATAATATTTTAATAAAAAGGGAAAAGTGCTCCATAAATAAAATAATAATAAAATAATGCTCTAGAAGGCTCCAAGGGATCTATAAAAGAAAGGGAGGTGGCCATTGGGAGACATCTTTGGAGTAGATCATTTGCTTGTATATGAGAGGTTTGAGGACGTTGTTCTCTACTTCATGCAGTAGCCCTAGGATGGAAACCCTCGAGTGATTTGTGAGTATTGGACGAAAACCCAATACTTTTGAGGAGACTTCACTTAGGAGTTTCACAGAGCTTCAGAGTTTGGTGTGAGGATCATTCAGATCTTCAACTTGGGCTTTAGCATTTCAGTGGGTTCAGTGTCAGCTGTTGCCGGAGGGAGAGTGCAACAGCTCAGTTTGTGGCCAGCGCCGTTCAACAGCTTATCTTGGTGGCCAGTTTTCTATCTCAGCTCTTCTTGGGTCAGATCTATATGTAAACCCCTGTTTATTATCTATAATAAAAGCTGAGATTTCTCTTCTGTTCTATATGGTATTGGATTGCAGTGTTTCCTGTCTTTTAATTTTACATGGCAATCTTTTGTTGAATGAATGATTATTTTACGGCAAATTGTGGTATTCAGTATTTTTCTGCATTTTAGTTAAAATATCCCATCCGGGATATTACATCTAATCAATGCTAAGATTAAATGTTGACTTGATCTTCGTTCTCTAGAAGATTCACACTCTGCTTTATTAATATCCATTAATTATTTAATTTCCCTAAGTTTAGACTTAGGGTCCCCATTAAAATAATTAGCTATTTTAATAAAATATGAACCGAGAGGGAAATTCCACAAATGGTTTCTGGATTCTTTGGAATGTTGGTGTCCAAGTTTCCTCACCAAGTTTGAGACTTAGATCACTTTCTGATGTTACAAAAATCAACACTTCCTATTAGCGAGGAAAGTGTTTTAGCAATTTGCCTGTTGCATATCGCTCTTACCCTAAAGCATCCTCTACATTGTTGATGCTCGGATGCTGCCCCTTATCTGTTGCGCTGCTGCCTTCCATACTATTGCCCTTGACACTGTCACTGTCACTGCCTCATCTGTACTGCAGCGCCTCTCAAATTCCGCACTTGTCCATTTCTTCCACTGAAACAGATTCTTGATCATCCCCATCTTCTCTTTTAAATAAACAAACTTTGTTCTTCCCATAGCCTTAGTAAGGATGTCTGCCACCTGTTCCCTTATCGGAGTGTACTGCATCTGTACAACTCCTCTCTGAACACAGTCTCTGATAAAATGACACCTGATGTCATTGTGCTTCGATCGATCATGAAACATAGGATTCTTAGAGAGCTTAATGAAACTTTGATTATCACATAGAATGTTGGTTGCCTCCATCTTTTCCTTGAGTAGATTCACAAGAAACTTCCTAAGCCATATGGCTTCACATGAAGCTGTGCTTGCTGTCATATATTCCGCCTCAACTGAACTCAAAGCTACAGACTTCTGATTCCTACTGCATCAGGAAGTCATTCCTGATCCAATGTTGAAACAATACCCACTGGTACTTTTCCGATCTACTGAACTTCCAGCCCAATTTGCGTTAGTGAACCCACTCAGTCTGATGTCATTGCCTCGAGTGTATCTTAATCCATGCTCGACTGTTCCTCGTATGTATCTGAGAACATGCTTGGTTGCTGCCCAATGTGCCCTCCTTGGTTCCACCATGAACTGACTGAGGGTATTGACAGCGTTACATATGTCTGGCCTTATGTTGACCAGATACAGCAAGGACCCTATGAACTGTCTGTACAAGGTAGGACAACCTCATTATCTTCAGATACATCAATCTTCTTCCAGTTGGTGATCATTGGAGTAGCCATGGGTCTACAATCCTGCATCCCGAACCTCTTTAGAATTTCTGTAGCATATCTTCCTTGACCAAGGAAGATTTCACCTTTCTGCTGCCAAACTTCCAACCCCAGAAAATAATGCATCAGTCTCAGATCCTTCATGTCGAATTCTGCAACTAGATTCTCCTTGCAATCCTTGATGAGCCTAGATGAGCCTGTTAGGAATAGGTCATCCACATACAACACCAGTATTAAAGGCTCATTCCCTACTTTCAGATAATAGAGATTATGATCTGCATCACTCTTGATGAATCCCATCTTCTACAAGTAACCATCAATCCGACCGTACCAAGCTCTAGGCGCTTGTTTAAGTCCATACAAAGCTTTCTTAAGCCTACACACATGAGTCTTCTGCTCATGCGTCTCAAAGCCTTCTGGAAGTTCGATATATACTTCTTCTTCTATCACCCCATTCAAGAATGCAGTCTTGACATCCATCTAGTGAATCTCCCACCCCATTTGCACTGCAAGGGATATCAAGGATCTAATAGAAGTATATCTGGCTACTGGGGCGAAGGTTTCTTCATAGTCTATCCCTTCCTTCTGAGCATACCCCTTAGCCACGAACCTAGCTTTGTATTTTTCTACTCTGCCATCTGCAACATATTTGATCTTGTAGATCCATCTTGAACCTACAATCGATCTATCCTGAGGCCTAGGAACCACTTCCCAGATGTCATTAGTCATGATGGAGCTGTATTCTTCCACCATTGCATCTACCCATACCTGATGTTGAGTTGCCTCCTGGAAACTAGAGGGTTCC
Organism: Pinus albicaulis; assembly: GCA_034641835.2. NCBI lineage: Eukaryota > Viridiplantae > Streptophyta > Pinopsida > Pinales > Pinaceae > Pinus > Pinus albicaulis. Next base: position 1,247,533,712 of record CM076577.1, read on the forward strand.
CCAAATTGAGCCACCAAGGCTTGGTACCTGTCAGGTTGCTCGCGTTGCCTCTTCTCGTTTCTAGGAGCTCCAACAAATTCTTCTGCATCCCTCAGAATCTGTCGTAATACTCGACTCGTCCTAACGCTGGTGGAGGGTGGATCTTCCTACTCCTCTTGCGAATCTTCTTGAGAGAAAACTCCTGGTTCCTTGTGCCCTGGAGAAGCATTAGTGTTAGTTTTGACTGGTCGATGAGGTTGGACCAGTGGATCATCCTCTAATTGCGTTTCGGAATGCATCTCCCAGGATTTATTGAAAGCTCTGTCCTCCATGAACTTTACATCTCGTCGTACTACAACATTCCTATTTACAGGAATGTAGATTCTATATGCCTTAGCATTCTCGCTATATCCCACCAGATATCCCTTTTCTACAGTCTGATCCAATTTCTTCCTCATTTCTTCTAGAACATGGTAGTATGCCAAACTACCAACTATCCTGAAATGGCTTACTTCTGGCTTCCTGCCAGTGAAGACACTCTCTGGTGTATTCTTACCTAGTGCCTTGTGAGGAATCCTGTTCTAAACATATACAGCTGCACTGCATGCCTCTGCCCACAGAAATTTGGGCATATCTTTATCATACAACATTGCCCTCATTGCTTCAACTATAGTTCTATGCTTCCTTTTTGCTACTCCATTCTGCTCTGGATTATATGGAGCGGTCCACTCCCTTTTGATACCTTCCCTTGCGCAAAACTCAGTGAAATTTTTATCAATATATTCTCGATCATTATCTGATCGCAATGTCTTTATCTTCTTTCTTGTCGAATTCTCAACATGAGCCTTAAAATCTTTGAATTGATCAAAGAACTCATCCTTGGTCTTTAGAATGTAGATCCAAGTTTTCCTAGAATGGTCATCAATGAAGGTGACGAACTTCGAAGTACTCGGCACTGCCAAGAGCTCTGTGGGACATAGGTCCGCAAATAACTGAGTGTATTAATCCCAACACACTCTTAGCCCTATTGCTTCTCCTGGGGTAAGTTGCCTTGGCGTAGTTACCTAGTACGCATCCTCTGCATACATCGTCTCGTTTGGTGCTTAGTTCTAGAACTCCTTCGACGGTCTCTTTGAGAATTCTTAGAGCCCATGGTGTAAGTGCCCCATCCTTCTGTGCCATAACTCATTCAAATCCTTCTCACTATTGCTGCCTATCAATGCCATTGGAGATTCGAGCTGCAACTTATACAGTTTGTTGCTTCTGACTCCGATTTGTGCCTTCTTCTTCCAACTCGGTGTTTGACATATTCTCGTTTGCCAATGAAGTATACGTCATAGCCATTGTTCTGCAGCTGAGACACAGAGAGTAAGTTCATCCCCAACCCAGGCACATGCAACACATTGGTAGCCCGAAGCTTATTCCCAACTTTAGTTTGAAAAACTATGGTACCTCTTCCAATAGGGGTGCATTTCACCTTATTGCCCACGGTGATCTTGAAGTTCATTTGTTCTTCTTGATAGTTCGAGAAACATTCTCGCATTCCCATCATATGTGTAGAAGCTCCACTATTAATATACCAAACCTAAGAGGAGGCAGAGCTTGATACGCAAGCAAATTCTTCTTCCAATCTGGAAGCCAATACAAAGATGTCGTGATCCATCCTTTCTTCCGTGCTTTCATTTTTTTCTAGAGAACTGCGTGACCCCTTCCAAGTTGCTGCTACAATGGCATCTATACTTCGTTCCATTGCAGAATTTCCAATCCCATTCCCTGATCTTTGCTCTGACACCATGTGAAAATTTCAACTTTGAATTTCTACTGCAGTTACTGATTTATTTCTGCTACTTATTTTCACAATAAGTTATTTATGAAAAACCCTTCATTAAATTTCGAAATAAACTCTACTATAGCTATCACATTTGTACATACAAAGAAAAGAACAATAGAATACAAGCACAAGAACCAATCACATCAACACAGTTATTTTTGGACAATTGTCCCCGGAAAAACCCAATGTGGGAAACCGGTGCAGCATATGAGGGTTTATATAGTAATCTTCAACAACAATTTATTTAGAAGGAAAGACTGGTAGAATAATTGAGAAACTGCAGGAAGACACCTGAGATAATTTTTCTCCTGATCTCTGGAGAACTTCTGACACTTGAGAGGCACTCTATCCCTCTTTGCATCACCTCTGCGTCCTCTGCGCAGAGACTGCGTCACTGTTGCGCTGTCCCTCTGCGCTGTCCCTTTGTGCTGCCTTTCTGCTTTTCTTCTTTCTTCTCCCTCGAGTTCTGACTGCTGCTGAAGCCCTTCGCTTGCTTCGCCTTGCAACTCACTCTGTGGAATCGAATTCTATGCCCTGAGAATCGACTTCCCTCGGGTTACTGAGTGTTTGGCTGGCTTGTCTTCCAAATGACCCTCAAGCCTTCTTTTATAATCTTCTCATTGACAAATCAACGACCCAAATTAAAAGTCTAATCAATGGCTAACATTAAATCTTGACTTGATCTTCGTTCTCTAGAAGATTCAATATCCTTTAATTATTTAATTTCCCTAAGTTCAGACTTGGGGTCCCCATTAAATTAATTAATTATTTTAATAAAACATGAACCGAGTGGAAATTCCACAAACAGTTTCTGGGTTGTCTCAAATGTTGGTGTCCAAGCCTCCTCACCAAATTTGAGACATAGATCACTTTCTGATGCTACAAAAATCAATGCATAACCCATCCAAATGGTCATCGGTTATGTCCTTTTAGGACTATTCTTATTTTGGATTTCCAATCTTAAATCCTCAAAGAATATTGGTCCTCTTCGACTACTCTTATCATGGGTGCCCTTCCTCATCCTCAAAGAGTATCGGTCTACAACTTCTTTGATGGACTCTACAATCCATAAGAAGTTCCAATTTTAAATGCTTATCTAATCTGCTGGACTCCATTCTTTCCTGATGGCCTTCACTAATATTTATGGCTGTTAGTCTGGGTCTAGTGCATGACACATAAAGATAAGAACTATCCTACATCACTCCCTCCCAATTAGGGAAGAGATGTCTACCAAACCAAGCTTGTCTCTCAAATACTCAAGCTTCTTTTTTGGTAACGCTTTAGTCAAAATATCTACTACCTATTCATTTGTAGGTAAGTAGTGCAACTCCACAACCCCATCTCGTACCAAGCTTCTGATGTAATGGTACTTATTATTTATATGCTTCGTCCTAGCATGAAACATCGGGTCTTTTGTCAATCTTATGCAACTTTCGTTGTCACCATGTATGTAAGTAGGGCTATGTGGTCCTTAAAATAAATTTGATAATAACTTCCTGAGCCAAACAACTTCCCGACAAACTTCACTTGCAACAAGATACTCAACTTCAACACTACTAAAAGCAACTGTATCTTGCTTTCTGGTCATCCATGAGACAATGAAAGATCCTAAGTTGAAGCATCCACCTGTTTTTCTTCTTCCACCTGTCTCACTGGCACCCTAATCAAAATCTGTATATCCCATGAGTTGGATCTCATTACCATTATACCGAAGGCAGTGATGTAAAGTTCCACGCAAATACCTTAGGATATGTTTGCCTGCAATCCAATGATCATGTTTTGGCTCCATCTAAAACTGACTAAGGACATTTACTACAAAACAAATTTCTAGTCTTTTATTTACCAGATACATCAAGGACCCAATCAACTGTCTATAGCAAGTACGATCCGCCAGACTAGAATCTGAACTCCTCAATTTCTTCAGATTGGAAATCATAGGAGTCATCATAGGCCTGCTATCCATCATGCCAAATTTGTGTAGAATCTTAATCACATATTTTCCTTGACCAAGATATATTTCACCTGGATTCTACCAAACTTCTAGTCCCAAGTAGTAATGCATAATCCTCAAGTCCTTCAAATCAAACTCGAATATTAACTGCTTCTTGCGTTCTTGAATTCAATGTTCTACACTTGTAACAAGTAGATCATCCACAGACAATAGTATGATGACTGGTTCATCCTGGACCACCTTGATGTAGAAGTTAGGATCTGCAGAACTCTTGGCAAAACCAAGTCTCAATAGATATGCATCCATTCTTGCATACCAAGCTCTAGGTGCTTGCTTTAAGCCATACACAACTTTCTTTAGTTTGCAAACACGAGTTTCCCTCTGATTTATTTCAAACGCTTGAGGTTGTTCAATGTAAACCTCTTGATCAATAGTTCCATTCAGAAAAGTTGTCTTAACATCCATTTGATGGATGTTCCATCCCATTGTGGCAACCAAAGAGATAAAATAACTGATTGTTGTATATCTAGCTGTAGGAGCAAAGGTTTCTTCATAATCAATACCTTATTTTTGTGAGAAGCCCCTTGCCACAAACCTTGCTTTGTATTTATCAGGGCTCCCATCTGCAACATGCTATATTTTATATATCCATTTTGAAGTGATTATTGATTTGTCACTTGGTGTAGGAACGATTTCCCAGACATCATTCTTCATAATTGACTGGTATTCTTCATGCATTGCATTCCTCCACTCTTGATGTTTCGTTGTATCTTCATAGGATGATGTTTCAACTTCAATGAGCTTCGTCATATATGTTGCATATCCAGAATACCTCTTAGGTCTTTTACTTTCTCTGACTGTTCCTTTTGTTGTATGTCCTGCTTCTTGTAGAGTTGTCTTTAACCAAGTAGGTCCCTTATGGATTTTAGGAATAACAATTTGTTGAATAGGCTCACTAGGTCCTTCAACATCTTCTTGGTTGTGAAAATTTCTAACTTGAAATTCTACTGCAACAATTGATTTATTTCTCCTACTTTTCATAATAAGTTATTTACAAAACCCTTTAGTAAACATGAAAATAAATTCTACTGCAGTTATCACGTAATTGGATAGAGAAAAGAATAGTGAAATACAAGCACAAGAATCAATCACATCAACACAGTTGTTTTTGGACAATAGTCCTTGGAAAAACCCAACGCGGGAAAACCGATGCAACAGATGAGGGTTTATTTATTATTCTTCAGCAACAATCTCTTTACAAGTAATGATTTGCAGAATCATGGAGAAAATTTTGTGAAAAACACTTGAGATAATTTTCCTTGGGTCATTGGAGAAATTTTGACCCCGTGAGACCCTCCAACCTCCACTGCTTCACCTCTGCGTCCTCTTCTGCGTAAGGACTGCGTCCTCTACTACGCCGTCCCTCTGCGTTGTCTCTTTGCTGCACTGCGTCCCTCCTCGTCTGTCTTTGACTAATGTTGAAACCCTCCTCTTCCTTCACCCTGCAACTCTCCCTCTGAAATCAAACTCTTGCTTCTCGAGAATCGATTTCCCTCAGGTTACTGAGTATTTGCCTGGTGTATTTCCAAATGACCCTCAAGTCTTCCATTTATACCTTTTTTGTTGAGATATCAACGAACGTGATCAAATCTCTAATCAACGACATTGATCCTTGTCTCTTAGAAACTTCTCACCCATATTTATATTAATTCCATTTAATTATTTTAATTTCCTAATTTTTAACTTAGGAATCATTAAAAGTAATTAATTATTTTAATATAATGCACTCCGGGTGGAATTTCTTCAATGATTTATGGGTCTTGGAGATCTCATCTATTCGAGGCCCTTCACAAAATTTCGGACTAGAGCACATTCGACACTACCCAAAAATCAACACTCCCTCTTAGTGAGGAATGTGCTCTAACAATACTTCCCACAAGAAGCATCACCCTGATCTACGACATCGGTCCTCTGCGCTGCTGATGCTTGACCTGCTGCCCTTCATCTACTTCGCTGATGCTACCATTGTACTACTGCCCATGACACTACTACTCTCACTGCTACATCTGTACTACAACTCCCTCTTAAGTACTGCACTATATGTCTTTGCTAATGAATTGTATTTTTTAACATCCCCAACTTCTCCCTGAAATAAACAAACTTTGTTCTTCCTAGAGCCTTATCGAGTATGTCTGCCACCTATTCTCCTGTCGGTGTGTACTGTAACTGTATTACACCCTGCTGGACACAGTCTCTGATAAAATGACACGTGATGTGAATGTGCTTCGACCGATCATGAAAAACTGGATTCTCAGAGAGCTTGATGCAACTCTGATTATCACAAAAAATGTTGGTCGCTTCCATCCTTCTCCTGAATAGATTCACAAGCAACTTTCTAAGCCATATGGCTTCATACAATGCTGTGCTGGCTGGCATATATTCTGCTTCAGCTGAGGTCAGTGCTACGGACCTCTGTTTCCTAATGCACCAGGAGGTCATTCCTGATCCAATGTTCAAACAATATCCAGTGGTACTTTTCCGATCTACTGAACTTCCAGCCCAATCTGCGTCAGTGAACCCACTCAGTCTGATGTCATTGCCTCGGGTGTACTTTAATCCATGCTCAAATCTTCCTCATATATATCTGAGAACATGCTTGGCTGCTGCCAACTGACTGAGGGTGTTGACTGCATAACAAATGACTAGCCTAGTGTTGACCAAATACATCAGGGACCCTATGAGCTGTCTTTACAAGGCGTGATCTAATTCTTTATCTTCAGACGCATCAATCTTCTTCTAGTTGGTAATCATTGGATTAGCCATGGGGTCTATAGTCCTGCATTCTGAACTTCTTTAGAATTTCTGTAGCATATCTCCCTTGTCCAAGGAAAATTTCACGCTTTTGCTGCCAAACTTCCAACCTTAGAAAATAATGCATCAGTCCCAAATCCTTCATGTCGAATTCTGTAGCTAGGTTCTCCCTGTAATCCTTGATGAGCGTAGATGAACCTTTTAGAAATAGGTCATCTACATATAACACACCAGAATTATAGGCTCATTCTGTATTGTCAGATAGTAGAAGTTAGGATCTGCATCACTTTTAACGAATCCCATCTTCTATAGGTAACCATCAATTCGACCGTACCATGCTCTAGGTGCCTGTTAAAGGCCTTACAAGGCTTTCTTTAGCCTGCATACATGATTTTTCTTCTCATGTGTCTCAAAGCCCTCTGGTTCTTCAATGTATACTTCTTCTTTTATCACCCCATTCAAGAAGGCAGTCTTGACGTCCATCTGGTGAATCTCCCACCCCATCTACGCTGCAAGGGATATCACAGATCTGATAGAAGTATACTTGGATACTAGGGTGAAGGTTTCTTCGTAGTCTATCCCTTGCTTTTGAGCATACCCCTTAGCATGGCTTTGTATTTTTCCACGCTGCCATCTGCAACATACTTGATCTTGTAGATCCATCTCGAACCTACAATTGAACTGTCCTGAGGTCTAGGTACCACTTCCTAGACATCATTGGTCATTATGGAACTATATTCCTCCACCATAGCATCTACCCATACTTGATGCGGAATTGCCTCCTGAAAACTAGAGGGTTCTCCAACCTGAGCCACCAAAGCTTGGTATCTGTTTGGTTGTCTATGCTGCCTTTTCTCGTTTCTAGGAGCTCTAATGAACTCCTCTGCATACTTTAATATTTGTTGTAATTCTCGGCTCGTTCTTCGACTAGTAGTGGGTGGATCTACTTGATCCTCCTCCTTCGAATCTTCCTTAGGTGATATGTCTGGATTCTTATGCCTTGGAGAAGCTCTGGTGCTGGTTTCGGCTGGTCGAAGTGGCTGGACCAATGGATCGTCCTCTGACTGCGTTTCGGAAGACATTTCTCGAGATTTCCTAAAAGCTCTGTCCTCAATGAACTTTACATCCCGTTGTACTACGACCTTCCTACTGCCAGGAATGTAGATTCTATATGCCTTAGCATTCTTGCTGTATCCCACTAGATATCCTTTTTCCGCAGTCTAATCTAACTTCTTCCTCTTTTCTTCGGGAATATGGCAGTACACCAAACTCCCAAAGATCTTGAAATGACTCACTTCTGGCTTCCTGGCAGTGAAGACACTCTATGGTGTAATTTTACCTAGTGCCCTGTGAGGAGTCTTGCTGTGAACATACACAACTGTGTTGCATGCTTTTGCCCATAGAAATTTTGGCATACCCTGATCATACAACATTGCCCTCGCTGCTTCAACAATAGTTATGTTCTTCCTCTCTGCAACCCCATTCTGCTTCGGATTATAAGGAGCGGTCCATTCTCTTTTGATGCCTCCCCTTGCGCAGAACTTAGTGAAGTCTTTATCAATATATTCTCCACCATTGTCAGAACACAATACTTTTATCCTCTTCCCTGTTAGGTTCTCAACCAAAGCCTTAAATTCTTTGAATCGATCGAAGACCTCATCCTTGGTCTTTAGAAAGTAGATCGAAGTCTTCCTGGAATGGTCATCAATGAAGGTGACGAAGTAATTGGTACCACTAAGAGCTCTTGTGGACATTGATCCGCAGATATCCGAGTGTATTAATCCCAAAACACTCTTTGCCTTATTGTTACTTCTGAAATAAGCCGCTTTGGTGTACATGCCTAGTATGCACACTCTGAAAACATCATCTCGTTTGGTGCTTAACTTTGGAACTCCTGTGACAGTTTCTCTGAGAATTCTTAGAGCCCCATGGTGTAAGCGCCCCATCCTTATGTGCCATAGTTGATTCAATCTTTTTCACCATTGCTGCATATTAGTGCCATTGGAGATTCTAGCTGTAACTTATATAGTCTGTTGCTTCTCACTCCAATTTGGGCATTCTTTTTGCAACTTGGGTGTTTGACATGTACTTTCTTTCCAATGAAGTATACATCATAGCCCTTGTTTTGTAATTGAGATACAGAGAGCAAGTTCATCCCCAATCCAGGCACATGCAACACATTGGTGGCCTGAAGCTGATCTCCTGCTTTTGTTTGAAAAACTATAGTATCTCTTCCAACAGGGGTACATTTAGCGTTATTTCCCATGGTGATTTGGAAGTTCATTTGTTCTTCTTGGTAACTTGAGAAACATTCTCGCATTCTCGTCATGTGTGCAGAAGCTTTGCTATCAATATACCAAACCAAGGTTACTTGGGAGCGGGAGCACCATTTTCAGAAGCTCCCAATTTGGGAGCGTTTCTGGGAGCTTTTTTTTATAATATATATATATTTTTATATATTTTTATATTTTGATGCATATGTGTGAACAAAAGCATGTAGAATGATGAATTAGACATAAAAAACATAAAAGCATAGATTGAACCATATAACATCAATCATCTAGAAGTTATAATCTTCTAATCTACAAGATTATGTTTCTAATCTAGAAGTTAGAAACATTCAACATATTGAATCTTGAGTCTCATGATTCATCATTCTTAAAGTTTCAAGCTTTCAAAATTCAATATATAACATTTATCATCATCGATTCATTGATCACCATAGTTGTACTTGTAAGCTAAGTGTAACATTTTACAAAAAAGAATATCTAACATGAAATGAAATGTTATAAAATGAAACGAAATGAAACAAATTTCAAATTTCATGAAGCATCGTATTCATAATTCATAATGAGTTATAAACTTATAACTGCCAACTTCAAAGTTTCAAACTTCAAACATAAATTGTCATATATTGTTTACAAAAAATATCAAATTAAATATGAAATAGTCAAGTTGCAACAGTTATAAAAAGTTAAAAACTTCTAGAAACTAGAAAAGACTAGTAGATCTATTTTATCTATTATTTGCCCTCTTGCCATGAGAAATGTTTAATTTTTGAAATTTGAGCAGATTGTGGTAATGGTAGTCTTCTAAGGCTTGGCCTTAATGCTTGTTGACATTGTCTTCCCTTAGAAAATATAATTAAAAAATGTGAATAATTTCTCTAGAAATGTTAAAGGGTGTTTGTAAAGATGTAAGAATGAAGAATAATTTCTCTAGAAACGTTAAAGGGTATTTGTAAAGATGTAAGAATGAAGAGAAGATACTTTATGTCAGACAGCCACTTAAAGATAATGATCCAAAAAAATATTTACACAAATTCCCAAGATGTAACCTAGAAGAAAATGAAAAAGCCCTAACCTGTGGTGTCTTGGATGAAATAATGTGAAACTTGTCAACCATAGAAATCTAGATGGTTGTAAAGATTTAAAAATCTTAAAAACAATGGCGTATTAATAAACACTGAACACATATTGAGAAAATCACATGATACATCTAGTTTTTGGAACACATCTAACAAAATATCATCTTAAGAGATATGGTAAGATATTGTATTGTTGGGGTCACATTAGGCAGCTTAAACTGGGGCTTTGATTTTGATATCATTGTGCAAAAAGCCACATGCTTTTTTATGTGATGGCCGCTTAAGAAAAAAAATGGGATCTTGCCTAATAAAATATAATAGAGTTAAAATCTTAGAGCCGTAAGTGAGTCCCCAGGGAGAGAATGGGATCTGCACTTTAACTTAATGCTTAGGTATTCGTCATGCCCAGCAGGTGGAGAACATGTAGAATGTGTTGCTAAGGAATAAATTAATTTCTTTTAAGGAAATGGGAAATTCAACCTAGAAGGCATATCATTAATTATCCAAAGTTTAAGCAATTGCATTTTCATCAACTTGTTATCCACTTTGCCATCAAGGTCGAAAATCCTCTAAGAAACAATAGATGGGAAAATACACAAGCCCCCATCTCATGCAAGCAATATGGCCATGACCTAAATCGTAAGCTGATGAAGTGTGGCGTACTATATGTGCAAGATAACCTATTTCTTAACTTTTTGTCGTTTTTGGTTTTCTAAGGTGAAATGGAAATTCTAAGATGAAAACAAGTATGGTTATGTTTGTTCAAGGAAATGATATCCCCTATAATGATTTACCAACTTGAAACTTTAAAAAGCAATTTGAAATTTACAATGACAAGACTTGAAAGGAAATGAAAATGCGTTGCTGAAATAAAAAGATGTTGCTAATCTAATAAATCAAAACAGTGAACTAATGAACATGAAAACCAAACTATTCTTGCTGCTGACTAAACACAAAAGAAACTATGCTTAAGGAAATTCAAAATTGCAACAAAATAAATCTAAATCAGATTACGTCAATTTATCTTCTGATCCTTCATCATTAGTCCAGCTATGATTTTCGAAAGTAATCATAAATAACTTGAGTAGCTGATATCTAACTTGCAGAAAGAAAACTAATATCAAACCATACATTCATGATTCAATCCCTCACCATCAGTCCAGCTGTGGCTTTCGGAGGCAACTGAAGATGTTATGCACAACTTAATATATCTAAATTTGCAGAAAAGAAACTAATACTAAACTACACATTTCATAATACAATCCCTCACCATCAGTCCAGCTGTGGCTTTCGGAGGCAACTGAAGATGTCATGCATGATTTAATATATCTAAATTTGCAAAAAAGAAACTAATACTAAACTACACATTTCATAATACAATCCCTCACCATCAGTCCAGCTGTGGCTTTCGGAGGCAACTGAAGATGCTATGAGCAGCTTAATATATCTAGATTTGCAGAAAAGAAACTAATACTAAACTACACATTTCATCATACAATCCCTCACCATCAGTCCAGCTGTGGCTTTCGGAGGCAACTGAAGATGCTATGAGCAGCTTAATATATCTAGATTTGCAGAAAAGAAACTAATAATAAACTACACATTTCATAATACAATCCCTCACCATCAGTCCAGCTGTGGCTTTCGGAGGCAACTGAAGATGCTATGAGCAGCTTAGTATATCTAAATTTAACTACTGAAGCAGATAAGCAATACTGAAATTAAACAAAAGCTATGAAAAGCAAATTAGCAGCAGAACAATATTAGTTCCATGTCATTAGTCAAAAAGCTATGAAAATGCCCGGGCTGCCTATCTATAACCTGAAACAAGAACACTGATCAGTGATTAACAATCATAAAGCATGAAAGATAGAAATAAAATGGAAATTATGGAAGTGTATAAACAGAAATGAAACAAGTGCAATGTATGAACATATGAATGGATTATGACACAATGATTTCTAAAGAAACGAAATGAAAATTATACACTAATGCACAAAACCTTAGCTGAGCAGGGGCCCTCTACACCAGCCTTGGCAATGGTCCTCAAATACGAATTAAGTTGGAAAACAGAGTCTTCTTATATTAAAAAGCAGTCATTACAGAATGGTGATGTTACGGCACAAGTGCAGCGTAATCACACTACAGAGCAGACTAATAAAAGATAACAGAGACTAACATCCACTAACATCGAATAACTCTATATGCGTATGCAAACGCATTATATATAACAACGAACTATAACTGTCTCCTAAAGTTCATGCTGGTGAAGAGCACGTAGACCACTACGTCCACGGATCTAGGATCATGGCCGTGTTGGAAAGTAAATCTACGAGAGGTGGATGCTTGAATTCGACTAAGGAACCTTGTACAGATGTCGATTTATCCTCCGCGGGCTTAGAAACGGCCGTATGAATCTTCATGTGACACGAAACAGAGTCCTGCCGACATGAGACTCCATGGTTGACTTCCATGTGGACGCCTTTGACCGCGGCTTCTTTGGATGAGTTTGCTTGAACCAATAGGACACGAACCATGTCCACGTCATTCCTGACCTGCCCATGTGGCTCATTTTCCTTGTAGACACCTGTAGCATAGAGTTTCACAAAATAGTTGCGGAAAGTTGCAGCAGCTGCGGAAAGTGGCTAGATTCCGCAGTTGAATGAAAAAAATCTAAATCAAATAGAAAACACAAAAATATAATTAAAAACCATGTTAGATGCTCTTTTGCACATGATATTGACAACTTGGGAGGTTCAGGTGAGTGAAAAAGGTATAGAAAAGTGTATGGAAAAGATGTAGATTTGAGACTCAACATACCCCCACTGTGAAGGTGTTGCATGTCCTCATGCAACCAAAATTTTGATAATCTTTCTTCAGTTCATGTGCCTTGACACTTCAGCCAGCACATCTAATCCTCTCCTCTTCTTCCTTGGTACTGCCAACATTCTGGGTTTCTTCATTAAGCACCTAAATTTGATATTAACAAGTGCTCTGTTCAACTTCTGGCATTTCCTTTTCAGTTTATTATTCTTCTTCTGCCATATTCCCAAATGTAGCATGGTATTATCATGGATGATTTTGTCCAATTTGCCTTGTTCTTTCAATGTTTCATTTTCATTTTTGATGTGCCTATTTAAAAGCTCTAGCTCAAAAATTTCCTGTTTTAGTGATTGGACCAAATCATCCTGCAATGTATGAGGCTGAATGGAAGAAGTACTTGGACCTGTGGCTGCCTTTTCCAAAGATTCTATATAGTCATATACTTCCTGCTGCTTGGGGTCTATTTCAGGTGTCATTTTTATTGGGTTGTCCCCAAAATGCCGTGAAGGAGAGTTATTTTCAAAATCTGGCTGAGGAGGGCTTACATCAATATCTTGCTGAGAATAGGATGGAGTATGTTCAATGTCTGATTGGAAATGAAATGAACCAGGTTCACTAACTGACTGAGATGGACTATGGTCAGTTGGGGACTGTTCAGATGTCTTCTCACCCAAATCAATGAAATGAGAACCCTTAATTTGTGTTTTCCTCAATTTTCCCTTAAGTCTGTTGCTTCTCCTCACACGCTGTGGTACACTATCCTTTTGTTTTTGTTTTCCTTTCTCTGCCTTCTTGGGTATAGATGATTGTTTTTGAAGATAAACTAATCTTTCAGATAGCACTTGATGATCTTCTTCTTCAGAAGAAGGAGTTTTATGTACAGCCTCAATAGTTTCTCTCTCTTTTGGTGTTATTGGCTTCTTACCCTTGATTTTCTTCTTCTTCCTCTTTACCAGTCTCCCTTCCCTATCAGTTCTTTCCATAGTAGTAGTAGGAGTATTTTGGATTTCATCAATTGTTCTTTTCCTCCTACTTCTTCTTGCTGTGCTAGCTGCAGGAATTTCCTGAGTAGGAGTAATTTGGGTTTCAACATTTATTCTTTTTCTTCTACTCCTTCTTGTTGAACTACCTTCAGGAATTTCCTAAGGTTCCTCAAAGAAATTTCTAACTAGAAATTGTTCCCATGTGTCTTTTCTTTCCTTTAACTCCTTTTCAATCGGAATTTTTATAAGGCCGTGGTGATATAGATGGGGCTCTACATCTCCTAAGTGTTTTTGAACAGTCACAGCCATTTTCTTCAAGCTATTGAATAGAAAATATGGGAGATTGAGAGTTTGATTTTCTAGAAAATTCATCAATAGCCTGGTATGGTACATATACATGGAACCAAAACGGCCTTCACATGTAATGAATTTCTGAACAACTAGCAATAAAGTAGCCCATTCCTCTTTCAATGCATGCACAGGAATTCCTCTTTTAAAAACAGTTATGTCCATACCTTGGTTTCGTAAGATTGTCCTCCATGCTTCATCACTGATGCTTTTATTTTTAAACCAACGCTCACCCTCCTGAAGGAGTTCCGTGGCTGTTGCTATAGATGCTTCATTGACCACAAACTTAAGGTCTCCAATCTCCGCTTCCAAGCCATCAAATGACCTTGCAAATGCTTTCGTAACTTCTTTGCGATAACCTCTGAATTTCTGGATAAAACGCAGCCATTTTGCTTTCTTCAATATCTCCCTTATTTGCGGATAACCCTCCATAAACTTCGGTCCTTCCGGCTCTGCTCTTAGCAATTTACCCATTTCACTTTTCTGCTCTTCACAAATTTTTCTGCGTGAGGGTTTCAAATGGAAATAGAACGGTTGAATGCACAGGAACGAGCACAATGGCTGTGGGGATGTATCATAAAATGGGAATGAGCACCATAAACGGAATGGAGTAAGACTGTGGGTAGATATCCGAGAGTGAGAATGAGCTCAATGAACGAAATGGAATGAGACAGAACAGAGTGGGGTTTCGTAAATACAGCAGAGACACGACAAAGAGATTAACAAAGTATAACACATTCGGCAGTGTTTTGAATTTTGGTGGCTGCGCAATAAATATGAGCACGTTTCAATCAACGGTTATGAATTCATGCGGCTGTAAGAGTCCTTGGTCAAATCAAATACGTCTCATTATCTCCGGTGGGATATTGGAACATGAGTGAAAATCGGAATTTTAATGATGAAACCATTTGTGAATGAATGCAAGAGGATAATATGGAGATCGTGAAAGGTTACGGAACTGTTAATATAATCATTGCACGAAATGGATAGAGCTCATGGTTCAGAACTATATAAAAAATGTGTTTTTCAATGCTATTTGAAATAAATTTTATTCATACCTTTGGAATCTTTGCCTTTTTCCTTGGTCTTCAACTAATTGATCTCTATTGGTGTCTTGAATGCTCCATGTCTTCATTTTTGATCCTCTCACCTGCATTTTATTTCATAATTATGGAAATAACATCTGACTGTACATTCTCTTTGAAAACAGAGTAGTAGCTGCGGAATCTGCTTCTGGCTGCGGAAACTGGAGTCAACTGCGGAAACAGATGTCAGCTGCGGAAACTGACACAGCTATTACTTGGATGAATGGAAATGATCAAATGACAAATGACCAGATAGAAATGGTCATGAAAAAGATTTTTATTGATGGAATGGAATGAAATGGATAAAATGAAGTGGAATGAAGTGAAATGGAAATGAAATGAAATGGAATGAAGTGGAATGAAATGGAGTGGGTGATAAAGCTTGTGAAATGAAAGAGAGATTTTTTTTATTTTTTTGGAAAAAATATAGAGTGTCAGGTGTTCCTGATTTTCACCCTATATTTTCTGTATAAGACTGGCAATCAATGATTGGTTTTCAGGCTTATACCATTTTTTTTTTTTTTTAATTAATTTATTTATTTTTTAACTGAAAAGAACAAAAGCTAGGCTGGTGGAGAAGAAGAATTCTTCTGTACCAGCCTGATTGCAAAACTTTCTTGAAACATTTTGACAAAATCCTCTTTTGAGAGTGACTTATGATAAACTTTCAATCTATAGCCATTCACAATAAGAGGAGTTTGAAATTCATCAATGGTCTTGATTCTTACAGCTCCATTGTTAAAGATCTTGTCAATCTCATATGGCCCAAGCCAATGAGTCTGAAATTTTCCTTGAAAATCTTTAAACTTGGAATCAAATAACAATGCCCAATCCCCTTTTTGAAACTTCTTTTCTTTGATATATTTGTCATGCCATTTAGCTCTTTGATATTGAACTAGATCAGTTCTTAGAATTGCTTCTTGTCTGATCTCATCTAGCTCATTCAACTGCTCCATTCTATGCTTTTGGGCTTCTGATAAGTCCATCCCCAACTGAATTGCTATCTTGAAGGTCTTGACTTGGAACTCAATGGGGAGCAGGACTTCTTTCCCATAAACAAGTTCATAGGGAGAATGTCATGTTGTATTTCTCCATGTAGTTCTGTAGGCCCATAAGGCTTCAGGAAGCCTTTCTGCCCAATCTCTTCTATGTAGATGAATAGTTTTGGTGATGATACTTTCGAGAACTTTGTTGGTAGACTCCACTTGACCATTTGCTTGTGAATGGTAAGGATTAGATCTTCTATGCTTGATTTTTTATTCTTCCAGCAGCTTCTCCACCAGGTTGGATGTGAATTGGCTTCCTTGATCTGTCACAATTTCTCTTGGAACACCAAAGCGAATAAAAATATCCTCATAAAGAAAATGAACAACTGAATTTTCAGTAGCAGATACTAATGCTTTGGCTTCTACCCATTTAGTAACATAATCAGTACAAACCAATATATACTTCTTTTGCTTGGATGGTGGATTAATAGGTCCAATGAAATCTAAAGCCCATTTTTTAAAGGGTTCAATGAGTACCTATGTTTGCAGTGGCATTTCATTTGAAAGGGTAGGTTTCCCTACTCTTTGGCAGCTGTCACACCTTTTGACATATTGTTTTGCATCTTTGAAGAGGGAAGGCCAATAATATCCTAAAGAAAGGATTTTATAAGCTGTCCTTTTGTCTGCAAAGTGTCCGCCGCATGGTTCATCATGGCATGCCTTAAGAACATCAGGCATTTCATCTTCCCTGACACATCTTCTGATCACAAGATCTGGCCCTGTTTTAAACAATTCTTTAGAAATCCATGAATATTTTGAACTCTCCTGAATAATTTTTCGTTTTTCTCTTGGAAATAAATGTGAAGGTAGTTTTCCTGTAACCAAATAGTTAGCAATATCTGCATACCAAGGAGTCTTAATAGTTACTGCAAACAAGTATTCATCAGGAAACTTATCCTCTACAGGAGAATCTTCTTTAGTATTCTGAATCCTAGACAAGAAATCAGCTACTGTATTTTGTTTTTCTGGTCTATCCAACACAGTAATATTGAATTCTTGCAAAAGTAAGAGCCATCTTGTCACTCTGCCATTAGTAACAGGTTTGTTCATTAAATATCTAATTGCAGAATGGTCAGTATGAATAAAAGTTTCATAGCTTGTTATGTAATGTCTAAACTTATTAATTGCATGAACAACAGCTAAGAACTCTTTTTCAGTCACAGTATAGTTCAACTCTGTGGGAGTCAAATTTTTACTGGTGTAATAAATGGCATAAAGAATTAAATCTTTTTGACCCAACACAGCTCCAAGAGCTGTATCTGAAGCATCTGTAGAAATATGGAAAGGAAGTTTCCAATTTGGTCCTCTCAAGATAGGTGCTTCAGATATTCTTGTTTTCAAAATTTCAAAAGCTAATTGACAATCAGGATCCCATTTAAATTCACAGTCTTTTGTAAGCAATTTGAAGAGTGGAGATGCTATTTTAGTGAAGTTTTCTATAAATCTTCTATAGTAACCATTAAATCCTAGAAAACTTCTAACATCTCTTTGACAATTTGGAATAGGCAACTTGGAGATGACTTCAACTTTTGATCTATCAACCTTAATCCCATCTCCTGAAATATGATGTCCTAAAACAATCCCTTCGGTAAACATCATAAAGCATTTTTCATGGCTTAATGAAAGGTTTGTTTCTTTACATCTTATGAGAACTTTTTCCAAATTTTCTAATGCCTCTTCAAATGAATTACCATAAACTGTAAAATCATCCATATAAACCTCTACACAATCATGGATTAGATCAGACAAAATTCCTAGTACTGCTCTTTGGAATGTTGCTGGTGCATTACATAACCCAAAAGGAAGCACTCGGTAGGCAAAAGTTCCCCATGGACAAGTAAATGTGGTCTTATCTTGATCTTCAGGTGCTACCTGAATTTGATTATAGCCACTAAAACCATCAAAAAATGAAAAGTACTTTTTACCTGCTAATGTATCTAATACCTGATCAATAAAAGGCAAAGGAAAGTGATCCTTCAAAGTTGCTTTGTTCAATTCCTTGTAATCAATGCATACCCTCCATTTACCATTCTTTTTAGGTACTATAACCAAAGGAGAAACCCATCGGCTATCTGAAATTGGATAAATGAAGTTTACATTGAGAAGTTTTTGGAGCTCTTCTTTCACTATTTCCCTAAGATTTGGATTCATCCTTCTTTGAGGTTGTCTGATTGGTCTACTTTTTTCCTCAATATAGATATGATGGATGCAAGTCTTAGGATCAATACCTTTCATGTCTGTATACTCCCATGCAAATGCAGTAGAATGTTTTTGCAAGATTCTGTTTAGTTCTTCTTGTTGTGACTTCTCCAAATGTTTGTTGATATTTAATGTTTTTCCTGGAAAAATCTCAATAGTAGAACTACCAAATTCTTTCATAGAGTAAAGAGACATTTGTCTTGATGATAAATATTCTATGTCAGATTCCAACTGAAATTGTGTGGGGTCATATTCTGAAGATGTCTCAAAATTTTCTAATGTGTTCAGAATTTGACTATCCTCATTGATTTCAGAAATGGTAAAGACAGGTTGTATAGTGTCCTCATCATCAACCCATTCATTGTCTCCTACTTCTGTGATTGCTTTTGCTGGAGGATACAAATTGAATTTCTTTGTCGAATTACCATTAGAAATGTACATGTCCCCAGATCTACAACTAATAAAAGCATCATTTGTGGCTAGCCAAGGTCTTCCTAAGATAAGTGGATGCCCTCCTAGATTACTCTTGGGAGTCAAAATCATAAAATCTACTGGATATTCCCAAGAATCTAAGGAGACTGAAATATCTTCTAATACACCATCTGGTTTAATAACTGATCGATCTGCAAGTTGCAGTAAAGTAGGTGTAAAGAGAAGATTAGGAAGTTTTAACTGTTCCATAGTTTGTCTACTCATAATGTTGATAGCAGCCCCTAAGTCAATCAATGTGTTTGGAATTTCTATCCCATTTATATGTGTCTTGACAATTGGACTTCCTGGATCTACATACTTCTGCATGGTAATTTTTCCCATCATAATATCTGTAATCTTTCCTACCAGGTGGATTCTTCTTGTGTCTTTTAGTTTCCTTCCTGGTCTTTTGAAACTCAACTCCTTTATGGTTTTTGCTAAAATAGGAATTTCTCGAATGGCTTGTAGCAATGGAATCTTGATACAAACATTCTTCAATTCATCTAGAAATTCATAGTTAGGCAACAAGATTTGTTTTTCCACCCCCTTATCAATTTGTAGTCTTTCCGGAAAAGGAGGTGTAGATGAAGATGCAGGTTGCTCAACTATAGGAGTTGTGGGTGTTAACTTTTCTTTTTCTTTTTGCATGCTTGAATTTTGAAGAAATTCTTCCTCAGAACCTTTATTAACTTGAAGAGAGTCCTTCTCAGAGGTATCTTGCTCTTGAATATCTATAGAAGGTTTTTCTAAAACTCTACCAGATCTGAGTTGTACATCGTTGAGAGAAACAATCATATAGGTAGGACATTGTTGTCCTTCTATCATATAAGTATTCTGAGGATTTTTATTATTAGGATTTGGCAATGGCTGAGCTGGAAGTTGATTTGTCCTCTGTTGGTATGGGAGCATGAGTTGAGGATTTGTATTTTGTTGAGAAGGTTGTTGTTGTGGAAATGGCAATGAAAGTTGTGGATTTGGGCTTGGAAGTTGTGGAGCTTGTTGATTTTGAAAGGATGGAGGATATTGATAAAATTGAGCAAATCTCCCATAAGGATTTTGCATCCCTTGTACCCATGGCTGATATGGATTTTGATGTTGGGGCCAAGGTTGTTGCCAAGGATTCCAATTTGGTGGGGTTTGAAAATTCATAGGGTTGTTAAACCCTTGAGTTTGTTGTCCCCGCCAAGGTCTTCTTGCAACAAAACAGAGAGATTCTACTGAATTTGGGTCTTCTTGAAAAACAGCTTTGAGTCCAGGAATTGAAGGACAATCCTTGATCTCATGATTCTCTGAGAAAATCATACATGTTTCTACAACTTTTGCATCCAAGGGACATTCCCTAAAGCATGTTTCTTCCTACATTTCGGACAAAAGATGGCTAAAGCGTCTGTTTCTGCTTTCTGCTTGTTTTGGATTTTAAGGGTGTCTAGTTGTTCACTAAGGCTCCCTAAGATATCAGTTTTGAACTCATCAAGCATATTACTAATCTCTGCCCTACTTACTGATCCAGTTGCAGATTTGTTAGCCCTAATAAGAGAAGGATCCCTAGGCCCTTTTCCAGTTTTAGATTTTCCTCTTGAGAGATGGATACATAGTTCTGTTATATCACGAAATGGAAGTTGAGAAATGTCTCCTTTTCCCATCATGTTTAAAATGTCTATCCATTCATCTCTAATGGCTTTTAATAGGAGGGCTTTCAAGGTTTCATTATCTAAGTTGCTCATTTTTGCTCTTTTCAAGTTGTATTGAAATCTTTCAATTAAGTCTTCCAAATTTTCATCTTCTTTTTGCATCATTTTGAATACCTCATCCTTGTGATTGGTGGGCATACAATAGTCCAAGTATCTATCCAAAATGTTTGTTTCATATCATTCCAAGTCCTAATAGATTGAGTGGCTAATCCCATGAACCATTTCAAAGCAGATCCCTTCAATGTTGAAGGAAACAGTTTGATTTTTTGAGAGTCTTCCATATAGTCATAAGTTCGGCATACAACTTCAAACTCAAACAGAAATGTTTCAGGATCCTCACTTCGCAATCCATAAAAGTTAGGGAGAACAGATGGTGAGATATTTTTCATCGTTGCATGAGTTTCCTCATCAACTATAGGGAATCCAAACAAATTGTCTCCTTCCCTATTTCTACCATTATTTCCTTCACCATTGTTGTCTCCATTGTTTCCTCTTCTTCTACCTCTACCTCTACCTCCATCTATTACTTCCTCTGCCATGATAGTTTCTTTAGAGTCCTTAAAGTCCTCTAGTTATTCTACCAAGGGAGGATGAGAGAGAGTCTCTTTGTTTTCTAAATGGGTTTTAGTAGGTGGTATAGGAGAATCCTCTAATTCAGCTGTTCCTTGACTTCCAAAAATCTTAAGGCTAGGGGTAGATGGTGGTGAATCGGGTCTATGCCTTGAAGAAGATGTAGTTGTGAAAATCGAACTCTTGGCTTTAGCTATAAACCTTCCCCTAGAATCTCTTGCTCTATGCATGTCATTTTTTATTTTTTAAAAAGTTGGGCTAATAATTCTCTTTCTGATCTTCCAGGTCACACTAGGTGCAAGAAGAGAGCATACTTAAGAAATTACTAAACCAATAACTCTCTTTTCTGATCCTCCAGATCACACTAGGTGCAAGAGGAGAGCATACTTCAAGAAGTTATCAAGTTTTCCCTTCTTTTATGATTTTGTGTTTTTTTTTTTTTTTAAAGAAATTGGCTACCTAGTTACACTTCCCCGGCAACGGCGCCAAAATGTTTGGTCAATTTAGTGTGTCCTAAATTGCTGCATTTAATTTGTCAATCCGAGAATCGTAAGCTGATGAAGTGCGGCGCACTATATGTGCAAGATAACCTATTTCTTAACTTTTTGTCGTTTTTGGTTTTCTAAGGTGAAATGGAAATTCTAAGATGAAAACAAGTATGGTTATGTTTTTTCAAGGAAATGATATCCCCTATAATGATTTAACAACTTGAAACTTTAAAAAGCAATTTGAAATTTACAATGACAAGACTTGAAAGGAAATGAAAATGTGCTGCTGAAATAAAAAGATGCTGCTAATATAATAAATCAAAACAGTGAACTAATGAACATAAAAACCAAACTATTCTTGCTGCTGACTAAACACAAAAGAAACTATGCTTAAGGAAATTCAAAATTGCAACAAAATAAATCTAAATCAGATTACATCAATTTATCTTCTGATCCTTCATCATTAGTCCAGCCATGATTTTCGGAAGTAATCATAAAAAAATTGAGTAACTGATATCTAACTTGCAGAAAGAAAACTAATATCAAACCATACATTCATGATTCAATCCCTCACCATCAGTCCAGCTGTGGCTTTCGGAGGCAACTGAAGATGTCATGCACAATTTAATATATCTAATTTTACAGAAAGGAAACTAATACTAAACTACACATTTCATAATACAATCCCTCACCATCAATCCAGCTGTGGCTTTCAGAGGCAACTGAAGATGCTATGAGCAGCTTAATATATCTAAATTTGCAGAAAAGAAACTAATACTAAACTACACATTTCATAATACAATCCCTCACCATCAGTCCAGCTGTGGCTTTCGGAGGCAACCGAAGATGCTATGAGCAGCTTAATATATCTAAATTTGCAGAAAAGAAACTAATACTAAACTACACATTTCATAATACAATCCCTCACCATCAGTCCAGCTGTGGCTTTCGGAGGCAACTGAAGATGCTATGAGCAGCTTAATATATCTAGATTTGCAGAAAAGAAACTAATACTAAACTACACATTTCATAATACAATCCCTCACCATCAGTCTAGCTGTGGCTTTCAGAGGCAACTGAAGATGCTATGAGCAGCTTAATATATCTAGATTTAATTACTGAAGCAGATAAGAAATACTGAAATTAAACAAAAGCTATGAAAAGAAAATTAGCAGCAGAACAATGTTAGTTTCATGTCATTAGTCAAAAAGCTATGAAAATGCTCGGGCTGCCTATCTATAACCTGAAACAAGAACACTGATCAGTGATTAACAATCATAAAGCATGAAAGATAGGAATGAAATGGAAATTATGGAAGTGTATAAACAGAAATGAAACAAGTGCAATGTATGAACATATGAATGGATTATGACACAATGATTTCTAAAGAAACGAAATGAAAATTATACACTAATGCACAAAACCTTAGCTGAGCAGGGGCCCTCTACACCAGCCTTGGAAACGGTCCTCAAATACGAATTAAGTTGGAAAATAGAGTCTTCTTATATTAAAAAGCAGTCATTACAGAATGGTAATGTTACGGCACAAGTGCAGCGTAATCACACTACAGAGCAGACTAATAAAAGATAACAGAGACTAACATCAACTTACTCTATATGCGTATGCAAACGCATTATATATAACAACGAACTATAACTGTCTCCTAAAGTTCATGCTGGTGGAGAGCACGTAGACCACTACGTCCACGGATATAGGAGCATGGCTGTGTTGGAAAGTAAATCTACGAGAGGTGGATGCTTGAATTCGACTCTGGAGCCCTGTACAGATGTCGATTTATCCTCCGCAGGCTTAGAAACGGCCGTATGAATCTTCATGTGACACGAAACAGAGTCCTGCCGACATGAGACTCCATGGTTGACTTCCATGTGGACGCCTTTGACCGCGACTTCTTTGGATGAGTTTGCTTGAACCAATAGGACACGAACCATGTCCACGTCATTCCTGACCTGCCCATGTGGCTCATTTTCCTTGTAGACACCTGTAGCATAGAGTTTCACAAAATAGCTGCGGAAAGTTGCAGCAACTGCGGAAAGTGGCAAGATTCCGCAGCTGAATGAACAAAATCTAGATCAAATAGCAAACACAAAAATATAATTAAAAACCATGTTAGATGCTCTTTTGCACATGATATTGACAATTTGAGAGGTTTAGGTGAGTGAAAAAGGTATAGAAAAGTGTATGGAAAAGATGTAGATTTGAGACTCAACAAGAGGCATTCATGAAACATCAACAAATATTTTGGTCATCCATCACTGTCTCCAATAAGATGGCATATCTTGATTGCAAAGGACTGTCAACTTGGTTTCAATGTAAGAAAGGAGTAGGTGTAAGGCATTAACAATAGCACAAAGAATGATTTCATAATATTTAGGCCCTTTTTACAGTGGAGAGAAATTGTTGTTGAATTAAATACTAAGTTTCAAAGGGTCATATATTCTTCTTATAATAACTACAACACAATGAGTCTTAAAGATAAGCTTTTCTTTTTATTCCTTAACGAAAATTAGCCTTTACTCATATCTTGGCAGTTGATCCTTGCATAAAAGGAATATGATGTATGCTTTTCAACTAGTTTGAACAAAATCCATTCCACTTTATGGCAATTAAAGGACGTACCTTTCCTAGGTTTACAATAAAATAATGGCCATTACCAAATGGAATTGTATCATAATATGTTAAAAAATAGTTGATACACAAATTATATTGACAGTATAGTTAGGTTGGCAAATGGATGATTTAAGCAAATGGAGAGCAAGTAATTTAATTTAGGACCAAGACTTTAAGCAAAAAAAACGCTCCCGAAGATGCTCCCTTCCTAAAAAAAGGCTCCCGAAAACGCTCACTTTCTAAAAAAAACGCTCCCTAAAACGCTCCATCCCTAAAAAAAACGCTCCCTAAAATGCTCCCTCCCTAAAAAAACGCTCCTTAAAATGCTCGCTAAAGCGCTCTCTGAAAACAGGGAACGTTTTTCCTATTTAGGGAGCGCGCTTCCGAGCGCTCCCAAAACACTCCTACTCGGAGCGCAAATTCGGAGCGAGTTTGAGAGGGGGGAGAAGCTTCCCCACAACCTTGTACCAAACCTCGGAGGAAGCAAAGCTTTACAAGTTAGTGACTTCTTCTTCTAGTCTGGAAGTCAACACAGAAATGTTGTGATCCATCATATCTTTCGTGCTTTCCTCTTTCCTAGGAGAATTGTGTGAGCCCCTTCGAGTTGCTTCTCTAGCATCATCATGATCACGTATCATTGCAGAATCTCCAACCCTGTTGCCCGATCTCTGCGCTGATACCATGTGAAAATTTCTAACTTGAAATTCTACTGCAGTAACTGATTTATTTCTCCTACTTCTTTTCACAGTAAGTTATTTACAAAACCCTTATGTAAACATCAAAATAAATTCTACTGCAATTATCACATAATTTCATAGGGAAAAGAACAATGAAATACAAGCACAAGAATCAATCACGTCAACACAATTGTTTTTGGACAATAGTCCCCGGAAAAACCCAATGCGGGAAAACCGGTGCAACATATGAGCTTTATTTATTATTCTTCAGCAACAATCTCTCTACAAGTAATGATTTGCAGAGTCATGGATAAACTTTTGTGAAAAACACTTGAGATAATTTTCCTCGAGTCACTGGAGAAATTCTGACACCCAAGAGATCCTCCAGCCTCCACTGCGTCACCTCTGCGTCCTCTTTTGCGTAACGATTGCGTCCTCTACTACACTGCCTCTCTGCACTGTCTCTCTGTTGCACTGCATCCCTCCACCTCTGTCTTTGACTAATGTTGAAACCCTCCTCT
The DNA here is from genome assembly GCA_034641835.2 of Pinus albicaulis. Classification (NCBI taxonomy): domain Eukaryota; kingdom Viridiplantae; phylum Streptophyta; class Pinopsida; order Pinales; family Pinaceae; genus Pinus; species Pinus albicaulis. The sequence goes on from CM076577.1 coordinate 1,247,559,181, forward strand.
TCCTTCACCCTGCAACTCTCCCTCTGAAATCGAACTCTTGCTTCTGGAGAATCGATTTCCCTCGGGTTACTCAGTATTTTCCCGGTGTATTTCCAAATGACTCTCAAGTCTTCCATTTATACTTTTCCTATTGAGATATCAACGACCGTGATCAAATCTCTAATCAACAACCAAGATTAAAACAGTGTTGATTCTCGTCTCTTAGAAGCTTCTCACCCATATTTATATTAATTCCAATTAATTATTTTAATATAATGCACTCCAGGTGGAATTTCTCCAAACGATTTCTGGGTCTTGGAGATCTCATGTATTCTAGCTCCTTCACAAAATTTTGGAGCTAGAGCACATCTGATGCTACCCAAAAATCAACATTGATTTTATATAAAATCTTGACCATTATTGTCCCTAGAGATATCCTAAAAAATGGGTACCTCTTCTTCATCAGAATCAATTGGGATATCGTTTGATTTCTTGTAAGCCACTTTTTCATTGAAGATGACATCCCGGGTTACTTCAATACAACGATCCTCTTTTTTGTAGATTCTGTATACTTTAGATGAAGCACGATAACCAACAAGGATGCCTTTCAGACTGGTAGAATCCAACTTCCTTTTGTCCTTTGGAATATGCATATAAATAGGACATCCAAATATTCGAAGAGGATTCACACTTGAATTCTTTCCTGTAAATGCTTCTTCTGGTGTCATGTTCTTGAGAATCTTGTGAGGACTTTGGTTTTGCAAGTAGACAAATATTACACATGCTTCTCCCCATAAGAATTGAGGGAGATCTTGATCATGAAGCATGGCCTTTACACATTCTTCAATTGTTTTGTTCTTCCTTTCAACCATGCCATTCTGTTTAGGATTATAAGGAACGATTAGCTCACTCTTAATCTCTGCTTCCTTGCAAAACACTATAAGTTCTTTGGAGGTATATTCTCCACCATTGTCAGACTTCAGAGTCTCAATCTTTTTTTTTGTCAGATTCTTTATAATATTCCTAATTAGCTATGGCTAATTGGAATATTCGATTTTGCTCAATTTTGCCGTCTATAGTTTATTCATAAATAAAAAGGTGAGTAAAGAAGACATAACTCACTTTAGAAATAAAAGTTCACTCCCTAGTAGCACAACGTTGTAACTTAAGTGAGCCATGGGGGCCAAGAGACCACGCAAAGAGGGGACCCACGTAGACACATGGAGGGACTGCGTAGGCCAAGAGGGAGCACGTGGCAACGTGGAGGAGGTGAGCCTTAGGGTTGAGAGGGGCTCATGCTATATAGAGGGGAGAGCCTCCTCATTTTGATCATTCGTTGTTGATGATATTGAGCTGGTCGTTTTGACTTCTTGAGCACGCTGGCTGTTTAGCTTGTCTGCAACATTGTTTAGTGCGTTGAGTGTCTTTGATCAGAGATCTCACCCTTAGCCTCGAGGGACTTCGAGTGCCTGCTCGGGCAAGGTAGTTTCTTCAGCGTTTTGTGGGAGGATTGGTGTTTGGGTTTTGTTGCGGAGCTGTGCATTCAGAGACCGCGTAGTCATTGAGAGGGAGGACGCAGTCCATTCAGGAGGAGCTTCGGATTGAGTTTCTTGCAGGGGTTTTGAGCCTAGAGATCGAGCAGAGAATCAACCTTTGCCTTTGGGAGGATTTTGGTGGAGTTTGAGGCCGTATTTCAGTTGTTCCTATTCAGCCTCTGCGCAGAGCCTTGGAGGGCAGCGTAATTCCCCAAGGGGATGATTTTCGGGGGTCAGCTATTTCAGATATGATTTCTGGGTTTAGCTGTGGTTGATGAGTAGAGGTGGATTCCAGATTTTCAGCTCATTCCTGCGAGGGGATCAGCCCCAAGTCATCAGTTCAGTTCAGTAGTAGCAGCTACACGGCAGTTTTCCAGCAGCTAGGGCGCAGTTTAGAGAGCAGCCATTTCTTGATACTCTGAGAGTTTTTCTTCACTTGCCTTGAGCAAGATTAGGTGCCATCACTCTGATCACCTATTGTACTTCATTATATTTCTCAGTATAATAAAATGGCTTAGCATTCTCTCTCTATATTTCTGGATGATTTGTCGTACATTCTATCTATGCTATTGTATGTCTGCTTTACTGTTATTTTTATGTATTTTCGAGCATTCTAGTTCTAGACCACTTGGTGTGTTTATTTCATACTCTTAGACAGAGTCTGGAAAGGGCCAGGTCGCCTCCAGATCTCACTCTCTTCACAGAGGTGAAATATCTGGTAAACGCCCTCCTAGCCCATCTCTGGTTGGAATTTGTTTGTGTTTTAGAGATATCCCCGAAACAGGATATTACAGTGGTATCAGAGCATAGTTCTGGCTTAGTCTGTGGAGCTAGTTGTCTATGACACCAAGGAAGAGGCCATACATTTGTTACAGAGGCAGAAAGTACAAAGATCGTGAGCGTAGGTTGGAGAACACCTACGGAGAGGGAGACTGTGTTCGGGTGGTGGACACAGAACAGGAGGAGCCTATGACAGACGCAGAGCAGGAGGAGCCTGTGTTAGATTCAGAGCAGAGAGAGCCAATGGTAGATGATAGTGAGGCAAAACAGTTTGGGGAGGCACTCCTCAAATCAGTGCAGGATCTAGCGAGACAGATTGAGGTGATGGGTCAGAGATTCATCGCGGTGGAGGCTAGATAGCGTGAGACCCCATGGGTTTTCCAGGTAGGTGAGGGATCGGGTACATCTCACCATTTTCTGGAGCATGATGCTACGCAGTGTGATACTACTCAGCAGATGGCTTCACATGCACCTACACGCTCTACCATGCCCACTTTCTTGGGAGCAGACACAGGGGCATGAGCCCAGCAGGAGGCAAAGCCCGGGCATATGGGTGATTATTTTGCAGAGGATCAGGCCTATGGGCAGGAGTTCAGGGATGCTCTCTCGTTCAGAGATTTTGTTCAGCTTCAGCGGGACAGTAGACCCCGCGACCATCATAGAGGGCATCGACATTATCATGACGGAGATACCCACCGCACAACTAGTAGATTCCACTTGCCTACGTTTGATGGTTCATCAAACAGTTCGGCGAAGTCTTGGGTGGAGAAGCTGGGTATCTATTTCCAGCTTAACCAGATGTCGGAGGCAGAGGCCATCAAGGTGGCGACATTACATTTGGATGGTGAGGCCCAGGACTTGTGGTTCCATGGGATGGTGACACTAGGACATTCTACAGTGACGACATATGCCGAGTTTACTAGGAGATTTATAGAGAGATTTGACCGGAGGGATCCAGAACAACATTTTGTTGAGCTGACAAGGCTCAAACAAACCGGGAGCCCAGAGACATACATTGCAGACTTCTTGAGGGTTTCAGTGATAGTGCCAGATCTATCTGCGACACGGATGATCTATATGTTTGTGGAGGGGTTAGCAGAGCCACTTCGGGGTCTAGTCAGATCTACTAGACCAGCCACACTCTAGGATGCTATTAGCAGGACCCGGGATTTATAGGATGCATTGCCCAGGACTCGGACACCTTACCCCCAGAGACAGGGTTTCCAGCCCAAGGGGAAGGATGTGAGGATTCTACCTCCAAAGGGGAATCCAGGACGGGCACAGATAGATGATGATGCCAGGAGTGAGTTGAAGAAGAAGTAGTTGTGCTTTACCTGTCAAGAGCCATGGGCATCGAGACATAGATGTGCTGCTGGCAAAGCACACTTTTTTGAGGTCTTCTCCGAGAGTAGTGGGAAAGAGGATGAGGAGGATGACGTGGAGGCAGGAAACAGTCAGACAACCCAGGATCAGTTGCCACCACCACCACCTCCAGGAGCAGGAGGTGCAGCTTTTGCACCCACAGGGTGGACCCTTGCAGCATTGCGAGGAGTTCCTAAGTATTTGACACTGCGCGTACGGGGGACAGTACGTGGTCAACGAGTATCAGTTTTGGTTGACAGTGGGGCAACCCACAACTTCATGGATGAACAGATGGTTGAGCGGAGAGGGATACCGACCGAGAGCTTCGATGGATTTTCAGTTTTAGTCCCAGGAGCTCAGACGATGCAGTGTGCCCGGTATGTTCCAGAGTTGGCAGTGACGATGGGTACCTACACCGTGACCGATCACTTTTTCGTGGTCAACATACCGAATACCAGTGTGGTATTGGGTGTTCAGTGGCTGATTACTCTGGGAAAGGTCACCACAGATTGGGAGGCCTTGGAGATGGAGTGGGATGATAAGAAGACCGGGAAGCATGAGAAGATCCGCGGGATGCACACTTACCCACCTCAGACTGTTTCGGCTCACCAGATGGAGGCAGATTTCCGGAAGGGAGACATAGAGTGGGCGGTTGAGTTGCGGGCATCAGAGGCAGGGACTACCGGTCAGGCCGTTCATCTTGATATACAGGCCATCCTTGACAGGTATGACACAGTGTTCGGGGATATACCACCAGGACGACCACCGGATCGGGGGTTTGAGCACACTATTGAGTTGGAGCAGGGTATTCAGGCAGTGATTACCACACCCTATAGGCATCCCCAGCTCATTTCCAGATGAGATTGAGCGGGCCATCCGTGAGTGGCAGTTTCCACACATCCCGCCGAGCACTTCAGTCCTTTTGTTTCTTCCGTGGTGCTGGTGGAAGGAAGACGCACACTTTGAGGATGTGCATTGACCAAGGTGGCCTCTACGGAAGACCCCGAAGAACAGTGTACCCTATACCTAGGATCGATGTGAGTTGATGGATGAGTTGAGAGGAGCCCGGCTTCTTCTCAAAGATTGACGGAGATCGGGTACCATCGCATTCGCGTGAGGGAGCGCACATTCCCAAGACCGCCTTCGTGTGTCACTATGGGCACCTTGAGTTTTTGTGATGCCCTTCGGGCTAACCAACGCATTGCCAGTGACATTCCAAATTTTGCATGAAATCACATCTTCCGTATCACTTGAGGAAGTTTGTGTTGGTGTTCTTTGATGATATCCTCATTTATAGCAAGATTTGGGAGGAGCATTCCAAGACATTGAGGCGTTGTTGCGCATTTTGAGGAGCAATGCTCTATTAAGCTCAAAGGTGAGTTTGGGTTGTCGAGATGTTGCACTTGGGACATATCATAGGGTGATGGAGTGAGAGTCCACGAGGAGAAGACCGGTACACGTAGATTGGCCGCAGCCGAGGAACGTGATAAACCGAGGATTCATTGGCATTTGTATTTATTACATAAAGTTTGTCAAGAGTTTTCGCTGTACCACGTGTACCTCTTAATAAGATTGACAAAGAAGGGGGCATTCGCCTGGTCGGACAACGTAGCGAGCCTTTGATAGGCTCAAGGAGGTGATGAGCGGGTCGCCCGCGTTTGGTATCGTTGATTTTTACGGGAAATATTGAGCCGAGTGTGATGCGTCGCAGGAGGGGATTGACGCGTATTGATGTAGGAGGTCACCCTATAGCTCGGAGAGTCGGAAGCTCCTTCCACATGAGAGGTTGTATTCTATATACGACAAGGAGATGCCTGTCATTACGTGACAGTGAGTCAAGCTGTGTTCCACAGTATTTTATGGGCAGAACAGGTTTGTAAGAAGACCGATCAACAGTCTCTGTGTTTTTGGAGTACATAACCATGTGAGAGGCAATGGCGGGATCAAGAATATCCGTGCATATGACTTTGACATTGAGTATGTCAAGGGTAAGAACATGGTGCGTATGCCTTCACGCAGACCTCACCCACGTTGCCCCGTGTTTTCTGGATAGCACACCGGAGGCCTCGACTTTTAGTTGAGTACTCCAAGGACAACATTTGCATGTGAGGTTCGGATGGGATGTGGCTAATGACAGGGCTGTGGTGGTCGGGCGAGAGATCATCTACGATGGTGGACCAGATTCTTGATTGGTGATTCTAGCTCAAGAAGAAGATACTTCTCGTGCATCACATGATTCACTATTGACCGGCCATTAGGGGTTTACCAAAACTCTGGTTGGTGGCCAATAGGAGAGAGGTTCTCATGGAAGGGCCCCATGGAGGGTGACACTCAAAGACATCAAGGAGTACAGGAAGCGGAGGAACAAGGGGGAGATGAGCCATCCCTACAGATTATCGCACCTCTTCCCATTCCGAGGGGAAATGGGAGAGTATTTCGATGGGACTTCATCACGTGGTTGCCCATGGTGCAGGCAAGGATTGTATCTTTGTCGTCGTTGATCGACCGACAAAGTATGCGCATTTTTTCGGCATATCCGCACACCACATAGCAACACAGGGCCGAGTCAGTTTCTTCGAGAGGGTTGTAGCGACATGGTCTTCCTAAGACCATCATTAGTGACCCGAGACAAATATTTACGGGGGCGATTTTGGCAGCGTTGAATTGGCACTTCGTCAACTACCCCATAGCAAAGACACCTCATTTTTTCGAAATGGATCAGCCATGTTCGACGTGGTTGCACCATTCGCATTCCGTCATCCGTATGTCATCGCCGATCGATGCTTTTTATAATGATGTAAACCCATTCTCAGATTTTAGTGATGTAAATGATCTAGTAAGACCGCGTTGCATGTACAGCTCTTAGGTAAGCCTAGTATGTTGTTGGATGATCTCTATCCTAGGAGGTTTTTGTCTCACCGATTCACGAAAGTGATCGGCGTAGTTTTTCCTCCAAATTTCACCCCAAAGCTAGGGTGGATTTTATCACTCAAGATACTAAGTGAGTCCTAGTGTTTTTTATCGAGTTCTGTAAAAGTAGCTTGAGCTACTGGTCTACTAGATCATATTTTGAGGCGTTGCACTGTATTTATTTGAGGGTCATACAATGCTTCCCCTTCATGTATGTAAAAGTATTATCTCATGTAAAAGAGGGTTGGAAAAATAATTATAATCCCCTCTTAGTCAATTAATTAAATTTTTTTCGTCAATTAATAAATCCTAAACCTGAAATTTAATTAATTTAGGTCCTAAATTAGATTAAATCTTTTAAAGGCAAAATTTGTTTATCCTTGGAAAATGATTTCCTGATGTACCCTGTGCCAAGGAATATTGAGAATTTTAAAGTTTAGCTTGGACCCCGTTTCTCCTTAAAGTGTCAAGTGTCAAAATTTTTAGTAAATTAACTTAAAAATAATATTTTTAAATAATTAAAAATTGAATTAAATGATAAATTGTTTTTTCCCCAAAATTTTAATTTCAACGTTCCGTGATTAAAAGATAATTAAATCTTTTGGACGGTTGAGATTATTTTGGATTTAGGATCATCCAAACTAGCCGTTAGAGATCTAGTCCTATAAATTTAGAGGTCTTTGTCATTCTCGAGGATCCGATTCGTAATCGTGTACTTGCTCAGAAGTTTCTTGTAAATTTTTTTGAGGAATAAAGCTAAAGACTTTTGGGGCGGGAAATCGGATGTTCCTTCTCGTATCTATGAATTCTCTCTAAACTCGCTTACTTGGTTTCTTGCATTTTGCGGTTGATGGCCTTCATGGATTAACTTCGCATAGGTATCTTATGCTTTTCGGGTTTAGTGCGTCACCACCGAGCCTTTCAAGCGGTCTAATGTTGTTTTCAAGTCTTCACGGGCCCAAAATTTATTCGTTATGCGAGGGAAATTTTTTTAAGATTGGGCGTCCGGGGAAGTCTTCAAGCTGACCAAATCGACTCTCAATGAGCATAAATCGATAAGCTCTTATTTGTTAAATTCTGTGTCTATCTTACGATATTTAGATTTTGTGGGTTTGAAGGCTTCAGCTTCAATTTAAATCTTGAATCTCCGAAAAATTGTGCTAAATGTATTCGATCTGACCATGAGGGTTTCAAACTGTAAATTAGTTGTAAATTTGTAATTTATCTCGTGAGGGTTTAATAGTTTCTGGTGTGTGTTCCCGCATTCACTGAGTCATTAAAAGTCAAGGTGTTCAAATCAGAAATTTTTAAGATCTGGCTGCGCATCTAGCCTGCCGTATCCTGGCTCAAATCCCCATCGTGCTTAATCCGGGCGTTATTGGTTTCGAAGAAGACCGAAAATCTAAATTTTTGAACAAATTGAAGGTCCGAGGTTAATGTGTTTGTGTGCACTGTGTCCACTGCTATCAATCTCTTTTCAATCCGTCTTCATCCAAGTTCGCATTTGCATGCCCATTCCATCCATTTTCGCCCAGCCGTCCTTCATTCATCCTTCCGCCAACGTCCTCAACTGCCTCCCAACCCCATCGTCTCCATCCTCTCTCGTCTCGTCCAAAGATCTTCTCAGCACGCCATTGAACCGTCGTTTCACGCTTCATCTTTAGCCTCTTATTGTTCAAGTTTCAAATTCCGGCATCGATGCTCTCGCCTCTCGCTCGACCTCGCACACAAACGATGATATACAAAGAGCTAAACGCGTTAAATCTTCAAGTCCGGCAGGCGCTCACGCCGCCAAGGCATCGAGCTGCTCCTCGTGTTCAAACAAAAACAAAACGCGCATTAATAATAGACAATCCGCCGTCCGAGCGCCTTTCACGTTCAACCATCCGACTCGCACAAGAGAATATGTACCAAAGATTAAACTCCCGCCCTCCGCCGCCCTCGTGTTCCCTCTTTCCGCGCCCCAAGCTGGCCGTTCGCCCATCGATCCATTTTCCGCGCTCCCGCGGGACGTTGACCGTGAAACGTCAAAGTGCAAACGCATACACTATTAAGTTATAAACCCGCGTTGCCATTTTTGGGTAGTAGTTTTATTTTTTATACAGGGTAGCGTAGTCGTAGATTTAATGTTATTCGATTTTATTTTTATTTTTAGAGTTTTAATGTTAGCAAGCGTGTTTTAAACTTTAGATTTTATTTAATTCTTTACTCGTTTGTAAGTTCTATTAGTAGCGTTTTTAGTCATAGATGTCAAGTTAATGTTTAGGGTTAGTTTTATTTGTGCTAAATTTTTAGTTTTAATTTATTTGTAATTTAGTTTTAATTTCGTTGAGTTTTCATATGTAGCCTGTAGGTTTTAATTTTAATTTAATTTTGATTTAGCTAGCATAGTTTTAGTTTAGTTTTAAATTGTTAACTTTAGCTAGATTTTACTAAATTTTAAGGTTTTAGATTTTAAATTGCTTTTTGTTTAGTTTCGCCTTTTTTAGATTTTAATTTTTAGGTTTAATTTAGATTTAGATTTTTTTAATTTGTTTTTAGATTTAAAATAATAATAAAAAATAATTATAAAATAAAATAAAAAATTTCAAAATCCAAAAAATAATAAAAAAATTCTGCAAAAAAAATTTCAATAGTCAAATGTACTAATTTTGTTTTTATCTAAAGCTCACTATAGAGACATTTTCCGGATCGAAGTTAATTGAAGCATCAGCAACTGAAACATTGCGAATACCCGGCATTTTCATCTTATTACTCATGGTTGCATTTTCAATTAAGCATCATTGATCAACCGTAAAACAGCTAGTCATCACTTACCGGTTTATAATTGCATAACGGGATTCCGTTTTGACTCATAATCGTCTTAGCGTAATATCTAATCTAGATCTATGGAATCTCGTTCATTTTATAAGTATTTGATGTTTGAATGTGAAGTCTCTTGATTTATCTTTCATTATCTAATAGGGTCTACCTCCCTTAGCTTCTCCGCAAGGAGACAAATTAAAGAGAGAGATTGGGGATAAAGGCATTAAAATTTCAGTTCGAGCCGTTGTCAAGGTGTCTCGAACAATCGTGCGACAACATTTTTTGGCGCCGTTGTCGGATAGAGTTTTTTCGTCCTTGGTTTTTAACGATATTTTATAATCTTCGTATCTTCTTTCGCCATTCATTGCCTAGCCGCAAGGGATCACTTTTTCCGGCGTCTGGCCTCTTCATACTTACCGTTCTTATCTTTTCGTCAATCTCTAATCATTTCATCTTTAGCACCCGGACATTTCGGTTGGCTTTCTGTTTGGGTGGCGACTCCACTTATCTATCTATTTACCCGCACAAGAATCCCCCGCGGATATCCATCTCTGTCATTTCGATTATTTTCTTTCCTGCTTTTTAACTATTTCATGTTCAAGTGGCGATCTGTTCTTTCATTTTGCAAGAGTTCCGCCAAGAAGTTCGCTTCGAGGACCTTTGACTATTCTTGAACAATGTGTATCTATTTCTAAAATCGAAACTATATCATGGATATTTTTGCCCGTAATTTCGCTAATATCTCGTGTTATCCTCCATGATCTCTCATGGATAAATTACCTATCTTTCAAGGAAATGATGCAAATAGTGTTAAATCTCATTTATTTGCTTTATTAACTCTGTGAAATAGATTTGCGCTGCAAAAAGAATTTCGATGATGTAAAGATGAAAACTTTTGTTCTTACTTTTGGTGAGAGTGATGTTGTTGAATGGTTTACGGAAAAGCCCATAGTTCATTCAATACTTTGAATCCATTGTAACTGCTTTAAAGGAGAAATATAAGTATAAAAGGGAAGATCGGCATTTGGTAATAGAGATCGCACCATAAAAAAGAAAGAAAATGAAACGACCGAAGAATTTAACAGAGATTTAATGGTATTCTAGAGAAATATCTCAAACTCATAAACCTCCTATGGATCTCTTTCCGAATTTTTTACATTGATGTTTTTGATTCGATACATTTCATATGAGTTAAGGCGGCTAAAATCGTAAATTATAAGGCTTGTCAATCTTTAGCCGAGGAGATTGAAAAAGATAAGAAAGTATCCGGAATGTTTGAAACTCCAGATTTGGATAGATCTTTGATGTATTCTGGGTTGAAAGAACCTCTAGTGATGATGTAGATGACCCCAGAAAGTTAATGCAAAAACTTGAAAGCATGGAGCTTAATCATGCTAAGAAACTTGAAAGCATGGAGCTTAATCAAGCTAAATTGATCTCCCATACATGCTAAGGAAAATAAGTGTCTTAAGGTGCTAGATTGGTCCAAATGGAAAGAGCTCGAATGCGTAATTCTCAACCTAGAAATAATAATGCTTTGCAAAAGAGACTTATCTTATGAGCACAGACCGACAAATAAACTTGAGTTTGCAAATTCAAGGGATGAAGCTCCGCCTTATTTGTGAGAGCCTCAGAATGATCTTCATGAAGAGGCTACTTGTCCCGTTATCAAAAGGATCATAGCTAGTAGAATGTACAGGTCAAGTCATCAAATTAATGTTGTTGTAAGGGACTATCACATGCATATAGAAGATCATGAAAGCGTTAAGGAATCAAATTTCGTATGATTAAGGATGCAAATCTACCATATGCAAATAATTCAAACATGAAGCTTAACCAAATCGCCTCAAAATAAGATAACTTCAATGGAAGAAAGCCAAGGCATGTGAAATAAATGTCATGGAAAAATGTGTTAAACATGATGGAAGTTAATCATTCTAATCGTATGTCCATTATACAGACTATATGATTGTAATGGAAGCGAGACACACCAAAGAAATGACCGCCATGAAGGAAAAATCAATTTTGTTGGAAATAAAAAAATATGGAGGCAACCTATTAAAAATTAATAGTAAGGCATGCCGTGACATGAGTTCCACAGAAGAAATTGGAAAAAAATGGAAGAATTACAAAAGTTTCAAATTTCGAAATTTGATTATGAAGATTTGTCACCGCATGATGGGCTCTCAGCTTGTCACAGCTTTCCATCTCATCACACTAGAGATTTAACTAGTGTACTTTAAAGGATGTTGACAGAAAGGCCAAGCTTATGTATCACCATTGACAAGAGTATATCCGTAAGTATTGGCTGACCTGTGTTCTTCAGATACTTTGTACAAACATCTTCAAGATGAGGACAAGGAATTTGTCAGGGTCTCATTGCCGACATCGCAACCCACTCGTAAGAAGAGAAAGAAGCAAAAAAGAAGTAAGTGGTTTGATTCGTCTCGATGGTCGAGAGCGCTGCGGACATTCAGAAGACAAAAGAGTCCTACATTATGCAAGATCGGCCATGGCACATCCGAAAGCAACTTACGTACTGCCTCGAAAGTGTGCAAATGCTCAAAGTGATAATGAGTATTGAGCACATCCGATGCCACAGGGCATCCTCCGTATCGTATTTCTAACCCTACTCCTCGTTATTTTGCGCATTTCATTTTGCAGTGCTTAGAGTAGATTTATTTTTCATGCTAAATAGAATAATGAATAAAAGAAGAGCTTCTATTTTTCATGAGCTTAATGTTATATGATGATATTTGGATGGACGCCATTTATGTAATCTTGTGTGTTGCTTGGATGCGTATTCTGATTCTCACATTCCTTCAACGAAGCAACGTGTCCCCAAGTAGAGCCGTATGTTGACCACACTTCGTCAACTACCCCATAGCAAAGACACCCCACAAAAAGCCAAATGGATTCGTCATGTTCGACGTGGTTGCACCATTCGCATTCCGTCATCCGTATGTCATCGCCGATCGATAAGTGCAGAGAAGGATGTAAACCCATTCGCATTTTATGATGTAAATGATCTAGTAAGCATCCGCGTTGTATGTAATAGCCTAGTAAGCTCAGTATGTTGTTGATGATCTCTATCCTAGATGTTTTTTGTCTCAATCGATTCACGAAAGTGGACGGCAGAAGTTTTTCCCTCCACCTCACCCCCAAAGCTAGGGCATTTTATCATCAAAGATACTAAGTGAGTCCTATGTTTTTTATCGAGTTCTTGTAAAAGTAGCTTGAGCTAATGGTCTACTAGACCGTTACCAGGAGGCGCGTAATTGGGTATTTATTTGAGGGTCTGTATACAAATGGGTTTCCTTTGTATGTAAAAGTATTAGTTCTATGTAAAAGTAGGTTGGAAAAATAATTATAATCCCTTCTTAGTCAATTAATTAAATTTTCTGGTCAATTAATAAAAAATCCTAAACCAGAAATTTAATTAATTTAGGTCCTAAATTAGATTAAATTCTTTAAAGGCAAAATTTGTTGGTCCTTGGAAATGATTTCCTGATGCCCTGTGCCAAGGGAATATTAGAGAATTTTTAAGAAAAATATTGGACCCTTGGGCCCTCGGTGGTTAAGTCAAGGTCACATTTTAGTACCTGAATCTTAAAAAATAATATTTTTTAAGTTAATTAAAAATTGAATTAAATGATAAATTCTGCTTTTTTTCCTCAAAATTTTAATTTCAACGTTCCGATTAAAAAGATAATTAAAATCTTTTGGACGTTGAGATTATTTTGACTAGGATCATCCAAATTAGCCGTTAGAGATCTAGTCCTATAAATTTAGAGGTCTTTGTCATTCTTGAGTGATCCGATCTCGTAATCGTGTACTTGCTCTTGGGGCTCTTGCAAATGAGGCATTGTAAGCTTAAAGACTTCTAGTTACAAACCGGATGTTCTTCGCATCTATGTGGTGAATTCTCTCTAAACTCGCTACTTGGTTTTTTGCATTTTATGGTTGATGGCTCTCATGTGGATTTAATTTGAGCATAGGTATCTTATGCAGTTTTCCGGGTTTATAAAATAACATTCCGATTTTTCGAAGGGTCTAATGTTGTTTTCTTAAGTCTCTACCGCCCAAAATTCAGATCTATGTGCAGGAAATTTTTTTTAAGATTGGGCGTCTCCGGGGGAAGTCTTCGGTTGGACCAAACGACTTCAACGAGCATAAATCGATAAGCTCTTTTTTTATTTGTTAAATTCCAGGTCTATCTTACGATATTTGTGATTTTCCTGTGGTTTCGAAGGCTTGTGCCTCTACCTAAACTTTGAATCTCCAAAAATTAGCACATTCGGATCCGACCATGAGGTTTTAAATTGTAAATTAGTTGTAAATTTGTAATTTATCCGTGAGGGTTTAATAGTTTCTGTGTGTCTTCGCATCTCACCGATTGTTGCAGTTACAGGTTCAAATCAGAATTTTTGAAGATCTGCGTACTCAGCTCAAAGCGTATCCGGCCTCAATCCCCACCGTGGGCGAATCAAGTTATTGGTTTCTAAGCATAATTTAAAATCTAAATTTTTGAACAAATTGAAGGTCTCGAGGTTAATGTGTTTGTAAAAGGTACCGTGTCCAATTGCGTAATGCAATTCTTTCAACTTGCCTTTCATCCAAGTTCGCATTTGTATGCCCATTCATCTCATTTCGCCCTACCGTCCTTCATTCATCCTCTCGCCCAACGTCCTCAATCTCGCTCCTCAACCCATCGTTCCATCCTCTCGTCCGTCCAAGATCTTCTCACGCTCATTGAACCGCTCGTTTCACGCTTCATCTTTAGCTCTATTGTTCAAGCTTCCGTCCCGCCACGATGCCTCCCCGCCCCCGCCCTCGACCTCGCACACACATAAAACGTATATATATAAAGAGCTAAACGCAATTCCTAAGTCCTGAAGCCACGCCGCCATACATCGTAGCCGCTCGCATTCAAACAAAAACAAAACGCAAAGACACACAGACAACCGCCGTCCGAGCCGGGCCTTCACGTTCAACCATCCGACCCGCACAAAGAGAATACAAGACGCGCATTAAACCCGCCCTCTCGCCGTCCGTGTTCCCTCTTTCCGCGTCCCGTTTCGTCGTGCCCCATCGACCGCCTTTCTCCAGCTGCGGGACGTTAATCGAAACGAGACAAAGTGCAAACGCACACACCATTAAGTTATAAACCCGCGTTGCTACTTTTTGTGTAGTTTCCATTTTTTGGATAGTAGCGTAGTTTTAGATTTAATGTTATTCGATTTTATTTTTATTTTTAGAGTTTTAATGTTACTTAAGTTTTAAACTTTTAGATTTTATTTAATTTCGACTTCCGTTTGTAAGTTCTATTAGCAGCGTTTTTAGTCACAGATTTTTTTTGCCGGTTAATGTTTAGGGTTAGTTTTATTTAAAGCAAATTTTTAGTTTTTGAATTTCATTTTGTAATTTAGTTTTAATTTCGTTGAGTTTTAGATAGCTCTGAGGTTTTAATTTTTTAATTTAATTTGATTTTATTAGCATAGTTTTTAGTTTTTAGTTTTTAATTGTTAACTTTTAGCTAGATTTTAGCTTTCACTTAAGGTTTTAGATTTTAAATTTGTTTTGTTTTGTTTCTCAGTAGATTTTAATTTTTTAGGTTTAATTTAGATTTAGATTTTTTTTAATTTTGTTTTTTAGATTTAAAATAATAATAAAAAATAATTAAAAAAAATAAATAAATAAAAATTTCAAAAAATCTAAAAATAATAAAAATTCTCATTTCAATAGTCAAAATGTACTAATTTTGTTTTTATCTAAAGTTTTGACTATAGGAGACATTTTCTCGGATCGGGTTAATCGAAGACTGCAATCCGGGAAACATTGCGAATACCTCCGGCATTTTCATCTTATTACTTCATGGTTGCGGCATTTTCAATTAAGCATCATTGATCAACCGTGTGTACAGCTTAGTCATCACTTACCGGTTTATAATTGCACAACGATTCTGCTTTGACCTGCGGCATCGGTTCTGGCGTAATATCTAATCTAGATCTATGGGAATCTGCTCATTTTATAAGTATTTGATGTTTTCAGCTGTACTTTGATTTATCTTTCATTATCTAATAGGGTCTACCTCCCTTAGCCTCGCAAGGAGACAGCCTTTAAAGAGAGATTGGGGGATAAAGGTGACGCCCCAAACAGCCGTTGTCGTGCCCCGAACAATCAAGGCGACAATGTAGGAACTTTTCCCGTTGGGTGGGGACAGAGTTGACAATTGTATACCGTTTATCACCCATAGACGGAGATAGTTAACAAGTGACCTGGAGGGCTACTTGCGTAACTATGTCGGGACAGCATGGAAAGCATGGTCGAAGTGGCTGTATCCGGGAGAACAAGCACAACAGCCCCATACATCACATGTCCATTGGTATGTCACCATTCTATGCTTTGTATGGGTACTTGCCCTTATCTTTGCTGATGTGATGTTTGGTGCTAGTAGTGGTCTGGAAGAGTCAATATTTGGATCCAAGAGAGTCGTGATATTCTCCAAGATCTCATGGACAATATGGCTGGGGCTGGGCAAAACTGCAGGTGGTAAGCCGTATGCCGATAGGGTCGGGTAGAGAGACAGCTTTGAGGTAGGACTTGGTCTACCTACGATTACAACCATACCGACAATTATCACCGAAGCAAAAGGGAGTCGAAAAGCTCAAGCCTCGCTTTTACGGCCATACAGATACGTCGATTGGACAAAGGTATGAGTTGAGTTGCCTGCTGCCAGCAATATTCATAACGTTTTTCATGCATCATGCCCGAAGAAGGTGTTCGGGCAGCAGATGTTGACGATGAGCCACCACCCACTAGATGATGAGGGGCATTTGGTGTTGTACCGCAGGGCTATTATTGATACCAAAGAGAGGCAACTACGAAGAAGGACAATCCGGAATTCTTAAGAGGTGAAGAATTTTGCCGTATGAGGATGCCACTTGGGAGAGTGAGAAAATTTTGCGCATCCATCACTTTGGGTGGTTTCGAGGACAAGCAACATTTTTCCGGAGATTATATTCTCTAATAGCTATGGCTAATTGGAATATTCGATTTTGCTCAATTTTGCCGTCTAGTTTATTCAGTAATAAAAAGGTGAGTAAAGAAGACATAACTCACTTTAGAAATAAAAAGTTCACTCCTTAGTAGCACAACGTTGTAACCCGAAGGGAGCTGGGGGCCAGACCACGTTAGAGAGGGACCCACGTAGACACATGGAGGGGATTGCGCAGGCCAAGAGGGAGCACATGGTAACGTGGAGGAGGTGAGCCTTTAGGGTTGAGAGGGCTCATGCTATGGCGGTAGGGGAGAGCCCTCATTTGATCATTCGTTGTTGATGATATTGAGCCGGTCGTTTTGGACTTCTTGAGCACGCCGGTTGTTTAGGCTCGTTCCGCAAAGATCGTTTAGTGCGTTGAGTGTTCCTGGCCGGGAGATCTCGCCCAACTCCTGGGACTTCGAGTTCGGCCGGGCAAGGTAGTTTCTTCGTTTGTGAGACGGCGTTCGTCTTGCTGCGGAGTTGTGGCATTCAGAGACTCACACACTTAATAGAGGAAGACGCACTCATCTGTGGAGGAGCCCGCATTGAGTTTCTTATGTGGGTTTTGAGCCCTGGAGATCGAGCGCAGGACCTACCTTTGCCCTTGGGAGGATTTTGTGGAGTTTTCTGAGGCCGTATTTCGCTTGTTCCTATTCGCCTTCCGCGCAGCCTTGAGGGCAAGATAATCTTCAAGGGTTGATTTTTGGGGTCACCATTTCCAGATATGATTTCTGTTTTAGTTGTGGTTGATGAGCAGAGTGTGATTCCGCATTTTCAGCTCATTCTAAGTAGGGACTCGCCCAAGTCATCATTTTGGTACATAGTAGCAGCTACACCGATAGTTTTCCACTTAGGCTAGTTTCAGAGCAAAATTATTTTTTGATATTCGAGAGTTTTTCTTCACTTGCCTTGAGCAAGATTAGGTGCCATCACTCGATCACCTATTGTACTTCATTATATTTCTAAGATAATAAAATGGCTTACATTCTCTCTCTATATTTCTCGATGATTTGTCGCACATTCTATCTATGCTATTGTATACCCGTTTACCGTTATCTTTGTTTATTTCCGGGCATTCTAGTTCTATACCATACTTGGTGTGTTTATTTTCATACTCTTAGATGAGTCCGGAAAGGGCCGTCGCTTCCGTATCTCACTCTCTTCCACAAGAGTAAACATTCCGTAAATGCCCTCCTGTACCATCTTCGGTTGAGCTATGTTTGTGTTTTTAGAGATATACCGAAACGAGATATTACATTTTTTATTTCATTCTTAAATTTGAAACTTTTAACACTTTCATATTTGTTCTTGAAGAGATATAACCACGTTTTCCTTAGAAATCATGAATGAAGATCACATAATATATATAATCGTTTTCAAAGAAACTTTGTTCTGCCTATGAAGGTCTATTATTATTCCATGAGTTTATGGAGATCTAAAACTTCCTTAGATTTGCATCACATTTTGCAAAATGGATTTTTGACGTTTCGTTTCAGAGCACAACCCTTGCCGGTCCCTATGTTCTTCCTTCAATTCAGGGATGCCATTGACCATTTGATTTAGAGATGGCAAAATCCCCGTAATGAAGATGTCCATACCTTCTATGCCATAGTTGTTGAGATTTTGTGTCTTTGGGGTAGCACGCTTGTGCTCTAGCTCCGAAATTTTGAGGAGGGACTAGGAGTACACTTGATCTACAAGACCTTAAAAAACCATTTGGGAAATTTTATCTCGGTTTAGGAGATAATAAATTAATTAATTATTTTAATGTGTATTTCCTAAGTTAAAACTAGGGAACTTAAATACCAAAGTGAATTTAATTAAACATGTGATGAAATTGTCTTAAGTCACACGGATCGTTTCTTTAATCTAGCCATCGATTCAAGATCCGATCATGGCCGTTGATTTGTCAATGAGAAAAGTATAAAGGAAAGGCTTGGGATCATTTGTAAAGACACACAAGAGAAGGTAGCATCGAAGCCAAGCCGAGATTCTAGGGCAGGTTTGCTAAGAATACCGGTATGTTTTGAATGGGGAGAGAGGGGCCTTAGGCCAAGGGGATGATCCGATCCCGGGTTCAGAATACACAAGAGGCAAGAGATCAGCCCAAGGACAACGCAAAAGAGAAGGGAAGCTGCAATAGCAAGGACAACGTGATGCCACAGAGAAACCCTCGTAGTTACGCAGACCTTGTTGGCAATAGAGACTCCAAGGTCACCTAGTCCGGGGTAACGTTACCCTTCGGAGTAGCGCTAAGGGTTAGAGGGGTCGGTGAGGGCCTATTTCAGAGAAGCTTGGCGGGGCAGTGTTGGGTTTCAGGCCCCAATCTTGGCCGAGTTCGTAAATCCCGTTTGAGGGTCTCGATCGGGCCATTATTTTGGCCCTAGATCGGCCCGAGCCGTAGATCTAGTATTTCTTTGTTTCAAGCTCTTCAAATTTGGAACCCATGCTTGTTGTATTCCGTAAAATTCTTAGTGGTCAAAATTCTCCAAAGCAGTACCAAAGACCAAATACTTTTTCTCGTATTGGGTTTTTCTTCTGGGACTATTTGTCTAGAAATAACTGTGTCACTTTGTCTATGTGCATGAACTTGTTCTAGATTTGGATTGGTGATATAAGATTCCGTTATGTGTTTTGTTTCGATTTTAACTTGAATTTATTCAAGCATAAATTGTCTAAGTAGGAGGAGCATAACCGTATTATTAGCAGATAATTTATGGAAGTAGTGTGTAAAGATTCAGAAATTTCCAGGCCAACAGTTTGAAGGGCTCATACATCTAAGTGAACTAGGAATTGAGATAGAGGTAAAAAGTCTATATAATGTTCTACCTAATCCCGGCCACTCAGCATTATCAACACGTTAGAGTCCTTACCCCAAAACCAAAACCTTGCCATCAACAAAGAAATTCTATCATCCTTTTTATCCTTCCTCTAGACAACAAGAAATAGAAAGTAAGTTTTTCTTCAAACCTCGGAACATATAGAATATTGCCTGTGTGAATACTTCCACCGTACCTCAAGCTCCAAACGGCGAGATCCAATCCTTTCACTGATAACTCTTCTTGTCTCCAAGTTCGATCGAATGAGAGGAGGTTCCTTTTTGACAAAGTCTAGAGTGGACTACATTCACCTGTCATATGTCTAGAAGCACGACCGGCAATAGCCCGTACATTCTCGTCCTTGAAAGTCCTAGCTTTGATTCCATGTTGGAAAATCAAGAGACTTGTAGATTATAGTTGATTTTCCTTATCTTGATAATTACTTGTGATATGTTTGCTTCTTATTATTTTTATATCTGTGTGGTTCTACTGAAGTAACGATAAACAATGAAGATCACAATGAGACAAATTACAAGATATGGGCTCAAGCTAGGGGAAAACTCCTCCAAGGGGAAAACCCGTAAAGAAAGCTTTCCTTAGGTAGAATCTTCTCTACAATGAAACTTCCATGACCTGTGAGACCAATGCCTAAAATCTTCCCAACCACCAAGTTAGCCCTCTAGCAAGATCTTCTTTTTTAAGGCAACTTCAAAATCCTGACCTTTTGCAACTTCGCTTTAGAATTTTGCCCCCAACTACACCCTCAAAATTCGGCCTCCTACAACTGACAGCGACACAAAATCCCTAGCAGCTTCACACGTGTGGATAGAAAAAAAATATAAACCCAAAGATTTCGACTTCCTCTTCCTCTTTCCTTCGTCTCCTTTTTCTAGCTCTTCTCCTTCGCTATTGCAGATCGAACTTTAGATGAGTGAGTGCTTCAAATGAATCGAGCTCCTTCTATTTATTGCCTGTTTGAGAGGTCGAATAGCCCTCCTTTAGGCCGACGCTATCTTGTCTCCGGGCCGACTTGGTCTTGAGAAGAAGGCTTTTCTGACTCAAAATAAATATTTTCCTTTGTTACAAAGAGTCCAAATGGGACTATAATACATGACATAAATTCTCCTTTGTCCTAGAAAGACCTAAATGCACGAAGACCATGTTTTTGAGCTAGACTTGAGCATGAAACCCATGCTTTGGAATAAAATAAAATTTCCTTTTGCTTTATTTTCCTTATTTATACATTATGATTACAAAGGTCATTATGAAGACTGAACCTAAGTATACTTCTAACATGACCTTGGCATTTTTTATGTTTCAAGGGTGACTTTTGACATAATGCTATCTCCTATGTAGTGCACCTTTTAATAATTAATATCCGAAGTTCTATAATTTAGGTATATATATTTATGAGTTATGTTTATTTTAATATAGATAACATTCTTCTTGACATAGTTTTCATTCTTTGGCAGTTTACTGGACATCACTGAAGTAATTGTCGGGCTTCCTCTATCACTATCTCGCAATTTTTCCTTTTGGCTTCGTCTTACTCAGGCTACAGGTTTGTATTTGTCTTAGTAATATAATATCTGATGTGCATGAATATTCTCCAAATTTCTATAATAACATCCCAAGATTAAGGTGTGAGACAACTCCTATTTATGTGATTCTATAACTGTAATTGTTGGATGGACCATAAGAAAAAATAATGTTTTGGTGAAGCAATGCAATCCTCCTTAGTTGTTTATAACATAAACCCCATGTAAGGATGGAACAAATGTAAGTTTCTGCTGCTTGACACATGGGATAGGTGCATAGACATATTAAGTTTATATGTCAAATTTAATTATATGGGGAAACTACACTTAGCCTTATCCTCTAAAACTGCTTCATCAAACAGGGGCTTCTTTAACGCTGCTTAGAATTATTGTATGTGTAATACACATATTATAGAACACTAAAGTTTCAGAGACTGACTGTTTTAAGGCTCAAGCTAACAGTAAGAGGATATGTGCGGACAGAATATAAATTTGCATTCCAAACTTTATTTGTTTTTAGCAAGTTGTGGGAGTATCATTTTACTGCTTTTTGCTTGCAGGCAAGGAAGCTGGAAGTCCCTTACAAGACTTTCTCAAGGGCAGATGCTGTGGAACCGCTAGTGAAAAGGGGCATTTTTCAAAACATGGAATTTGAAAATTATAGAGATGGTGAAATCATTACTGCTAATTTATCTCCAACTCATTGATCTCTCCCTGCTTTCACACATACATGTAGATTTTGTATTTAAAAATTCTTTCTTGTTTGGTTTTATGAGAAAAGATTGTACAATTACTATTTCAGTCAGAAATGCAGATTATACATAGATGTGCACCATGTACCCAAAAATTTTCTCTTTACTTGTGAAGATATCCTAAAAACCTTTCCATCATAAAAATGTCTGCTATGAGTCTCTAACAAGAAGCCATTCTGAAAGGCTTTTACAAATCTGTTTGTCGTAGAAAAACATCATTTTTGAAATTAAAACAGAGTTTTTTGTTCATATGTCTCAATCTTCCTTCCTCAGTGGGACAATAGTCACATAGGTAACTGTCTATGGCTCCATTTGAGCCAAGCTGGCCCAGCTTATTCTTATTGGAGCCTGTGGCGACGTGAAAAAAGAAAGAGACCTCTTTGGAAAGGCAACTACAACATCAACATTTACTTCTCTGTAGAGCATGTAAAAGGAAAGTTTTATGGAATTTCTGTTTAACTCTTAATTATTCTATTATAGGAGAGTTCATATTTTGCAAGTTCTTTTTTACCATTGATCCAATTTAGCATAATTTTGAGTCACCTATTATCTGCAACTGATCTGACTTCTTGTTAATTTTTTAGGTGTAGTATTGGGAGGTATTCCCGCATGCTAAGAGGCTCGTTGGAAATATTGTCATTGATGGCAAAGGAGTGTAGCAGATGCAGAAACAGAAATGGAAGCATAAGGAGACTAAGATAGACAATGGAGCAAAGAGAAATGAAGAGAAAGACAGAGACAGAGGAAGCAACACGGAGACAGAGCTGTTATCACAGCAGTAGAGGCAAGAGGCAGAGCCACAGATGTCATTGTGCAGTAGAAACCGTTGTTATTTCACAGCCGGGTGTTACACATAACATAAGTTTTAACGGAGCACTTGTATTCGATTGATATGGGTAGAACTGTACATTATATATATGGTAGGTGCGTTTATATATATGGTCTATATATATGTGAAGGAAAGCACCGAAGAACCAACATGAATAGGAGTGGAACCATAGTTGACCATATATATATATATATATATATATATATATATATATATATATATAATTGAATGGAGCGGAGGCCTAATAATAAAAATACATTGAATAAGAATGATAAATAACAAATGCGGACCGGAACCTCGAGACAGGCTGGAAACTTCGGGTCGATTAAATAAATGAAAAGAACCCTCTACATATAACGGTGGAACCTGAGTAAAAGGACAAGATGAACCCGGAGGAAGCAATCGTGACCGTGAACAACGGGTTTGGTGAATGCGCAGCGTTCGAAGTGGTATTCTCCGTACCGCCTATCGACTATAAGTGGTATTGCCCTTGAGAGGAGCCGATTCCATGTGAACGACACGGTCCCGACCAACATTTCAAAACCATTGTTAGTGTACTGCTGCTATACGTCGACCGAAGATGTGGAGCGAAATTAACATATGCCGTTGATTTGGAGACTCGACATCCAACGACGATCGTTCACAGGATCTGCACGGTAGGTTTAATAGAAGAGCTCCTAAGTTAAGCCGCATAAATTAGATTTGTTTATTTAAATGTTGCTAAACAGAATTAAAGAGAAGTGGGAAATTGCTTGATGAGAAAATGGTTGGACACGAAACTTTGAATGCACTAAGAAGTGGGAGCAGATATTTATTTTGTTAATAAGAAAAAAGCGTTTCCTCGTGAAATGAAACCAAAGATTATAATATTGCATATGGTAAAGATTTATACTGACATATCCGTGTGATTAAAAAAGGGCGTTTGTAAAACGCAGAGTTATATTTAAGTTTGACTGGGTGCACACCGTACATACAATCCGTTATATAACTAGAATGAACAAGCAAAATACAGTGATTCGTGTATGCGTGAATGAAAAGAATGTAATAAATGACAAGAACAAAGATGATGTAGAACGCTTTCTTAACAAAGAAGAGAAAAAGACAAAATCAGTAAGCCAAAGTTCAAAGAGGAGTCGAGTGATATTGAAATATGTAATTTAGAATGTGAATGTAAATGATGTAATTATTTTTTTGGTTGTTTGTGATGCAAAGGCAAGTATCCTGGCAGTACAAACCCATCAGAAATAACTTGTGTATATTAGTAATTCTAAAAATTGAGTTGAAAAAGGAATAAGAAGACAAGTTAAAAGAGTCATGACTGCTCACTTTGGGCCCTGTGAACACAAATAGCTACAAGAATTACATATAATATCAATTTGATAAGCTCAAGATAGAGAGAGAGAGAGAGCAAATATAGAGAAGGCAACAGTATAGAAGAGAAGACCAAGAAAAGAAGAGCAAGAAAGAGAAGCTACGTGCACGTAGCCGATATCTCAAATCAAAGAACATTCGCCTTGATAGCCTGAGGAAGAGCTTCCTATCAAGTTGCAGCTTTTGACAATGCCGTAGTAGCCGATCGAGGTTGAAGCTCGGAGGTTGGTGCCCGCAGAAAATTGAAGGGAGTTATGCTTCCTTGCAAGTTGTAGCTGCGTAATAGAGGTTGAGCCTTCTGTAGGTTGGTGCCCTCATAAAAACAAAGGTGAGAGTGAGTTGGAGCTTTGCCTTTGCATCACAACAATAATAAGATGTGGTTTTTCTCCCTTATGGGTTTCCACTTATATCTCGGGTGTCTCCGTGCATGATATTTATATTGATCTGTATGTATCATTCCGTTGGTATCCGCCGCATGCAGCCCATCGCTATATTATACTAACTCTTGTCGCTACATTTAAGATTACTCACACATTAAATTGGATGTGAAATGAAGGTAACTAAGTTTAATGAAAAGTTCTAAAAGATCGTAATGTGTTAAACCGATTCACCCCCTTCCGCCAACTAAAGGTTCAACAATTGGTATCGTAGCAGTTCCTTTGTACAAGTCTAACAACCGAAAGGAGATCCTGTGGTTCCCAAGATGGCTAGTAAAGAAGGATGCTCAACCAATAAAGCTCCTTTTCATTGGTGAAAATTATGCTTCAAAATCGTAATATAGCATACATAATGTCTCTGTAGGGGAATAGAAGTCCGGGCCGCCGTGGAATTAGGATATGCCCCGAAGGCAAATCAATACGTAAAAAGACTCAGATTTTGTGGCTAATGCAAAAAGCCATGAATGCCATCCCGAATGGATTATGTGAAGTGCAGTTTATTAAAGAAGGCACAAAGACACCGCCAAAAAAATATGGGATACTCTTGAAAACATACATGAGAGGGGAGAATTTAAAGTAAAGACCGTCAAATCAAGTCTATAGAGCCCAAATTTTGAAAACTTAAAAATGAAGACATATGATACGGCTACTTTCTTCCTTCAAAAGTCATAAATTATTAACAATACAGCAGCTCTTGGAGAAAAAATGCCGTAAAGTATAATTGTGCAAAAGATCCTAAGATCTCTTTCCATCCAAAGCTAATCCAAAGGTGTCCGCAATAGAAGAACACCATTGGGAGACCTTGACCATGAACCGCTGCTTGGAAATCTAATAAATTTTATGAAATGAGGCTCCGTTTAAAAGCCAAGTACAAGGGAAGCACTTTTTAAAACAGTAAAAAGAAGAAAGAAGAAGAGGGAGACATATGCTCTTGCTCAGATGAAGAAGAGGCAAAGCTGAACAAGAAATTGACAGAGGCTCGTAAATACAAAGGCAAACTCCCCTTTAAATGCTTTAATCAGGGAAGAGTGGGACACTATGTTGCTAAGTGTCTCCATGGAAAGTAAGAAATCAAGCTCAAGAATCAGAGAAAGACACATCAAAGAACGGCAGAAGGAAAGAAATTCGCCATAAAATCCTTCATGCTCAAAGACACAGTTGGGTATCCGAAGACCTGCATGAATCCTTAGGAGAAGAGGGAACCTTCCGAATTTTTACCGATGGGCGTAAGATCTCAGAAGGACTCCTGCTAGAAGAAGAAGAAGAAGAAGAAGGGGGAAGTCGACCTTGAGGGGGAGCGGGGGTGTTTCCAGCAGAGATTGATGGGGACTAAACTAAATGCAGAAAACAAAAAAGAGATTCTCCAAAAATGTGTGAAAGAAGAACAAAATTCAGAAGTCCTCATGCACCGAAGGCAAAGCTGGAAGAAGCCAAAAAGATAGAAGACATGTTACTTCAGCAAATCAAAGACAAAACCCGAGAACAAGAGAAGTCTTAAGAAGAAGTAGTATGCCTCGTGAAGAAACTAGAAAATGCTCAAAGAAATGTGGTCAGAACTCGTCTCCAACAACAAGCTCTAGGAAGAAATAACCTCAAGCAGCCAGCATCCTAGATAAAGACCTGAATAGGCTATGAAGAGGAATCAAGTAAAGGAAAAGAAAAGGTTGACAAGAGATTATCTTTATAAAAGCAAAGAAGGAAATATATGCAACAAACAACTCCACAACAAGAAATCTACAACAAGGAAGAAAGAACCGAAGAAATTACTATATAAAGAATGTAATAAATACCTGGGGACCCTTGAATATGAAACCACTGAAATAGATCTTTGAATAGAAGGCTCACAGTGTTGAAGTAAGTCGACACATTGTCACATATTGTCATGCAAGGAGGAGTAATTCAAAACCAAAGAAAGATGCAGTGTATTGAAGAGACTTCCTCACACAAACAAATGGAAGAAACAACTACATCGCATGAATAGTCAGAAGTACTGCTTATTGTGAAGGAATTTGGTCATAAAATCATTGAGTGTAGAAAGTATGGACAAAGGCTAATGTTTAACACCTCAAGGAGGTTTATGAACCAAATAAATTTTTTTCTAGTATTCTGGTGAATTTCAAAGAAAATTACATCAAATGATGGCATGCAATCAAGTTGACATATGCCTTCCAAGGTTCTCTAAGAAGATATAATTCATCACCTCACAAAAAGATACCAAACAAAAGGGAGGCCTCCAAAGGATAAAGAAGGTGAACAAATGTGACTTGGCTTTTTAATCGCTCAAGATTTGAAGAGTCACGGGTATTTGGATAGTGGCTGCTCCAAACACATGACAGGAGAGACAAAAGCAAGTTTATAACTTCTGATGAAAAGAAATCAAGTAATGTTATTTTTGGCAATGATAAAACAGAGATCAAGGAAAAAGGCTGTAGAAAATTGTTTCTACCCTCTGCCAAGCTAGTTTTCGCCTTATTACTCCAAAATAGTTAAATGCCCTTTCCCCATAACCATACATTCAACAATCGGAAAAATACCTTGTCGAAAACACAAATTCCGGAAATTTTTCTAATGCCGTAAACGTAAATAAAATAACAGCAAAGAATAAACAAAGATTCAGTCACATCATAACTCAATATTTTTGGTCAAGGTGACCTCGGAAAAACCCCCCTACAACTCTTGGGGAAAACTGCCGAAAGCTCCTTCTTATTTCGGAAAAATGCTTTTACAAATAGATAGAAATATTCAAGAAATAAATAATCAGCAAACAGCATTTTACAACTTATCTCTTTTTCCGTGCTTAACTACCGCCCTTGAAAACGCACAAACAAGAAAATGGTAGCAGCAATAATGTCGAACATTTTCATTTGCGTGTCTACAAATTCGGCAATAAATTTTTTAAGACGGCCACCTTGAAATCTGAAATAAACAATTAATAAATGTCACTGTACGTGACCTCGAAAAACGTGCTGTAACAAGCGCAAAACTTCACTGCATTTTAACAGTCACTAGCCGCCTTGGTCAGGTTAAATATCGGCCAGACAAGGCTCGCTGTATGGCTCCCCGTCGCATTGCCCGTCAGACAGCCTCGCTTTCAGGAAACCGTGCAAAAATCAGCCTCCGTCGTTTGCTAAATTTGCTGCACTTGTTCCGCGGGAAATGTCTTGCTGAAATGCTGCCTTGGAATGTGTGCCAAGTCACGCTCTCCTTCTCCTCACCGCCCAAATTTTTGCTCTCTTGTTTTCTCCTAACTGTCATGAAAGAATGAATGACCTTTTTCCTCCTTCTCCTTTAACCTAACCCTATGACTTTTGTGAATCCCTAAATCCAATGGTCAGAGTAGATTGAGGATTCTAGTCGAGATTAAATGCTCATTTAAATCTCACTTATTTTTTAATTCACCCCACTTTAATAAAGACCCACTTAGTCTTTTATTTCCAAAGTCACTTTTTCCTTTCTAATTTTATATTGACTTTATTTAAAGTCACTTTAACTTTAGTAACTTTATCACTTAAAGTCACTTTAAAATTAGATTTTTTGACTTTATAACTTTATAAAGTCACTTTGGTAACTTTATCACTTAAGTCACTTTTAATTACTGGACCTTGAGAAAAATTATAAAGCATTAGAGAAAATTAAATTGGACACTTTTCCCTAGCCAAAGATCAAAGCCTTAGGGAACCACTCCGTCCTCCGGTACCAAATTTCAACACTCCTCATTTTAAGAAGGTGTTCTCACCACACCCATCTTGTCTCGGCGAGACATGCTTGCCCCGTGGTAAGGCTTTGTAACATCTTAATCATTGTCATCGTTGAATATACTCAGCTTCTTCACAGGGCCTTTTTGGAATTAGTTCGATGAAGTGATATTTGATCCCGAGTGCTTTGACTCCGTCATGAACATCGGATTCTCCGTGAGTTTAATGCAACTTCCGATTATCACAAAGAATCACCGAAGGTCTCACCCGCCGACCAAATAAGCCAAACAACATCTTGCGAAGCCGCATGGCCTCACAACCAGCGTTAATCGGTCGCTACATACTCGCTTCCGCCGAAATCAATGCGACCGACCGCCGCTTTCGCCTTCGAACCATGACGACAACTCCGCGAACTCCAACCACCCAAAAACAACACCCCGAAGTGCTCTTCCCATCGAAGTACAACCGCCCCCAACGCACGAATCATGGTCCGGCCAATCTCACCCGAGACCGTCGCCGTCCGTAGTCCGGCACCACAATCCACCGGGCCCCCGCAAGTACCGCAAAAATGTTTAGCCACCCAAAGGAACCTTTCTAGCTCGTGTCACAAACCCTGTCGACTCATCGTTAGATCGCAGAAACAAGAGCTTGGTCTAGTGTTGACCAAACACACTCAAGGAACCAATCGGCCGTTCGTATATCGGGGATCCACCAACTTGAATCCGAAGTACAAAGTTTCATTGGTGATCATCGATGTGTCGACATGGTCTACAACTTCATGTGAACTTGCCAAGATGTCCACACATTTCTCGTCCCGTAAAGAAATGCTTCTCCTCCAAGTTGCCACACCTCCAAACCCAAAAAGTAATGCATCAAGCTTGAAGTGTCCCCGATCTCGACCCCGCCGCAAGATCTCTTCGTTGCTCTATGAGTCTCTTCGCACCAGAATAGACTAAGTCATCCACATACAACACGCGAATGAGAGGCTCCTCACCTATCACAATATAGTAAAGGTTCGGATCCGCCTCACCTTTTGTGAAACCCATCTTCCCGCAAGGCATTCATCCCCGGGAGTACCAAGCTCGGGAGCTTGCTTCGGTGCCAAGGCTTTTCCGCCCCAAGCACAGCGGGGACTCCCTTTCTCATGCACCTCAAAGCCCCGTGGGTCGCTCAATGTACACCTCCTCCCGTATGAAGCCATTGAGAAATGCGGCCTCACATCCATATCCGTGATTCTCCAACCCATCTCTCGCCGCTATCGATATAATGGAGCGATCGAAGTATATCGAGCCACGGAGCGAAGGTCTCCTCATACCTCTCTACCGGGAGAACCCTCTAGCCACAAACCTTGTTGAATTTCTCAATGCTGCCATTCAGCATAGGCTTACCTTGTAAAGCCATCTCGGGAAGTGCAACCACTACTTGCCCCTGTGCCCTCGCCACCACTCTCCCAAACATCATTCTTCATGACAGAAGAAATACTCCCCTCCTCGCATGGCCTCTCTCCGCACTCCGCCGGCCAGTCGCTCCTCACAGCTGGTAGCGGCTCGCAGTCAAGGACGGCCGGCAGCCACTTGCCGCGCGCGCGAAACCCTCTCGTGTCCGTTTCTCCTCGACCGGCCTCTTAGGCTCGGCCAGCTCGGAGGCGGGGGCACCTCGGCGGTGTCCCGGCCGCGCCCGCTCTTCGGGAAAGTACCCCTCCCCGCCTAGGAATGTGTCTCCTCTCTCGCACACGGGGGAGCCCCGAACTTCCCCGACCGTTCGTCCGCCGTCCTCTCGCCGCACCTCGAACCTCGCAGATGCCGAGGGTACCGTGTGAACTCGTCCATCGCGGGCTCCCGCGGAATCGTTCGGGACCGCTCTCGGCAAGCGCCGGCGTGCTCCACCCTCCTCGACTGTGGGAGTCACTCCCCACCGAAGGACCCCGACATCGTCACAGATGTACCGATCCTCCTCGATCCCCGCCCACCGGATCCTCGTGACCCACCCAACTCGCCGCCGAGGGTCCGGGCCGATCTAGATACCTAACTCGTGACCTCCTCAAAGGCCTCGCCATCCTCCTCGAACTTTCATATCTGCTCGACAACAACTTTTCCTTCCGTGCCAGAATGTAAATCCGAAAGGCCTTGGAGGTCTCACCGTAGCCCACAAAGATACCCTTCTCTCATGGTTCAGTTTGGTCCTCTTTCTCTTGGGTATGTAGGAGTATGTACGACCCAAAGATACGAAGATGACCAATATCGTTCTTCCCAAAGCCTCCTCCTCGAGAGTCATGTGCCCCAAGGCACGATGCGGACTTCGTTTCCGCAAGTAAACACTGTTGCAGTGCCGCCCTACAAAAACAATGGCAACCCCCGATCATTCAACATGGCTTTGGCGCCTTCTCCGATGGATCTCGTTCTTCCTCTCCGCAACCCCGTTCGCCGGGGGCTGTGTAGCCGTGAGCTCCTCCTAATGCTCCCTCCGCACAATAGTCAACAAACTCTCCAAGGTGTACTTCCCCCATTGTCCGACCTCGTGGACTTGACCCTTCGAATCAGTTCGTGTCTCCACAAGAGCTCGAACTCCTCGAAACCGCTGAAGACCTCACTCCTTGGTCTTCAAGAAATAAATCCGTGTCCTCCCGGAGTGATCATCAATGAATAACACATAGTACTCATATCCACCAAGGAAAACATGAGACATCCGACCGCTCACATCGGAATGAATCAAGTATCCCAGTCGCTCTCCGTCGTCACCGCCGGGAAAAGGGGATTGGCAACTTCTGCTCATCGCACATCCTCTCGCAAGTATCAGTGATCAACATCGAAATCCGGGGCACACCCGTAGTGATCTCCCGCAAAGTCTCCTCAAGGCCCGCGGATACATGTGCCTCATCTCGCGGTGCCAAATCTCACACCGCCGTAACCGCTAGCTCGCTGTCAGACCGCTCAATGCCAAAAGGGATCGGAATGTGCAAACTTGTACACCTTTGCATGGCGTACACCCATCACTCTAGCCGAATCACTCGGAGTGCCCTTGGGATACATCAACACTCGTCCTCCCCGAATAGTATCTCATCCTCTCAGTTCCTCCAAAGCCGAGACGGATATGAGGTTCTTCCTCGTCCTCGGGTACAGCAAAAGAACATCTCGACACCTTCAAGGGAGGTTTGGACTCCTCTCGAAATGTCATTGCTCCTACCACCGATCGCTTCATCAACTCTGCTATCACCGAGTACTACTCTCTACACGTTGCCATCGAAAGCTCGAGAAGTACTCACGGACTCTCGCCGCGTGACGTGAAGCCCCACCGTCCACACGCGCCGATGACCAAGGAGCCCGCTAGACCAGGGGAAATGCATGCTCCCTCTCGAACCTCTATGGCGTATAATCCTATCAGAAGACCTCACACGCAATGAATCCAAACTTCCGGCCGCGATCCGTGCAAGTCCTCAACCTCTCGCCTCGAAGCCGCTGCGTTCGGTTCTTCCCCTTCTTCTTCTTTCTTCTCCGGACACACAACCGCATAGTGTCCCATCTTCGACAATTCCAACACTTCACTTTTTGGAATAGTCCTTCTCCGTGTGTTATCATGTTTACCTTTACCTTTGCCCTTGCTCCCACTCATTGCTTGTGGAAGCCTCGCTTCTTCCCTTTGCCTTTCTTGCGTCCTCTGGCCAACAAATCGCTAAGCATCCCTCATCTCGACACGGCTTGGCCGCCCCAAGCCGACCTTTCTTTCCCGATCTCCCTTCGTCTCGAATGCCATCATCCCAAAACCTCTCCCCATGTGGGAAGGGTCTCACGTGCACAAACTCCACTTCAAAGAAAGTTCATCCATGAACGGGGAGGCCATTCACCGCAATCCGCACCAACTCTGGGTGGAATGGCCTCTCCAATCGCTGCCAACTCATCTCTCACATTAGTAATCTTAGTGAGATATCCACCGCACTATCATTGCCCATCTTAATGGTCTTCATCTTCTCCTTCAAAGACCATCTTCCGGTTCTCATTGGTACTCAGCAGAGATTGGACAATGCTGTCCACATCTCATGAGCATTTCTCCTTTCCCTCTCACATGAGGAATGCAATGGTCTTTGATTCCGCTCAGAATCACCCTCTTACCCTTGTTGTTCTTTTTTATTATATGCCGCCAACTCGAGTAGCATCGCAGGGCACATTCACAAGGCTCGTGTGGTATGCACCATAATGTCCCGTACTTTCCGCCTCCTCAAAGATACTCGTCATGTCTCTTTCCAAATGCCGTAGTTGGAATGCCCATCCAACCCTATCCTCCACCCTCGATCCCCAATGACATCCCCCGTTGTCTCTAAAACCGAAAAATAGCACTCGCCTGTGGTAAAGATAAAAACTGGCCGCCATTATGAAAAATCAGCTTGCTGGAATTTTCTCGAGTGAAAATCAGCAGTGCTGTAATTTTCCTCCTTGCTGTCCCAAACCGCCTTCAAAGACTCAAGCTCGATACCATGTAGAAAATCGTAGTTTCCCACCCCGGTTTTTCAGTGTTTCGCCTTATTACTCCAAAATAGTTAAATGCCCTTCCCATAACCACATTCAACAACTGAAAAATAAATTTTGCTGAAAAACACAAAATTCGGAAATTTTTCGTAATGCTGTAGAATGCAGAAATAAAATAACAGCAATAACAAACAGAGTAGGATTCAACAATACATCATAACCACGTATTTTTGGTCAAGGTGACCCCGAAAAACCCCTGACAACTCTTGGGGAAAACCAAGTTCGAAAAGCTCCTCCTTATTTCGTCGAAAAATGCTTTACAAGGATAGAAATATTCGAAAGAAAATAAATAATCAGCGAAACAGACTTTTACAACTTATCTCTTTTTCCGTGCTTAATCCACCGCCGGAAAACGCACAAACAAAGAAAACAGAACAACAATAAATCGCCGTACGGATTTCGATTTGCGTGCCCGCAAATCTCGCAATAAATGCAACATGACACGGCCACCTTGAAATTGTAGCCAAAACAAGAGATAATGCCGCTCAGTATCGGACCTCGAAAAAACGTGCCAAAAAATGATGCAAAACTCAGCTGTACGGAACAGCCACTAGCTGCCTCGATTTCTTCGTGCCAAATACGCGTCATGACGGCCTGTCACTATCGGCCCTCGCTATATGGCCTTGCACGTACGGCCTCCCTCAAGCGCTAGGAAATCGTGCAGAAAAATCAGCTCATTGCTTTGCCAACTGGCACGCACTTGTCCGTCTGAAATGTCTTGCCGAAATGTCGCCTTGGAATGTGTGCCAAGTCAGCGTCGCCTCCTTCTCCCTCACCGCCCTAAATCTCCCTTGCTCTCTTGCTCTCCTTCTCCCAATCTGCCATGAAAGAATGAATGACCTTTTCCTCCTTTTCCTCCCTTTAACCTAACCCTAAGTGACTTTTTGGGGAATCCCTAACCAATGGCCGAGATAGATTGAGATTTGAGCCGAGATTAAATGCTCATTTAAATCTCACTTTCTATTTTTTTAATTCACCCCACTTTAATAAAGACCCACTTAGTCTTTTATTTCCAAAGTCACTTTTTCCTTTCTAATTTTATATTGACTTTATTTAAAGTCACTTTTTTAACTTTAGTAACTTTATCACTTAAAGTCACTTTAAAATTAGATTTGACTTTATAACTTTATAAAGTCACTTTAGTAACTTTATCACTTAAGTACTACTTTTAAATTAGATTTAACTTTATAAAAAATTATAAAGTTACTTTAGGAGAAAAATTAAATTCTTTTGGACACTTTTTCCCCAGGGCCAAAGATCAAAGCCTTAGGGAACCACCCTGCTCCTCCGGCATCAAATTTCAACAAAGGCTCAACAACATAGATAATGCGCGAGGAAAGGCCCGAGGATGTACTATTTGTAGATGGGACTGAAAGCAAATTTGACGAGTGTCACGTCGATGTGTGACAAAGGCTGCGATAGTTCTGCTTTTAGAGCACAAGATTGTGAAGTCGACATCAAGCACAACAGAAAGACTCTACTCAAAGGTGTTCGAACGTAGAGTAATGTGTACATAGTGAAAGAGGAGGATGAAGCTCCTGCCATCTTAACAAACTCGAGGAGTCATGGTTATGGCATAGGAGATTGGGACATCTCGACTTTGACCATATCATTAGATCGAGCAAGAAGAAAGCTCGTCGTAGATATGCCGAGAAATAAAAGAGGCCTCAAACACAATATGCAAAATCTTGTCAGTGTGTGAAAACAAACTCGCACATCCTTTAAATCTAAAGAAGAGTTATCAACAAGAAGACCACCGCAACTTGTGCACATGGATCCGTGTGGACCTCGCAAGAACTAAAACACCAAGTGGAGAGTCCTACTTTATGCCGATAATAGATGATTTCTCCGTAATGACATGGGTTGCTTTTCTCAAGAATAAATCGGAAGCTCTGGACAAATTCAAAACATTTAAAGCATTAGCAGTAGAAAATCGACAGATGCAAGCCGAAATGCATCGATCGTACAGAGGAGGTGAATTCACCGTATTATGACTTTGCGTACCTCATGCAATGAACATGGCATAAAACAACAATTTACTATTGCAGTGACACCCTCAGACAGAATGGAGTAGCAGAGAGACAAAACGATCTGTTCAACAAATTGCCGAGCAGCCATGATGCAAGAGAATAATGTTGCTCAAACCTTCTCAAGGCATAAGGTTGCACACAACAAGACATATCCTTAATAAAGCTCACTTAAGGCCAAGCAAAGGACAAGACTCCCTATGAACTATGGCATGGAAAGCCACCTTCAATCAAACATTTCGTAATCTTTGGAAGCAAGTGTTACATAAAGAATAATGATGAAAATCTTTGGCAAATTTGATGCAAGAGCAGATGAAGGGATATTTCTAGGATATGCTTTCCCAAAAGCAAAGGGTACAAAAAGTACAACAAGACCTCTTCGGAAGATAGTTGAAAGTATTGATGTGAGATTTGATGAAGAACTTCCAAACAATACTAGAGATACAGTATCAACTGCAAAAGACATCGGACAACAATGAAGAAGAAGATCAAAAATGATGATGAAACAAGCAAAACATCGAAGATGCCGGACTAAACTCAAAAAACCCCTCAAGATACACTCAAAAGAACCATCCAAAAGATCAAATCATAGGAGACAAGAATGTAGGAGTGCAAACAAGAAGGCAAATAACTCGATGTGACAGAAGAAGTATACATAGCCATGTTGTCACAAATAGAACCAAAGAAATTTGAAGAAGCCGGGAAGGACAAGTCTTGGGTAAATGCAATGAATGAAGAATTGGACCAAATTGAGAAAAAACAATACCTGGGAACTAGTTCCTAGACCTCGCTAAGAAAAAATGTCATAGGCTCAAAATGGGTATTCAAAAACAAAATGAATGAGCAAGGACAAGTAATCGTGAATAAAGCTAGGCTCGGTCCGCAAAGGATACTCACAAATAGAAGGACTTGATTATGATGAAAACATTTGCCCTCGTATCTGTAATGGAAGCTATCGTAATGTTCCCGGCATTTGCATGCTACCAAGATTTCAAGGTATATCAAATGGATGTAAAATCTCGCTTTTTCTTAATGGCGATCTAGAAGAAGAAGTGTACATGGAACAAACTGAGTGTTTCTACTGACAGACAAAGAAGACTATGTATGCAGGACCGAAGAAGGCCCTATATGGACCGAAACAGCTCCTCGTGCTTGGTACTCAAGATCGGATAAACATTTGCAAAAACAGTGGTTTTAAAAGAAGTGGAGTAGACAACAACCTTTACATAAAAGCCCATGAAAATGAACTCGATTGTTGTTGTATATGTTGATGACATTATGTTTGGAAGCAACAGAGATGAGCTAGCAAAAGGATTTGCGAAGAGATGAAATCGTAGTTTGAAATGTCCATGATTGGAGAGCTCAATTTCTATTTAGGACTTCAAATTCAAAGTAAAAGGAGCACTAAAAGTGTATTCATCTCACAAGAAAAAATACTTAAAGGAAATGTCGAAAAAGTTCAAAATGGAGGAATGTAAACCCATGTCAACTCCCATGACTACGAGTTGCAAGCTATGTGCCGATGATAGGTCTGCCGATATAGATCAAAAACTCTACAGCATCCATGATTGGAAGTCTATTGTATCTTTACCGCATCAAGACTCGATATCATGCTAGCGTAGGGACTAGTGGCTAGATATCAAGCAAGCACCTAAACAAAACCATCTTCCGGGCAAGAAAAAGAATACTCAGATATCTACAAGGAACAACACAATATGGACTTTGGTATCCTAAAACCAAAAACTTCACTATATCAAAGATACGTATGCAAATTGGGCCACGTGTGGATGACGTAAAGAGTACAAGTGGAGGCATTCTATCTAGGAGAAAATCTAGTGGCATGGTTAAGCAAGAAACAAACATCTATCTCCCTATCTACACTCGAAGAAAAAAATATGTAGCAACAGATAGGCATGTTGTACACAAGTCATGTGGATGAAGCAAACTCTTCAAGACATGAAGGTAAGCATTGATGAACCTATTTCAATCAAATGTGATAATACAAGTACTATAAGTATATTCTAAAAACTCGCACTTCACTCAAAAAACTAAACATATCCCAATCAAATATCATTTCCTCCAAGAACAAGTGGCTCGTAAGATAGTAGAAAGTCGGAATATGTACCAACAAAAGAACAGATCGTTGATATATTTACCAAACCTCTTGCTAGAGAATCATTTCAATATTTGAGAAATAAACTAGGGGTAGTATATGCAGATACTACCCTCCTCGATATAAAGAGAAAGCACAATTGTGGGGGAGAACAAAACGAAAATATCATTCCAGGGGGAGAACTGTACCTACTAAAGAAAAGCATGAATCAGGTCCTCAGGATCAAAGGATTAAGGCAAAAGAACACCAAGTTATTATCCTAGAGTTACCTACATTATTCAAGCATCAAAAATCTATGAAGTATCATTATTTCTCATTTTTAGCTCTATACAAGTGAAAGAACTGTATCAATTTACAGTGTATATTCAAATTTGATAATCCTCAAAGTGTTCTCTCAACAAGTCTTATACATCACTATGGAGCAAGATGGTACAAAGTCGAAGAAGAGGGCCTAAACATAACTCGCAGAGAGGAAATGCAAAAGAAAAACCCCTTTGCTATTGATGTCAAAGGGGGAGGAAGAGCAAGCAATCGAGAGCAGCAAACAGAGAAAATGGTATGTGCCATACGAAATGCCAAAGGGGGAGACTGCTGGGAAATATTGTCATTGATGGCAAAGGAGGGGAGTAGATGTGTAAAACAGAAATGCGAGCAAGGAGACTAAGACAGATAAATGGAGCAAAGAGGAAATGAAGAGAAAGGCAGAGATGAGGGAAGCAAATACGGAGACAGAGTTGTTATCATAGCAGAGAGGCAAAGTAGGCTGAGTGACAGAGCTTTACATGAGGCGGGGAGCCATAGATGTCATTGCAGAAACCGTTTGTTATTTACATAAACTGTGTAAAGTTACACATAACATAAGTTTTAACGGGAGCACTTGTATTCAATTGATATGGTAGAATCGTGCATTATATATATGGTAGGTGCGTTATATATATATATGATCTATATATATGCATACACCGAAGAACCGCATGAATAGGAGCGGAACCATAGTGACTATATATATATATATATATATATATATATATATATAATTGAATGGAGCGGAGTCGAATAATAAAAAATACATTTAACGAAAGGGAACGTTTTGATAAATAACAAATGCGGACCTGAACCCGGGAGCGTAGGCCGGAACCCCGGGTCGATTAAATAAATGAAAAGAACCCTTTCATATATAACTGCGGAAACCGCAGTAAAAGGACGAAGACTGAACTTGAGGAAGTCTTTTAACCATGACCTATGAACAAGAAACGTGGTTTGATGAACAAGTAGGGTTCTGAAGTGGTATTCTCCGTGCACCGCCATCGACCATAAGTGGTATTGCTCAGTGAGGAGCGATTCCATACAGAATCGACACGTGTCCCGACCGACATTTCAAAACCATTGTTTAAAGTGCGCTCGCGTGTTATACGTCGATCGAAGACGTGGAGCGAAATTAACATATGCCGTTGATTTGGAGACTCGACATCCAACGGCGATCGTTCCGCAGACTTTGCACGAGGTTTAATAGAAGAGCTCGTAAGTTAAGCGTATAAACCAGACTTGTTGATTTAAATTAAAGTTGCCGTCGTGGAATTAAAGAGAAGTGGGAAATTGTCTGGATTGAGAAAATGGTTGGACACGAAACTTTGAATGCAATTAAAAAGTGGGAGCAGATATTTGTTTTGTTAATAAGGCAAAGCGTTTCCCGTGAAATGAAACCAAAGATTATACATTGATGGCATATGGTAAGATTGGGAGCACTGGATATATCCGTGTGATTAAAAAGGGTTTATAAAAACAGCAGTTATATTTAAGTTTGACTAAAAGACAAACTGTACATACAAACGTTATATAACCGGAATGAACAAGAAAAATACAGGGATTCAAGAGCAAAGGAATAGTGAAATGTACGATAGACATGAACAAAGATGATGCAGTAAGTAGCTTTCTTAACAAGATAAAGAAAAAGACAAAATCCAGAATAGTCTTTCAAAGTTCAAGAGGAGCTGAGTGATATTGAAATATGTAATTTAGAATGTGAATGTAAATGATGTAATTATTTTTTTATTGTTTGTGATGCAAAAGCAAGTATCCTAAGGAAAAGACAAAATCCCACTGTAGCATGAAACTTGTACATATTGTAGTAATTCTAAAATTGAGTTGAAAAAGGAATAAGAAGACTAGCTAAAGAGTCATGACTGCTCACTTCAAATTCTTGTGAAATACAAACATATCATGTGAGAATTTCTATATATAATATCAATTTGATAAGCTCAAGATAGAGAGAGAGAGAGAGCAAATATAGAGAAGGCAGAGATAGAAGAGAAGACCAAGAAAAGAAGAGCAGAAAGAGAAGCTAGCGTAACGTGAGCCGATATCCGAGGTAAATCAAGAAACATTCGCTTGATAAATTGAGGAAGTTGAGCTTCCTTATCAAGTTGCACTGATAGTCGCCGTAGTAGCCGACCGAGGTTGAAGCCTCCCTCGTAGGCTGGTGCCCCGGCAGAAAAATTGAAGGGAGTTGAGTGCTTCTTGCAGATGTAGCTTGCGTAATAGAGGTTGGAGCCTCTTGTAGGTTGGTGTCTCGTAAAAATAGTGGTGAGAGGGAGTTGGAGCTTGCCTTTGCATCACAACAATAATAAGATGTGGTTTTCTCCTTTATGTGGTTTCCACTTATATCTCGGTGTCTCGTGCATGATATTTATGTATTGATCTCGAGTATGTATCATCTCGCGTAATATCCGTCGCTGCTCATATTAAGTCTATCGCTATATTATACTAACACTTGTCGCTACATTTTAAGATTACTCACACATTAAATTGGATGTGAAATGAAGGTGTAATTAAGTTTAATGAAAAGTTCTAAAAGATCAGAATGTGTTAAACTCGATTCATCCCCCCTCTCGCTTTAACTAAAGGTTCAACACTTGGTATCGAGCGAGTTCCTTTGTACAAGTCTAACAACTCGAAAGGAGATCCTAGGTTCCCAAGATGGCTAGTAAAGAAGGATGCTCAACCAATAAAGCCCCTTTCTTCACTGGTGAAAATTATGCTTTCGGAAAATCGTAATGAGGACATACACATGTCTCTAGGAATAGAAGTCTCAATATGTGGAATTAGGATATGCCCCAAGGCACCTCGATTACGTAAAAAAGACTCAAAACAAGATTTTGTGGCTAATGCAAAAGCCATGAATGCCATCCCGAATGGATTATGTGAAGCAGTAGTTTATTAAAGTAATGCACAAAGACATCGCCAAAAAAATATGGGATACTCTTGAAAACATACATGAGGGAGACCAGAAAAAGTAAAGACTGCCAAACTTCAAGTCTATAGAGCCCAGCTTTGAAAACTTAAAAATGAATGATGATGAAGACATTGCCAGTTTCTTCCTAAAAGCTGCAGAAATTATTAACAATATGAAAGCTCTTGGAGAAAAAATGCCAGAAAGTATAATTGTGCAAAAGATTCTAAGATCTCTTCCATCCAGGGCCAAAACCTCTCCCTCTTGGAAAGGAAAACCAACAATAATTTTTTCTTATAGACTTTCAGTTGACAAGTACCATGACCATAACAGAGACTCTTGGCCCTTGTATGCCTCCAAGACCTTGTCACTGCTTCTTCCTTGACTCCTTAAGCTGATCCTTCTTTTCTATAGTTTCCTGCACTTTTCTGCACCAGGACTAGAGAACTCAGTCTCTAACTGTATTCTTCCTTCTTTCTACACGTCTTGACCCTAGGAAATCTTGGTTCCTAGAAAACTTTTTTTCTCCTAGACTCGGTTGCCTTCCTCTTTAAGCAATATATGATTCTTACTGAGATATCAACACCTTGTCATAGAATGTCCTGTGCACACCTTGCAGCTCTACTTAACCTTGCTGGCTGGTCTTCAACCTGCACACTGATCTTCACACGTCTTGTCTCTTCTTGCAATTGTCCTCGACCTTCCTGAGGTTACTGTGGTGCAAGTGATCAAAACAGAGACTTGAGATAACATCTTTTCTTACGCTGTCTATACTTCTTTCCTTCGCTATTTATACCTCTTTCTCTGTTGTCTATACCGCACCAAAAACATAGACCTTGTCGCTGTAATATAGGCTTAGATATGTCCGAAAAACTCAGACTGATCCAAATTGTTCTTCTTCTTTTTTAATTTTCTGCACAATCCAGTGGACTATTTATAGTGGCTAGGCCCTGTAATAAGCCCACTTGACCATGAATAGGTGTGATGGTTCATGATTCGACATGTACATTGCTTGTAAGTCGACATTTCTTGCTGTTTATGGGACGACTAGGAGAGGTATTCCAACGTTGATCTAATCTGGAGTATCATCATTATTTTGAGCCATGTCTTCAAGCTTATTTTGACAAGGTCTTTGAGGCATACATTGCTGACTTTAACCCTTCATATTCATGATTCTTAATTAATACATTTATGACAAGATGAAAAATCCTAAAAGACATCAAGAAGAAGTCTTTGACCTATAATAAAATCCTTGCTCATCAAATCCATGAAGCAAGCTCAAACAATAAATTTTATTATCTTTGTCTTCTTCATTACATAAATACATAATTACATGGTCAATATGAAGACCGAACCTAGTTACACTTTCAACACTCCCTCTTAACTAGGGAGGTATTCATAATGGTGCATGGTTACTTTCAATCTGAAGAATCTCATAAGAAGAATCGGATTGGTAATCGCATCTATATAGAATCATATCAACTAGCATTGTCCTAGTGCAAGGCCTTGACTAACAACCCCATCTCTCAACGAGACAATGTGCTACAATGTTGGCGACACACATGACTTATAGACACCATCGTCATTGTCTCTCCAAGGTACATACTCCACCCAGCTGTTCCCAGAGTATGACCTTCTTGGACTATTCTTCTCTTGGGTAGCTAGCCCTCAAAAAATATCGGTCCACGACTACTCTTACCTTGAATGCCCTATCTCATTCTCAAAGAGTATCGAATGCCAGATGATTACCCAATCCTCCATTCTATCTTCCTAGTTGAAGACCAGAATGATGTGTGTATCTCTCAATCTCAGCCAGGGAAGACCTATTCCACAAGGGAATGTACACATTCCTATACAAGGAATGTGCCGAAGCTCATTCTTAGGAATTACCAAGTTTCTCCCAAGTAAGAAACTTACCACCAGGCTCCCTCTTAACCAGGGACCTACAACATCAATGGTGAGACACCTAGCTACTCATGAAGAATTCCTCCCCTCGATGTTGTAGATATTGATATTGTGGAATCTTCAACTTTAGCTTCATAGGACACAAATCATCCATCACTTTCATCCATGAGTCATGTCATCTACCAAAAAGTGATTCATCAGTCTTTCTCTTCTAGTCCACCTTTATGCCATGTTGCTTTCCTTCGAACCATCTCCCAAGGATCTTACATCCTTCCACATGGTTCGCAGCCTTGCATAATCTTATCTAGATAAACATATACATAAGAACTTTTAAATCAAAAGTTACCTCTGTGATGATCTTTCACCATGACATCTTCTTGTAGGCATCAACATCTTTTATTCAGATTGACACATTTCCTAAAGTGTAATATCCCCAACGGGAAATAACCAAGATTAGCTACGTAAAAACCACAAGCAAGCTATATAGAACAAAAATGCCTAACTAGAATATGGAACAAACGAGACATAAAAATGCCGGAAATGCTAAGCCATTTTATTAATCTCGAGAATATAATGAGATACAATGGATAATCGAATAAATGCACCTATCCTTGCTCAAGGCAAGTGAAGAATCCTCTCGTAAAAATAGGAAATGGTCAAGCTACAGAACCGCATCCCGACCACTGAAGAAATCGTCGTAAACTCGTCGCCGGAATGAACCGAAGCTAGGGGCTGATCCCCTTGCTTAATGAGCTAAAAATCTACTGCATCACCTATACTGCCGTCCTGACAAAACCCGTAAACCATATACCAAACGGACCACCTCCGAAAATCACCCCCGTAAACCCTCTCCTACAAAAACGTCGGCTCTCCAGAACAACAGAAAGCTCAAGAAACACGCCCAGGAAAGGGCCTCGAATCCTCCCCGCAAAACCTCCCAGCCGAAATGGCAACCTCCTCAAGGCCGAAAAACGCCGAAAACCACCGCCAAATAACCACTCAACAAAGTCGTCAACACAGACTCGCGTCCTCTCAACCGAAAATCATGCGCTCCTTCTCCTAGACTATGCAAATACTCAAAGGGCAAACCTCCTCCGCAAAACGTCCACCGAAAACCACCGAAACCACCAACTCGGAACTCAAGGAAAAACCTTGCTCGGAAAGGTGCACTCGAAGTCCCCCCGTAGCCAAGGGTGAGATCTCCGACCGAGACACTCGGGCCAGCACTAAACAATGCTGCAGACTCGATTAAACAACCTGCGTGTCGTGCAGATAGACAGTCTAGCTCAATATCAATAACATATCCATAATGCCAAATGGAGTGAAACCCCCACCTTTTATAGTGCTAGCTCCTCAAAACCCCTAATCGCGTCCCCTGAGTTCCTCCTTGACCTCGCGTAGCTACCTTAGGAGTTTACGTGAGGCCTCTCTCATGTGTGTGTGGACCCCCAAGGCTTCCCCTTTAAGTTACAACGTTGCCTCTACTAGGGAAACACTTTATTTTATTTAAGTGAGTTAGACCCCTTTTCTCACTTTTTATTTATTAATTAACTATAGTCGCAAAACTATACAAAAATCAAATATTCCAATTGAAGCAGTGTTAATTAGGAATATTACGTCTCCTGCAAAACGTTTGCTGTCCTCAAGCAACTCATGATGGATGCCGTAAAGTCGCTGCGCTCTCCCAAGTGGCATCCTCATCCGGCAAAAATTGCTTGTTCTCAAGCAA
The DNA here is from genome assembly GCA_034641835.2 of Pinus albicaulis. Classification (NCBI taxonomy): domain Eukaryota; kingdom Viridiplantae; phylum Streptophyta; class Pinopsida; order Pinales; family Pinaceae; genus Pinus; species Pinus albicaulis. Next base: position 1,247,602,558 of record CM076577.1, read on the forward strand.
TGCTTGAACAAGCCTACTCTAGCCGATGCTCCCCACCGATATCGCAAAATGTGCCCGGGTCCCACCGAAACCTCTTTCGTCTCCCGCATCACCCCGATACGAAGGGGATATTCTCAATGCCGTGATCCCAAACCGGCTCTCACGCAGTACCACAACCAATAGTCCTCCCGGATCCCATCGCCACCGTGGCTACAATCGCACAAGTCCCACGGCTCTGGACCGTGCACTGCTCTCCGGCTATGACTAATGCTCTAAGAGGTGAAGACCACCAATAAGCATCCATGCTCTCGGCCCCGCCGTGATGTACCCGTGATCGCATATGTCGCCTCTCCAATCGCATACTAACTCATCACCTCTCTCCAATCCACGTCCCGACTCAATCCCCATGCCGATCCCGCTTCCCTCGACATTGGGAAGGAGTCCCGAAGTAATGAGAACCGGCGCCTCCTCGCTAACCGGGATCCAGCAACATCTACTATGTCCAAGGGGCCCTCGCTCCGCAGGCTCCCTATGAAGAGTACCGTACCATCAAGAGGGTACCAACTCATGATCTCCCGCCGCTCCATCCCCGGAGGAAGCATCTAATGTAGCACAACCACCGCATGTGGAACATGCCCGGAAGGTTGCCGCCAACCCGTAATCATCTGCACACCGCCAAACTATCACATCTACCTCCAACATCTCCGCAGGATATGGATCTCGTAGTCGCTCGTCACTGCGACTTTGATGTCAATGCAACCGATCGCTCCTCCTCAATGATCGACCCTCGCGGTTAGTTGCATCTCCACCACGTACTCGATGTGAGTGCCCATCCGGCTCTCTCAAAGGAATATCATGCCCGATGTGAGTAGTGCCCTCCTCTCGTCGACTCGAGCTCCATCACTCCGTCGCTCTAGCTGAATTGTCACAAGTGACTCTTCACCCGCAGTATCTCTCGCAGTCCCATGACTGCCACCCCCGGACACTAGAATATAGCCCCCGGCCATCAGTCACCATCCATGCATGATCGCCCTCGCTCCCCGTGAGCACCCCTCAACCGATCCTATGGACCCATGTGAAAAGGAGTCCTCACCCCCCGGCATACGAAGGAATGCCCTCCTCGTTCTACCTCCGCCATCTCATCCGCATCGAACATGCCATCCACCCTCTCGACAAAGTGTCGATACGTTGTCCGGAGCTCCGTACACATACCGGGGATACTACCCTCCCGCCGCACCTCCGTATCCTCTCCGCTCATGCATGATCTCGACATGCCCCCGAGGGAAAAATGATGCATGTCTCCCTCATGACCCGCTCCCCAAGCGTAGGCTCGCTGATGACTCGATGCACCACCTCTCCGCAAAGGATCATCTCATCCCCCAACTTGTGGCCGTCAACTAGCACACCAACCCAGCGCCACTGCCGAGAAGTTCCTCGCCCAGTGTACCGAGTGTCATCCAAATATCTTGGGTGAACCTCGCATACCCCTCGTCGCTCACGCCCAAAGTGCCAAAGATCGAAAACATAATCAAATGTACCCGTGGAGTGATGTCGAAGCGAGTCGTGTGTGAGTCCCCACGAGATATCGCCAAGTATCGCTCCTCCTCCGTCTCTCCATCGATTCTCGGGTGAAATACCCCCAAAGGTAAGCCCGCTGTCCCCGTCCATGAGTCTCTTCCGGAAGCAATGCTCTAAGACCCTCGCCGTGTAGCACCGTATGCCCTCGCATACCACCGATCATCCATACACTCCTCAACATGCCACCGCACACCGAGGCATACCTCGTGATGCCGCCTGGGATACCATGTGCTACCGCCGTAGCACTCGCATCGTCTCGTGCCCCCGACTCGTGTCCAGCATCGGGCCACTCTCCGCATGCTCTCAATGTGGATGTAGGATACCCCTACTCCACAATGCGAAAGCCCCACACACTATGGTACACCACCATGCTACTCCATGTCCACCTGCAATCCATCGCTCAATGCTAGAGGCTCCCACACATCCCCGGGGTGTGATGTCCTAGAGCCGTGCCTCTACAAAAGTCCGACTACCACCAATCGGTAACATCATCTCCACCGACGCATCACTATACCTCGCCGACGAAAGGATCATCACTCCAAATACTCCTCAAGGGGTCCGAGAAGTGAATCTCCCGCGTGTGTCGCGAGTGTCACCACCACCGTCGTTCGGCTCGCTACGTCCTCTCGTGCCCCACACAAAGGTGAAGAATCCTTGGTCCCATACAGGGATGCCATCTCGTGGCTCGCCAATGCCACCTCCTCCGACAAACTCCGCCAAGGTATGTTGACCACCTCGTGATCCCGTGTACGAGTGTCATCACCAAAACAACCTAGGGAGTCTACCCATAAACCGGCTGGCCACCGGAGCCGACCCAAACCGCACATGCTCGCTACTAGGCCAACCGTATTCTCCAAGGCATAGTCACCGACTCGCCTAGGAAATGATAGGTGATCCCACCCGGATCCCAATGCCAACTGGGGTCCCCCGTATGCTCAACACCTAGGAACTCCCGCTGAACTGCACCTGGTCCACCACTATCTCCATAGCCCGCTCCATCGAGTACCAACTCAAAATCTCTCTCCATCCAACCTCAACATGTGGATGTCGTACCTCAGTGCAACTCGATCGTCTCATACCGCTATCAAAGTCAACATATGAGATCCGACTAGGTGGCTCTGCTCGCCTTCTTCAACTAAAGAGATGACCCAACAACACCGCTAGTCCCATCCATGCATGCTCAAGGGGAATGATCTCGACGCTCCAACGTGCCCTCTCAGGGTTGTACCATTAGGGAATCCAGTGAGTTCCTCAATGCGGACCAACTTGGCCGCCGACTCTGGCACAAGTCACTCCTCATACCCTCCACTCTCGGTCCCGCAACAAAATGGCCCTCCCGTACCGACGCGGCCTTCTCCCTCAAAACTAAGGTCCGTCCGAAGCCGATGATACCGCTCGGCTCGCGACCATCATCCAATACCTCCGTATTTCCTAGTGCCTCATCGATAGTGGATATATCTCCCTGATACCTCACTCATCCCTGGGTCGTGTGTCGCTACCACCCGAAGACTTCGGACATGGCTCCAAATGCCATCACCTCAGGATGGCTCTACCGGGGTAGGCTCTACCTCTTCCACTACGATATCAACCGGCACCTGGCCAAGGAGGTCTCTAATGATGGTGAGTCCTGTGTCGCACTAGGTGTATCCTCGAACTCCCTGCAATCCTGTGTGTCCTCATCCTCCAAGTGCGAGGTAACCATTTTAATGGTTTTCCTCTCCGATACTCGGTCAAGCTGGAAAGAGGCATCCAACTTGTCCACCCAAGCTTTTTCTGAGCGCCTGGATGACCCGTCAAATGTCGGTAGATGGACTCTGTCCACTGTGCGCTGTAAGCCCCTATCATGTGAGTGCTTGTTCCCTCTGTGAAAGTTGTGAGGTCTACTATCACGCTGGAGCTGAACATAATCTCTGCTAGCTGTGCGGTGGTAGTCTCCACCATGACGATACGGGTGCCCTTGGTGATGATCACGGAGTCTAATGCCATACTGGATCTGGAGATATTTTCTGAATGAGAGAGCCTTCATGAACTCCTGCCCGTATGCCTGGTACTCTGCAAAATAGTCACCCATGTGGCGCAGCTCCGGCTCTCGCTGTGCTGCTGCCCCTATGTCTTCATCCAGAAAAGTGGGCATGGTAGGACGTGTGGGTGTATGTGATGCCATATGCTGAGTGACAACATGCTCCGGCAAATGGTGGGATGTGTACGATCCCTCACCAATCCGAAATCCCCTTGGGGTTTCCCGCTGCCTAACCTCCAGCGCAGTGAGTCTCTGTGACACTTCCTGTATGTATTGGAATGCCTTTCTAAATCTCCTCTCATCATCACCACCTGCCATTGGCATTTTCTGCTAGGTGCCTACAGGCTCCTCAGAAACTGCACGGCTGCTGCAAAACCATACTGCTGCTTAACTTCGACCTCCGATTTACCCACCGAAAACTACTCAGAAAATTCCAGGAATTTGGGAAGGTGATCCTTGCCCAAAACCCAGAAAAACCCAGAAAGCGTTTCTTCTAATTCCAAACTTCAAAATTTGACCCTTTATATTTTGGCCCTTTTTCCAATTGCGTTTTTGGTACTGCAACTGCTATTGCTCTCCAAAATTCCAGAAAACCTCTGTATGATCTCTCTTCCCGATGTCATAGACCACAGGCTGAGCCAGAATTATGCTTTGATACCACTGTAATATCCCCAACGGGAAATAAACAGTAATACACAGCAAAAGAACAAGCAGCTATATAGAACAAAATGCCGGAACTAGAATATGGAACAAATAGACATAAAAATGCCGGAAATGCTAAGCCATTTTATTAATCTGAGAATATAATGAGATACAATGGATAATCAGAATATATGCACCTATCCTTGCTCAAGGCAAGTGAAGAATCCTCTCAGGAAAATAGGAAATGGCTGCTACAGAGACTGCATCCCAGCTGCTGGAAGAAACTGCCGTAAACTGCTGCTGCTGGAATGAACTGAAGCTAGGGGCTGATCCCCTTGCCGAAATGAGCTAAAAATCTACAGATCACCTATACTCGCTGCTCCAGACAAAACCCAGAAACCATATACCAAACGGACCACCTCCGAAAATCACCCCCAGAAACCCTCCTCCTACAAAAACGCTGTGCCTCCAGGAACAGCGCAGAAGCTCAAGGAACACGCGGAGAAAAGGGGCTGAATCCTCCTGCAAAACCTCTGGATGGAATAGCAATCTCCTCAAGGCTGGAAAACGCTGAAACCACTGCCAAATAACCACCCAACAAAGCTGCTCCACAGAGACTGCGTCCTCCCCAACAGAAACTGCGTCCTCTCTCCTAGACTGCGCAGTCACTCAAAAGGGCAGCTCCTCTGCAAAACGTCCACCAGAAAACCACTGCAAATCACCAACTGGAACTGAAGGAAAAACCTTGCTCGAGCAGGCACTCGAAGTCCCCCGGAGCCAAGGGCGAGATCTCCGACCGGAGACACTCAGTTCGCACTAAACAGTGCTGCAGACCGACTAAACAACCGACGTGCTGAAGTAGACAGAAGTCTAGCTCTCAATATCAATAACATATCCATAATGCCAAATGGAGTGAAACCCCCACCTTTTATAGTGCTAGCTCCCTCAAAACCCTAACTGCGTCCTTGAGTTCCTCCTTGACCTGCGCAGTTACCTTAGGAGTTTACATGAGGCCTCTCTCATGTGTGTGTGGACCCCGAAGGCTTCCCCTTTAAGTTACAACGTTGCCTCTACTAGGGAAACACTTTATTTTATTTAAGTGAGTTAGACCCCTTTTCTCACTTTTATTTATTAATTAACTATAGTCGGCAAAACTATACAAAAATCAAATATTCCAATTAGCGGTGTTAATTAGGAATATTACATAAAGATATGTATTGTTAAGGTTCTTCTTCTTTACTAGACTTCTATCAGAGTCTACATATCTTCTAAGGAGATCTTCTAGTCACATCTTCTTGGCTTCCTGATGATAACCACCTCTTGACATGGTTTCACTTTATGATCTCTTCCTTTCTTTCTCCACACAGTTTCATTTATTCTCAGGGACTTCCAGTGTACAGTTCCCTGTTTGTATACAACCACCCCATATTCCATATGAGGATATATTTGATGTCATTTGTTAGTGACAACCTGTGTACCAGAAGAGATCCTCCTTTCTTTAATCATACTTCTAAAGATAGAGGTCCATTACTTGCAACCATATGACATGACTTCATAACATCCAGTGTTAGCATATATGTACTTTATCTTTATCCACTTGAGTCATCTTGCAACAATTTCCTTGGAATGAAGAACTTCATTCCCTTGACTTGCTTCATCAATATGCCATCATATTCTAATCCCATAATTCTACAAGATAGAATTCCCGATGAAACCATTTTGCTTTCTTTCTAACGAGTGAGTCCAAAGAGGACTCCTTTAGAAAGTGCCAACACCTATTTCATAGATGACCCATGATTCAGATGACTATCTTCCATCAATGTTGTTATCAGTGAGGTTGCGAGGAGCCACTTCTTCTAAGACAAGTGCTCCTTTCATGCTTCTATCATGATGCTATTAATATACAATGCTTCCTATCATACTATTTTACAACCAACAAAAATCACTTAAAGAGAAAGATGATTTCAATTATAATAAAGATCTTTTGCTTCTTCTTTCTTAGATTTCTTTGCATCAAGTTCTTCCCTTTCATTTGTGACATGGGTTTCTTCCTTTTTCCTCTTGTCCTTTCCAGATTTAGGACAATCCCTTTTATAATGCCCAAATTCAATACATCCAAAGCATTGTACTTTGTCCATATTTCTTCTTTTATTCCAAGGACCAAATTACCGAATCTTCCTTTCTTCCTGGACATGGCTGCAAAGGCTTGATTCCCTTCACTTGATCCTATGTCAACTTTGGCTTTCAATCTTGTTTCCTCTATTTTACATAGAGACCATAGATCCTGGAATGGTGTTGCTTCTTTCTTCCTGTATAAGCTTGAAGTGAGGTTTCCCCATTCTTCCGGTAGAGCATTCAACACCACTGTAGTCATTTTTCTATCAGCCATTACTTCTCCCAATTCCTGCAACTGGTCTCATATTTCAGAAATCCTCATAAAAGATGAAGTGATTCCTTGCTCTCTTAACAATTTCATCTTGTATAACTCTTGTCTCAGAGAGATTATTTCTGTTGCAATACTCACGGAGAATAGCTCCACCAATTTCTCATATATTTCTTTTGCAGTTTCCAGTTTTGATACATAGGGTATGAGTCAGTTCTTAATGGATTCTATGAGAATCCTCTGGGCTTTGATTTCTCCTTTCATGTACTTGGCATGAGCTGGAGCATCTTCTTTTGAGGGTTGAGATGTAGAAAATTTGATGTAGCCCATAACTTCATCTTCGGTTAGATTCAAATATGTCCTCTTCTTCCATGCACTAAAGTTGATGACCCAACCAATTTGTTGCTCTCTTTGCAATAAGTCATTTTGATAGATTCAAAAGAGGTCATAGAAATACTTACTTGAGTAGAGTGACTTCCTCCTTCTATCAGATTCCTTGATGATGACGATGAAGATGATGACAGGGTGTCCTTAGATTGAATTCTCCAACATAGGTGACCTTGAATCCTTGATGATAAAGGATTTATTCAATGGTGTTGGATAATGTTGGATGGTGCTTGATGATGTGTCTTTGTAATATTCCCAATTAGCTTTGCTAATTGGAATATTTCAATTTTGTTTAATTTTGCTGCTTTAGCTAGAAGTAATAAATAAAGTGAGAAATAAGAGGGGTTACCTCACTTTAGTCACCTCACTTTATAAATAAAGTGTTTTTCCTAGTTGATTAACGTTATAACTTAAAGAAGGGGCCTTGGGGGTCCACATGAGTATGATGGGGAGGCATCAGGCTAACCCAAGATTAACTGCGCAGGCCAAGGTGAGTGAAGGACGCAGTTAGAGTTTTGGAGGGAGTTTAGCATTATAAAAGGTGGGGTTCTCACCTCATTTGATCATTCATGATTTGATATTGATATTGAGAGCTAGACTTCTGTCTGCTTCAGCACGCCGGTTGTTTAGTCGGTCTGCAGCACTGTTTAGTGCAACCGAGTGTCTCCGGTCGGTGATCTCACCCTTAGCCTCGGGGGACTTCGAGTGCCTGCCCTGGTAAGGTTATTTCTGGTTTCACCCTTAGCTTCGGGGGACTTCGAGTGCCTGCCCTAGTAAGGTTATGCTCTGAGTAACACCTTTCAGTTTCAGTAGCAAGTAGCAGCAGTTCCTGGTGCAGGTTTGGAGAGGAAGAAGCCCTTCTGGTGGCTGCACAGATCTGAAAAGGAGGGACGCTGTTCCAGGGAGAAAGAGGACGCAGATCAGCCTCAGAGAGAGAAGACGTTGTTCCAGGAAGGACGCAGTTCAGATCTGAGAAGGAGGGACGCTGTCCAGGAGAAGGAAGCACGCAGATCAGGCTCAGAGAGAGGACGTTGTTTTGGGAGGCAGAGGAACGCAGATCTGAAGGTACATTGATAGATCCAGACTTGGAGGTCACAGATCTGGAAGGGTATTTGCAGATCTAGTTCTGTATGGTGCAGATCTGAAGTTATAGCACTAGATCCAGCTTGGGAGACTGCAGATCTGAGGAGATATTGGCAGATCTAGCCTAGATCTGAAGAGATAACATCAGATCCAGCCCTGGGGTTGCAGATCTGAAGAGATATTGTCAGATCCAGCATAGATCTGAAGGGTTAATAGCAGATCTGATCTAGGAGGACGCAGATCTGGTTTGGAGGCTTCAGATCCAGTAGATCTGAGCATACAGGAGGCAGATCCATCAGGGAGGACGCTGATCTGAGGAGCAGGATTGTGTTGGAGGGGCTTGACAGCGTTTTCCAGTATCCAGGAGCTGATTCATTTATCTAGAGGGTTTCATCACTAGCACTCCATCTGTTCCTGCGCTGTCACTAGCAGGGACAGCGTTTTCATTGGTGTGGGATTGGAGGATTGATATCAGCTATCCTTTTGGTCTTCAGCTCATAGTTCCAGTGCATACCAGCTTCAGTCTTCAGTCAGCTAGGACGATGTCCTTATCTTGCAGCCATTGTTGTCTGAGAGGGTCTCCACTTGCCTAGGGCAAGGATAGGTGCACTCATTCTGATTTTCTTGTACTCCTCTCTATGTACTTTCAGATTAATAAAATGGCTCAGCTTTCTGGTATTCTATGTGTACTTGTTCTATGATCTGGGTCCGGCATTGTATTTTCTATATCTGTCTGGCATATTTCTGTGTATTACTGGTTATTTCCCTTTGGGGATATTACAGTCTTCCAGCAATGTCTTCAATGTCATAAATCTTTGATGGCAAAGATTATCTCCCTAATGAGTGGATCCTTTGAATGAGATTGAAGGTCTTCTTGAGAAGGATTGAGAATATTCCTTGCAAACTAATTTGACTTTTCAATGTAGACTTTGACTTTGACTTCGATTCTTGCTTCTTTTGATCCTTAAGTGTCTCCTTGTCAAGTAGCTGTTTGTCTTCAACACCTTAGCTCCGAAACCATGTTGAGAATTAGGTAGGGCTAGGTTTAATTCAAATTCTCTACTTGATAATTACTTGTGAGCTTACTACTGTTACTTATGTCTTCTCTTCTTAGCTTATTATGTCTTTCATCAAGTCAATTACCAAAACACAAGAGACACAAATTTAGGCTCTTAGATCCAGGGCCAAAACTTCTCCCTCTTGGAGAGGAAAACCCACAAGAATTTCTTCCTATAGACTTTCAGTTGACAAGTACCATGACCATGACACAGACCCTTGTCCCTTGTATGCCTCCAAGACCTTGTCACTATTTCTTCCTTGACTCCTTAAGTTGATCCTTCTTTTCTGCACTGTCCTGCACCTTTCTGCACCAAGACTAGGGAACTCGGTCTCTAACTGTATTCTTTCTTCTTTCTGCACTTCTTGACCCTAGGAAATCTCAGTTCCTAGATAAATTTTTTTTTCCTAGACTCGGCTGCCTTCCTCTTTAAGCTGTATATGATTCTTACTGAGATATCAACACCTTGTCATAGACTGTCCTGTGCACACCTTGCACCTCTACTTAACCTTGCTGGCTGGTCTTCAACCTGCACACTGATCTTCACGCGTCATGTCTCTTCCTGCAACTGTCCTCAGCGTTCTTGAGGTGACTTTGGTGCAAGTGATCAAAACAGAGACCTGAGAGAGCCTCTTTTCTTACGCTGTGTATACTTCTTTCCTTTGCTATTTATACCTCTTTCTTTGCTGTCTATACCGCACCAAAAACACAGACCTTTTCGCTGTAATATAGCTTCAGATATGTCTGAAAAACTCAGACTGATCCGAACTGTTCTATTTTTTTTTTTTTTTGCGCAGTCTAGTGGGCTATTTATGGTGGTTAGGCCCTGTAATAAGCCGAGCTGACCATGAATAGGTGTGACAGTTCATGAGCTGACATGTACGCTGATTGTAAACCGACATTGCTTGTTGTTTATAGGTCGACTAGGAGAGGTATTCCAACGCTGATCTGATTTGGAGTATCATCATTATTTTGAGCCATGTCTTCAAAGCTTATTTGACAAGGTCTTTGAGGCATACATCACTGACTTTGACACTTCATATACACGACTTTTAATTAATACATTTATGATAAGATGACAAATCCTAAAAGACATCAAGAAGAAGTATTTGACCTATAATAAAACCTTGTTCATGAAACCCATGAAGCTGCTACCTTTGCGCTGCCTCGGTCTGCTGCTTCTCTACCCTCGTTGCACTTTTGGCCTAGGATCAAACCATCCCTCTTGCCAATATTACCCCTTGCTGTAGCTGAAACACTTCTAAAATTCTTAGCAAACCACGTCCTAGAATTCCAGCTTAGTTTCAGTGCTCTGCCACTATGTGTGTTCTCCAACTGACCCCAAGCCCACTTCTTATACTTTTCTCATTGAAACATCAAAAACCGTGATCTAATCTTGAATCGACGGCTAAGATTAGAAGATGCTTGATCGATGTGACTTAAGTCATTTTCATCACATGTTTAATTTAAATAATTTTAATCTTTTAATTTTCCTAAGCTAGACTTAGGGTCCTTAATTAAGAAGATTAATCGATTAAATATCTCTTAAACAGGATGGAATTTCTTATATCGCTTTCTGGGTCTTGGAGATCTCATGTACTCTAGTCCCTCCACAAAGTTTGGGAGCTAGAGCACATCCGATGCTACCCCAGCACCTCAACATCTTAACAAGATCGGGTAACAAGGTTGGAGATTCTGCAATGAAACGTGCTTTTGATGCTACTTGAACAACAACTCGAAAGGGTTCATGCAATTCTCCTCAGAAAGAGGAAAGCATGAAAGAAACAATGGATCATGACATGTTTGTATTGGATTCCAGATTGGAAGAAGAATTCGCGTGCTTGTCAAGTTCTGCTTCCTCATAGGTTTGGTATATTGATAGCGAAGCTTCTGCACATATGATGGGAATACGAGAATGTTTTCCGAGCTACCAAGAAGAACAAATGAACTTCAAGATCATGGAAAAATAATGGGAAATGTACCCCTGTTGGAAGCGGTACCATAGTTTTTCAAACTGAAGCAGGAGATCGACTTCAGGCCACCAATGTGTTGCATGTGCCAGGGTTGGGGATGAATTTGCTCTCTGTATCTCAGCTACAAAACAAAGGCTATGACGTATACTTCATTGGCAAGAAGGTATATGTCAAACACCCGAGTTGGAAGAAGAAGGCCCAAATTGGAGTCAAGAGCAAGAAACTGTATAAGCTACAATTTGAATCTCCAATGGCACTGATAGGTGGCATTGGCGAGAAGGATTTGAATGGGCTATGGCACAGAAGGATGGGGCACTTACACCATGGGGCTCTAAGAATTCTCAGAGAGACTGTCACGGGAGTTCCAGAGTTGAGCACGAAACAGGATGATGTTTGCAGAGTGTGCGTACTAGACAAGTACGCCAAAATAGCGTACTCCAGAAGCAACAATAGGGCTAAGAGTGTCTTAGGATTAATACACTTTGACATCTATTGACCAATGTCCACCAGAGCTCTTAGTGGTGCTGAATACTTCGTCACCTTTATTGATGATTATTCTAGGAAAACTTGGATCTACTTTCTAAAGACCAAGGATGAGGTCTTTGATCAATTCAAAGAGTTGAAGGCTCTGGTTGAGAATTTGACAGGAAAGAGGATAAAGATATTGCGTTCAAATTATGGTGGAGAATATATTGATAAAAACTTCACTGAGTTCTACGCAAGGGAAGGCATCAAAAGAGAATGGATTGCTCCATATAATCTGGAGCAGAATGGGGTTGCAGAGAGGAAAAATAGAACTATTGTTGAAGCTACCAATCCTGGGTCTTTGTCTGATGGCGCCACCAAATCTGCTTCAAATTCACCCCCCGCCAATGTTGCATCAAAATCAAAATCTTCCTCAAACACTGGATCTTCAGTCTCCTCCACCCATTCTGATGTTGGATCAATATCATCCAACACAATGGGATCTAGATCTGGTGTTTTTTTCATCAGTTCGTTCTGCCTCAAGGGAAGGTTATATTGAACAAACACAAGATCATTTAATCATTTCTGTTCCAAACAGTTTCTCTTCTTTGTGTGTATGCGCTTACAACTTGAAACACTGCAAGTTTGGTTGAGGATTCTAGTTGCAAACTTTTGCAATTGAGGACATTGGCCGCCAAATGACTCCCACCAATGTGCTGCAAATAAAAAGACATTCATTAGTAACATAGTTCATTTCATTACTTATTTACAAACATTTTAACTTGAAAAGAAAAACAAATTGGAATTGCTTACCTAGTTGATCCACATCTCTTGCCATTTTCGCCAAGTTCTTTCCAAAGGTACCAGCTGCCATACTGAAAATAGTAAGTTGTTTATGTGTTTTCAAAAGGTCTGCACGGATAGGGATCATGCGCTCCAAGCAATCAATCAATCCAGATCTGACCTCCCCATCCTCTTGATCTCCTAGCCGAGCTTTATAATGATACTTTGGGTTCAAAAAATACCCAACTGCATGTATAGGATGATGGAGTTGATTGTTCCATCTGTTATCAATGATCTCCCATATCTGGCCATATTTAGCTAACCTGTCCCTGTAAACTGCCCGTATCTGCTACTTTTCCTGATTCGTAGCCTCATAAATGTATCCCATTGCCATATTTTCCCCATCCACCATCCTTAGCACCTTAACAAGGGGCTCAGTAATTTTTACTAGCTCTGAAGACCTTTTCCAAAAATAATTGTCAAGGACTTTCTTTTTGGCGTCTTTTCCATCTTGTCTACGAGTTCACCGGGATTCAGTCCAATCATCAGAAGAAAACATTTTCTGCAGGTTTTTCTGTTGAGAATTGAGACATTGCAACGTGAGGAAGTGAGTTGCAAATCTCATAATGGCAGGCCTAACAAGATCTTTGCCCCCAATGTTTTTCCTCATTAGGCTCAATACTCATGAGTGGTTGTAAATGTATTTTGTAATGCACTTGCCATGCTCTACAGTGTTTTTTACCCAATCCACTTTGCCTATGTTCTCAAGCATGAGGTATATGCAATGGGCAACACATGGAGTTCAAAATATGGTATTATACTTGGACTCAAGCAACTTTCCAGCAAGAACATAGTTTGAGGCATTATGTGTGATGACCTACACAACATTCTGCTCCCCCACTTCCTGAATAATCTCATCCAAAAGCTCAAATAGAAGGGTTGCATCCTTCACCTTATCAGATGCATCAACTGATCTCAAAAACATTGTTCCTCAAGGGCAAGAAACAAGGAAGTTAATGATAATGCGGTTCTTTCCATCAGTCCATCCATCTGACATGATGGAACAACCTGTTTTGAGCCATGACTCTTTATATTCAGCCAAATACTCATCAATATTACAAATCTCTTGTTGCAAAAGAGATCCCCTCAAGTCATGCACATTAGGGCCTTTGAAGCCCTTTCTTGTAGCTAAAACAGAGTCCCACATAGCTTGGTAATAAGGTGAGAAAGCAGCATTAAATGGGATATCTGAATCATGCCACCATCTAGCAATGTACTGATAAGAAGTTTCTTTGCATTGTTTTTTCCAATGTTGATCCAAAGTGGGTTGACGACTTGGCTGGGAGGAAGTGGCTATGGGATTAGCAGTGGATGAGAAATAACTTTGGAGGTTGGGTCTCTTTGTCGGTTTTGATTTTTGGCCAACAGGAGGAACATAGTCAATGGGGTCATTGGTGGAAGGGATAGAAGTGGAGTCTTGAATCTCATAATCATCATACCCACTTTGTCTCATAATATCTATTAGTTCCCTCTTCCTTGCAATTTCATCTTGGATGGCCTTTTCCCTAGCCTTAGTCTCCTCAAACTTTTCAAACTTGGCAAGGTATTCTGTCCTAACTGGACCTATCACTTCATTAGGTGCATCACATGTCTTTACTTGGCCTCTTATCCCAGCCAAGTGTTGTTTCAATCTAAGAATACCCCCACCTCCAATACATTTTTCACAAAATTTGCAAATCATCTTTCCTCAACCACATCACAATGGGCCCATGCACTGTCCTTGGTTTTTGGAGCTATCTTGACTTGAAATAATTGAAATTTGGAAATAAATGTGCCATTTAAAAAAAATTGCAGCTAAGATAAATGGACAACTAAGGCTAAATTTACGAAACAAAATGCACATTCAAACATACAAAATTTGATAGCATAGGACTAGAGATTTGAGAGCAATAGCATAGCTAAACACATGAGAAAATAAATACATTAACAACAATGAAATGATGGATTTTTCAAGTGAAAATCCTTACCTGGCAATGCAAACTAGCTTCCTTAGCGTCCTCTTGAAGATGCGAACTCTACTGACAGCTTCAAACTATCTCCTAGATAGCTCCAACTCCAACTCCAAGCCTCCAAGATCACTGCTTCGGCAAACACTCAACACTCTCCAAGCTCTCAATCAAACTCACAAACTGCAAATGAGATGGTGTGAGACAAAGGAGAGGCTGTCCCTGCTTATAAAAGATTGGGGAGGGTGTTTTTGGAGGGAAACAACCCTCCCCTTCCCTCCATATCAGCCCTAAACCTCCTTGTTGGCCATGCATGGGTCCCTGCAGCAAAGGAGGTGTTGACCGACCGGTTAAGGACGAAACTGGTCGGTCAGCACTGGTTAACCGGTCTTTTCAGGCGACATGGAGGGTATAACCGGGTTTTCCAACTGGTTTGGACTTGCTTTCCTTCTGACCGGCCGGTTGACCGGTTTTCGGTTCAAACCGGCCGATTTTTAATACTATGCCTACAAGTGCCCATATGGCCCTTTGGAGGGCTTGAACCCCATATAGGGAGACCAAGCCCCAAATGGAGACACGCCTACAATTTTGCATAAGATCGAATGTGTCCCCATGCCCTTCAATACGAGAAATGATTAGAATAATCAAGTAAAAGAGCTTTCAATTTATGGAACCAATGGGGCATGGCATGCCCTTCCATAGTGGGCTTTGGCATGTACAAGTGTCTCCAAGCTCAATAAGGGGTTAATCAAGGACCCTATTTGGTGGTTTCAGGCTTTAAAGGGGGTGACATGTCCATCGTACATCCATCAAGTGGTAGGTGGCATGTGATATAGTGATGGAATAGAGTGGGGATCAGGGGAATGCTCCAAGCCACATGCCATGGTACAAGGGTAGCTATAATAAGGGAAGCCCACACTTGGGTATATGAGTGTAGGAGGGAGCAAATCATACATGAGTTACCTCAGCCTTTGTTTTTCCACCCTTCTTCATATGCCTTTTGCATTTGATTGATTTTTCTTCATAACTGCTCGGGGCTCTAGGGGATGAGAGCATGATGTGTAGGATGTAGCAGTAGGTGCTCCCTTTTGAGGTGGGGCATTTCATTGCCCACCAAGGGTTGGGACAATCATGGGTTCCTTAGTGTGGAGGGGGGGTGGCTCATCTAGGGCCCATAATAACTAGGGTGATGGCCATCAATAAGGGGTAGTATGCCCTGACCATCTTTTGCATTTTGTGGTACATTTCCTGTTGAGAGTGGCCAAACTTTGTTTTTTTCTCCTTTTTTAGCCGCATCAACCTCCTGGGCATTGTTCTAGGGCTGACCCAAGGTGTGGACAAGGGGAGGGGGAGGCTAACCCTATGTGAACCCAATGAACACATGTGGACTCGTATGGGAAAAGAGATGAATGGGGCTAAGATGAGTGGAAGGGAGTGATGTATATGGTGTCAAGAAGCGGGACCACACAACCAAAATAGGGATTTACCATGTAGTGGCAAACCTAAAAAGGAGATCCCATAGGACTAGGATATAAGGCTAACCACGAAATCGGGCAGTGAAGACAAGAGTACAGAACTAGCCCACTCTTTCCACCAAATGCCCCCACTAATCCATGCCCAAAATGCACATGACAAGTAAGGAAAATTACTCAACTATACCAATGAAAAGCCATACCCACCTTCAAACATACAATCATAAGTTATAACAGATGGTCGAGGGACCACATGGTTGGTTCAGGTGGCAAAGATAATGGCACATCGAGCTATTCGATGGTTGCAAGGGGTTCCTAGTTGTCCACTGAGGACCATTTAGGAAAAAAATATCTCCTATACATACTAACCACAGGTGGTGGGTAATAATCCCAAGAAGGGTATTTTACATCATGACATTGACTTTGACTCCCTAGAGCACTCAATGAGTGGCTTTTGATCTAGAAACAAAATAAGCAAAGCATGAAACCCTGGCTTAATAATAATTTTCTTTTCTTTTCCTTTTGACAAATACATTACATCATGACTCAAATACAATTAGGAAGACCAATACTAGTTACATTTTTCAACAAGTTGAGGCTCCAGTTTGAGAGCTTTATCCTGCTCTCGCTCAACCACCACTTCTCTACTCCGAGCTCTTCCTGCCTTGCTGCTCAAGGTTGCATCTGTCTCTACTTGCAACTTTTGGAGATTGTTCACCCTCGCACCTATCTGCTTCTTACATCTGGAAGTAAGTGTTGGAGGTACGCCTTACCTCTGTTGAAGATGATATCATATCCGTTGTCCTCAAGGGTAGCTACCGAAACAAGATTCTGCCTCAATCTTGGAACATAGAGAACATCTCTCAGATGAAGAGGATTACTTGATTCCCTCTGAAAACTGACAGTGCCAACTCCTCTAACTGCATACTGACCATCATCTCCTAGATCAATATGAAACTGCATGTCCTTCTCCTTTGGGTGGCTGGAACTCTTCTTGTTCTCGGTCATGTGGAAGGATTCTCCTAAATCAATATACCAAATACTGTTGTCTGTTGAGCTTGCCATGTAAGCAATCAATGAGAAATCTTTCTTGAACTAAGCAGGAAATGCGTCTACCTCCGCTGATGCAGCTGATATAACCATAGTTTTGAGCATACATGATTGAAATCCATGTCCAAGTTACAGTTTAGACATGAGGAATGACAACCTCCAAATCTGTGGATAACTGGTCACCCAACCTGTGTGCTAACTCATACAACTAGCCCGTAATCCCTGCACTTAAATGGAGAGAACTTCGACCCTTTCCCAACCTCTAATTTTAGCCCAGAACATAGGTCATGACCTTTTCTCTCACACAAAAACTCTGTGGCCTGATCACAGAACTATCACACTTCAAACAACTATGCCCATAACATCTTCACACAGGTCTCCTAGAGTCAATCTGCCACAACTTAAGACAAAAACATAACTATAAAATTCGTCCTTATCTTCTTCTTGTCTTGGCTTCACTTGAGATCTGCGACTGCTTTAGGTAGCTCCTTTCTTTTGATCGAATGCGCTGGTGATGTCACAAAAACTGCTGTCCAAAAGAACTTTAGGACAATCTTCTTCCAACTATATTCTTCGTGTGCTGGTCTAGAATCTAGATTCTGTTCACTGCTCTGATACCATGTAGAAAATCCATGAAATTCTGCAACTGCTATTATGAACGATCCGAAAACTAGTTTCTTTCCATATATGCACAAAATTTCTCTACTCAATTTGCAGTGGAATAGGAACAAAAATAAATACACAACCACACAGTTCAACAACAAAAATTTTCTTTGGAAAACCCTATGCTTGCCTGAGAATTTTATTGATAGGAAATTTAGAGCAATGGTCTCTTACAATACAACTCTGTCTCAATAAAAACCAATCTGATTTCTCTTCTAGAACTAAGCTTGAAACACCTGCAATTCTTGCGCACTTCTGGAGGCTTATTACTCTGCTCAAAAATCCTTATTTTCTAGTGCAATAGGTGCTTCTATTAAATAGGGATGCTCCCTATTTCCTAGTGCGTTCCTTGCAAGAATTCATCTCCTTCAATAGTTTGCACAAGCTCCTCTTGGCAACCTTTCTCTCACATGTTAATTTGGCAGCTCAATGACAAATTCCAACCATTGCATTAAATTCCTCTTCCAAGAGGACCAAATTTGACTTAAAGCACTCAATTTGGGCAAGGAAAAATATATTTTTGATGACAAAACCCACATTGGCACATTTGTTTAGGTTGGCCTAGAGGCTAATTAGGCCTCCTCCAACACCTATAAATCAGTGTCACCTCAATCTCATTTGGCATGACAACATCACAACACATTCGTCTCTCTCCTTCATTGATTGTTTTGTATAGCTCACGAATTGCAGGGATCTCTCACACATGCGAAGGGACAAGTGCCTTCTTCAGATTGGCCGAATTTTAGATCTGTTTTAAGGTGTTGACCAGTGTTGACCACGAGTTGTTTGACTGATTTTGACTGCGATTTTTCTTGGGATTTTTCCTGTTTGAGTAGGCCGCATTGGAGGGCACAAAAACCAAGGAAATCTCTGCACTTTGACTGCAGACCTATTGCAGACTTTGACCGTAGGCTACATCACTGTTTTGACCAAGTTTGACCACTTAGATTTGGACTATTTTGACTTTTGGTTGACCAGGAAAGAAGGCCAAATTCATTGACCTTTGACCAAGCTCTTGGAGGACTATTTTGTTCACTGGTTAGGGCACACATTGTTGTTGTTGACTGCTATTGACTTGGATAGATTTGTACAAGAGTTGACTTCTGTTGACTCTCTCTGTTGTCTCTATTTTTGGATAAATTGCTTGGTATATTGACTTGGTTGGATATTGGATATTGGATAGTCAAAGCTTGACTTTGACTCTTGGATGATGTACTCTCTCTGCTGAACATTTGAAGACAATCTAATAAAAGAAGAATTGTAAAGGGTTTTCCCCCTTGTGGGGTTTTTCCCTTGTCATTGACCAAATATTGTGTCTGTTGTCTCTTGGCTGTCTTTCATTGTGCACATTGTATAATTGTTATATCTACTATTGCTCTACTGTTATTGGTTAATTGAAGAAGTGCAAATTGTAATTTGGATGCTATTGGAAATTGTTTAAGTGATAGTTGCAACAGAGAACAATTCTTGATGAAAAATCAACATCACAAGCTCACACACAAACTAGTGCATAGAATTATGATTACAATTGTGCCTTCACTCCTTTTTAAAAAAATTGAATTGCTAAATCTTGAAAATTATATTTTAGGAATTGATTTTGTGATTGATGAGTAAACTGAGTTGAACTAACAAATGCAACTCATCTCATCTATATTCTAGAACTTGAGATTTAGTCACTCGTCATTTTCCCAAATTTAACTCGCACTAGAAGACAACAAACTCAACCTTCCACTTTTGCACATTAGTTAACTTCTTCATAATTCGTCCTAACTTTTAAGAACTCATCCTAAATTATAGGAACTCATCCTAATTTGTAGGGACTTATCCTAAATCTTCGGAATTTGTCCTAACTTATAGGAATTAGCTTCTAACTTATAGGAATTGATTCCTAACTTATAGGAATTCGAGCATGCTAAGGAAGAACTTGTTAAGGTCTCTTTAATTAAGGCACAAATCAAGGAACCTTTCTCGCTACTATTTTCAACACTTTCTCTTAGCGAGGAAGGTGCTTCTGGAAGAATCTCGTCCACCTGGATCTGTCTCCAATACTACCACGTCCTCCACTACTGCAACTGCTCCCTCTGAACTAGAAGGCTTCCCTGCTTTCTACTATGGAACCTGATTTGAAGCCCTGTTCTTTCCCACCATGTTCTGTGAGTCCATACTTCAGTCATATGTGCCATGTACCCTGTGTACCTCTATTGTTGCTTCCTCTGGCTGTAAGTGATACTAGAAGATTCAGCTCTCTTCTGATCTCCCTTAACCAAATCCTCTGCCCACATGGCTCGAACTCTCCCTATACTGGGAGTCTTTCACTGAGTGGCCTCCTCCACTCGCCCTGGGCTATGCTCCTCATCATCTTGTTGGTTGACCCAACTGGCAACTAGCTTAGACTCAAACCAAGACACTAGTTGAGGCTCCATCTTGAGAGCTCTATCTTGCTCTCACTCAACCATCACTTCTCTACTCTGAGCGCTCCTTGCGTTGCTGCTCAAGGCTGCACATGTCTCTACCTGCAACTTGTAGAGATTCTTCACCCTCACACCTATCTACTTCTTACATCTAGAAGCTAAGTGTTGAAGGTACGCCTTACCTCTGCTGAAGATGATATCATATCCCTTATCTTTGAGGGTAGCTACCGAGACAAGATTCTGTCTCAATCCTAGAACATAGAGAATATCTCTGAGATGAAGAGGATTACCTAACTCCCTTTGAAAACTAATAGTACCAATTCCTCTAGCTGGATACTGAGCATCGTCTCCTAGCCCTATCTGAAACTGCATGTCCTTCTCCTTCAAGTGGTTGAAACTCTTTTTGAAGGCGGTCATGTGGACGGATGCTCTGTGAAAATTCCAAGTCCTAGATCTGGAATCCTACTGTAGCAAACTGAATTAACTTCTCCTACTTGTTATTAAAAATAAACAAGTTATTTGCAGATTTCTTTTGTAAACATTGAAGTACTTACTGAAGCAACCTTCACTTAATTAAATTTAGATGCAGAAACAGGAAATTGAGCAAAAGAAAAACTTCACACAGGACACCATTATTTTTGGACCAAGTCCCCGGAAAAACTCAATGCGGGAAAACAGGTGCAGTAGATTTGAGGGTTTTATTATTAAGCGACAATAAATTCTGAATACATCTCTAAATGTTTCATTGGACAATTCAGTTACAGAGAATATGACTGACAGAAAGATTAGTGAGGCTACCTCACACTATCACTGGAAATCCCGGCTGATCCTGCCAATGAATGATGTGCCTCTGACAGGATCTGTGCTCTACACAGTCCCAGCATCACCCCTCATGGGAACTGCGTCACTCAGTTTCTGAATCGATCTGCTCTCCAAAAATTTCGATCTCTGCCTCCTAGTCTCACACCCCAACTCCCGGCTTTTGAAATTAAATCTTCAGCAAACCCTTCGAATTTCCTCTGGCCCTTTGCGCAACCTCTGCGTAGCTGTGCGTGGCTTTGCATCAGCCTCTCTGGCTCTGCGCTAGAGTTGCTAGATCTCTCTCTGCACTTCTCTGCTGATGATTCTGCGGTTGAGAAATATTTCTCTCTGGATACCGTCTCTACCCCTCAACTGTGTGAAGAATCTCTAGATCAAAGTTTCTCCTTGAGCACTACTCACTAAAGAAATCGATCACTTGATCCTTTCGGTGTATTTTTCAAATAACCCTCAAGCCTTCCTTTATAGTCTTCTCGTTGAGACTTCAACGACCGAGATTAGATCTCCAATCAACGACTAAGATTACATTTTGACTTGATCTGCTTTTTCTAGAAGTTGCACCCACAGTTTAGATTAATACTCATTAATTATTTTAATTTCCTAAGTTAGACTTGGGGTCCTCATTAAAAATAATTAATTTATCAAATAAAAGGGTTTCCGGGTTCTGGGTTATCTGCGATGCATGTGTCTAAGTCTCTCCACAAAATTTGAGACTTAGAGCACATCCAATGCTACCACAAATCAACATGCTCCTGAATCAATATACCAAATACTGTTGTCTACTGAGCTTGCCATGCAAGCAATCAATGAGAAATCTTTCTCGAACTAGGCAGAAAATGCATCTACCGCCGCTGTTGCAGCTGATATAACCATAGTTCTGAGCATACATGATTGTAATCCATGTCCAAGTTATAGTTTGGACCTGAGGAATGGCCACTTCCAAATCTGTGGATAACCAGTCACCCAACCTGTGTGCTAACTCCTCCAACTAGCCCGAAATCACTACACTGTCATGGAGAGAACTTCGTCCCTTTCCCAACCTCTACTTCTAGCCCAGAACAAAGGTCACAACCTTCTTTTCTCTCACAGAAAATCTCTGTCACACAAGAACATCTTTGCATGGGTCTCTTAGAATCGATCTGCCATAAATTAAGACAAAAAACAGAACTAGAAAATTTGTCCTTATCTTCTTCTTGGCTTGGCTTCACTTGAGATCTGCGGCTGCTTCAGGTAGCTCCTTTCTTTTGATCAAATGCACTGGTGATGTCACAAAAATTTCTGCCCAAAAACAATTTAGGACAGTCTTCTTCCAACTGCATTCTCTGTGTGCGGGTCTAGATTCTGTTCACTGATCTGATACCATGTAGAAAATCCACGAAATTCTGCAACTGTTAATATGAACAATCTGAAAACTAGTTTCTTTTATATAGACACAGAATTTCTCTACTCAATTTGCAGTGGAATAGAAACATAGATAAATACACGATCACACAGTTCAACAACAGAAAGTTTCTAGGGAACCCAATTGGGAAAACCCTCGCTTGCTTGAGAATTTTATTGATAGGAAATTTAGAGCAATGGATCTCAGAAGATATGGTACCACGAAACTTGGATAATACTCGTTGCCTATGGCTAAGTATTTTCACTAACCTTGTTTGTTTTGATGGTGTTAAAAAGTAATCGAAACCAACACACATGACTGGTAAATAATTAGTAGAATATGCAAACCTAAGGCGACAGTAGAATGTGTGGAAAATATGTGATAGCAGAGCGACATTCATTAGTAGGGATTGTTATGACATACTGGCCAAACGGTGGCACGTTACAGTAGAATGTTACTTAATCATTATATGCAGAGAATGTTACTTTGTCTAAGGACGTAGAGGTGTGCGCTATGATCATAGGAAACCATAATATTTCCAAGTCAAAATAGTATTACATGTAACCTATAACCGACCTGAGAGAAATCATGTAAGGACATGAAGAGGTGTGACAATATATGTTATTGTACTCTGGACCGATGGGAACCCAATTGGGAAAACCCTCTGCTTGCTTGAGAATTTTATTGATAGGAAATTTTGAGCAATGGATCTCTTACAATACAACTCTGTCTCAATAGAAACCAATCTGATTTCTCTGCTAGAAGTAAGCTTGAAACACCTGCAAGTAACCTTGATCTTGCTCCCTAAATTCTTGCGCACTTCTGGAGGCCTATTACTCTTCTCGAAAATCCCTATTTTATACTGCATTAGGTGCTCCTATTAAATAGGGATGCTCCCTATTTCGTAGCGCATTCCCTGCAAGAATTCATCTCCTTTAATAGTTCACACAAGCTTCTCTTGGAAGCCTTTCTCTCACAAGCTCACACACAAACTAGTGCATACAATTATGATTACAATTGTGCCTTCGCTTCTCCTTTTAAAACAATTTGAATGGCTAAATCTGGAAAATTATATTTTAGGAATTTATTTTGTGATTGATGAGTTAACTGAGTTGAACTAATTCATGCAACTCGTCTCATCTCAATTCTAGAACTTGAGATTCAGCTACTCGTCCTTTTCCCAAATTTAACTCGAGCTGGAAGACAAGAAACTCAGCATTCCACTTTTGCAGATTAGTTAGGTTCTTCATAACTCTTCCTAACGTTTAGGAACTCATTCTAAATTATAGGAACTCATCCTAAATTATGGGAACTCATCCTAATTTGTAGGGACTTATCCTAAACCTTAGGAATTCCTCCTAACTTATAGGAATTAGCTCCTAATTTATAGGAATTCGAGCATGCTAAGGAAGAACTCGTTGAGGTCCCTTTAATTAAGGCACAAATCAAGGAATCTTTCTCGCTACTATTGTCAACAAGATCAACATTGATTTACAGATTTAAGGAGACATCCCAAGTGGTCTATCACACATTTTATGATGTTCTCTTGGATGAGATTACTGAACTGCGGGAACAGGGTGTGAAAATTCTATTGTAGTGTATTGGTTTATTTCTCCTACTTGATTTAATTAATACAAGTTATTTCAGAAATTAGATTCCGAAAATACCGAAAATAAACACAACTACAACCTACACATGCAGATCATTTACTGAATAATATGCTCATGCAACAAAGTGACACATGGATTTTTTGACATAAGTCCCCGGAAAAACCCAAAGCGGGAAAACCGGTGCAGCAGATATGAGGGTTTATTATTAAGGAGTTCTGAGTACAGTAAATCTGGGTTCCAGATCTAGAAAACCTGACAGAGAATAAAAGAAATCAAATATGTAGCTAACCTGAAGTTCTAGTGCCAAATATCTGACTGATCCACACCCTCAAACGGGATTTATAGAACTCAGCCTGGATCTAGCCCTAGAAACCCTCAGCGTTGCCCCTGAAGCCCCAACGTCAGCCCTACTAGCCTCAGAATGCCACTGCGCTGCCCAGAGAGGGACTGCGTAACCCTTGGAAGGGTGACACAGGCCTTACGCTAGCCTAGAAGCCCTCCTGCGTAAATCTGAAACCCTCTAGAGCCTCTGCGGTGTCCTGCGTAGCAGCTGCACAACTTCTCTGCGCTGTCCTTTTTGCTGCTCCTCTGCCTCTTACTAACTCTTGGCCCTGGAATCAAATCATTCCCTTGGCCAATACTACCCCTCGCTGCAGGAAATTCCTCTGGAAATTCTTAGGAAACCCACCTTAGAATTCTAGATCTATTCCTCAGCTCTGCAACTGTGTGTCTCCTCCAACTGACCCTCAAGCCTTTCTCTTATACTTTTCGTTGAACCTTTCAACGACCGAGATTAAATCATTCATCAACGGCTAAGATTAAAAGGTTGTTTGATCCATGTAACTTAAGACAGTTTCAGCACATGAGTTAATTAATTTACTTTAATTATTTTATTTTCCTAAGTTTAGACTTAGGATATCCATTAAAATAATTAATTATTTGAATAACTTGAACACCAACTGAAATTTCTCAAATCAATTTCTGGGTTTTGGAGATCAAATGTGTCCTAGTCCCTCCACAAAATTTCAGGGCTAGAGCACACCCGATGCTACACCAACTATACAAAATCTCAACACTCCCTCTTAGCACAAAGTGTGCTCTAGGAAAGTGTACTCTAACAATGCACCCACACCTTGCACTACAAGATCTTGAAGTTGGATTCTATGCTGCTGATGCTTGGCCTACTACCCTCCATCCACTGCACTGCTGCTCTCTGTACTGTTGCCCATGCCACTGCCATATCCGTATTGCAGCTCCCTCTCAAATTGCTACATCATGCTGCCCATAGCATTGCCACTGCTAACTGCTGCATTGCAACTCAGTTGCTGAGAAAAAAACAACTGAAAGAACTCTACCCAAATGTTTGACAGATAAGTCAAGTTTCCCTCCACCACTGAAGCTTCTTGGATGCTGACTTACGCTGTCCTCCTGGAGACACTGTCATGTTGCAACACTGCACTGCGTGAGCCCAGGTTCTCTGCGCTGCTGAAGTCCCATCAACCCCTCTGCGCTGTTGTCTCCACGCTGTTGCTGCCTCTGCATTATGATGTTCCCTCTTTAGCTCCCTCTTCCGCTTCAATGTGGTCTACTGCAACCATCTCCCGACTCATCCCGCTATCGTCTTAAGGCTCTCGTAGCTCGTATGTGATCCAAGAGTAGTGCTAACTCAAGGATCCTACCAATTGTCTGTAGATTCTTTACAGATCCATGTCACCCCACCTCTTCTCTCGAGGCACATGAGCACTCATGGCTGCATCATCATCAGAGCCATCATCCTTTGTTGTTGTAGCCTTGGAATCAGAAGAGCTTTTGTCCTTCTTCTTAGGACAACTGCTGGCGAAATGTCCAAGATCACCACAATTAAAGCATCTGACCTTGGAAAGGTCCTTCTTCCTCTTCCCTTGTTGTTTCTTTTCCCTTGATGCAAGGGCTGCATCCTCCTCCTCTTCCTTGACTTTGGCCTTTTCACTTCCTCCACTAATATTCTGGCGCTTGGTGACCCTCCTGATCTCCTCTTGGCTGAGGATAGCCCACATGTCAGCCCAAGATGGTAACATTGCCCTTCCCAGAATGCTCTGGACAAACGTTTCCCAATCTTTCGAGACTGCATTCAGAGCAGTCCTCACTAAGAGCCCCTCATCCGAAGTAGCACCGATGCCAACTAGTTGATCTCGGATGGCTTGAAGCCTGAAGAGGAATGGATCTATCTCTTCACCCTTCATCATTTGGAACAACCACATCTGGTTCTCAAGAAGCATTCTTCTTTGCACAGAGCTTCCTTGTTAGATTGTGTCCAAGGCTACCCACATGTCATTTGTTGTAGTCTTCCCAGCAATATGAGGTATAATGTGGTCCTTGAATCTGTCTATGATCAAACGCTTCATCTGCGCTTGATTTTCTTCATACTTCTTGAGAGGATTTGCATCGGTTGGTACAACAAGAACCTTCTTTGCATTCTCTTTGAGACCACACTCATCCAGAACTGAGAGGATTCTGGCCTTCCAGATAACATAGTTGGATATGCCATCCAATCTATCTTGATCCCTCAGTCCATATCGAGCCATCTTTGCTCAGATCTGACAGAACCAGTACTTATCCCTCTGGATCTGGGTTTCTTGGTGACTAGAAACCCTCTAGTAGTTGTTTTCGCTGAAGACTGATTTCCCTCCTGGAAATCTTCCACCAAAACAAAAATGGACAGTACTCTTCGATCCTCCTGATCGAATCTCAGATCTATTTGGCTCAGATTTGCTGAGGGTTGCCTTAGCTAGGCACAATTCTGCACCTGCAAAATCTCTACCCCACCAGCGCTGCTGAAGATCTGAAGCACTGCTTCTGGATCTTGGCAAAAATTCTTCCGCAACTGGAGAAATGACTGGAATGTGTCTCACTGGCTGGCCCAGTGCAGTCCCAGCGCTGCTCAAAAGTGGATTGCGTAACACCAGACTGGGTGACGCAGCCCTTACGCTGCCCTGGGAAGGGTTTGCGTAAGCCTGAATGCCTTCTACATCTTCAACACTGTCCTCTTCTGGATCAACGTTCTCCTGCTGTCAAGATGCCCTTTCCGGATCTGCTGCTTCTTCTGCCACCCTGTAGAAAAATATTTCTTCAGCTGATTGCTAGAGATTCAGCTTGATCTTCTATCGCTTTGATACTATGTGAAAATTCTACTGCAGTTTATTGGTTTTCTTCTACTTGATTTAATTAATACAAGTTATTTTCAGAAATTAGATTCAGAAAATACTGAAAATAAACACAACTACAACCTACACATGTAGATCATTTACTGAATAATACGCTCATGCAACAAAGTGACACATGGATTTTTGGACATAAATCCCCTGAAAAACCCAAAGCGGGAAAACAGTGCAGTAGATATGAGGGTTTATTATTAAGTAGTTATGAGTACAGTAAATCTGGGTTCTAGATCTGGAAAACTCGACAGAGAATAAAAGAAATCAAATCTGCAGCTAACCTGAAGTTCTAGTGCCAAATATCTGACTGATCCACACCCTCAAATGGGATTTACAGAACTCAGCCCGGATCTGGCCCTAGAAACCCTCAGTGCTGCCCCTGAAGCCCCAGCGTTAGCCTTGCTAGCCTCAGAATGTCACTGTGCTGCCTAGAGAGGGATTGCGTAACCCCTGGAAGGGTGACGCAAGCCTTACGCTGGCCTAGAAGCCCTCCTATGTAAATCTGAAACCCTCTGGAGCCTCTGCACTGTCCTGCGTAGCGGCTGCACAACTTCTCTGCGTTGTCCTTGTTGCTGCTCCTCTGCTTCTTACTGACTCTTGGCCCTGGAATCAGATCATTCCCTTGGCCAATACTACCCCTCCCTGCAGGAAATTCCTTCAGAAATTCTTAGCAAACCCGCCCTAGAATTCCAGATCTATTCCTCAGCTCTGCAACTATGTGTCTCCTCCAACTGACCCTCAAACCTTTCTCTTATAATTTTCATTGAACCATTCAACGACCGATATTAAATCATTCATCAACGGCTGAGATTAAAGGACTGCTGAGATATGAGGGTTTATTATTAAGTAATTATGAGTACAGTAAATCTGGGTTCCAGATCTGGAAAACCTGACAGAGAATAAAAGAAATCAAATATGTAGCTAACCTGAAGTTCTAGTGCCAAATATCTCACTGATCCACACCCTCAAATGGGATTTACAGAACTCAGCCCGAATCTAGCCCTAGAAACCCTCAGCGTTGCCCCTGAAGCCCCAACGTCAACCCTACTAGCCTCAGAATGCCACAGCGCTGCCCAGAGAGGGACTGCGTAACCCCTGGAAGGGTGACGTAGGCCTTACGCTGGCCTAGAAGCCCTCTTGCGTAAATTTGAAACCCTCTGGAGCCTCTGCGGTGTCCTGCGTAGCAGTTGCACAACTTCTCTGCGTTGTCCTTGTTGTTGCTCCTCTGCCTCTTACTAACTCTTGGCCTTGGAATCAGATCATTCCCTTGGCCAATACTACCCCTCGCTGCAGGAAATTCCTCCGGAAATTCTTAGCAAACCCACCTTAGAATTCTAGATCTATTCCTCAGCTCTGCAATTGTGTGTCTCCTCCAACTGACCCTCAAGCCTTTCTCCTATACTTTTCGTTCAACCCTTCAACGACCGAGATTAAATCATTCATCAACGGCTAAGATTAAAAGATTGTTTGATCCATGTGACTTAAGACAATTTCAACACATGTGTTAATTAATTCACTTTAATTATTTTATTTTCCTAAGTTTAGACTTAGGAAATCCATTAAAATAATTAATTATTTGAATAACTTGAACACCAACTGAAATTTCTCAAATCCCTTTCTGGGTTTTGGAGATCAAATGTGTCCTAGCCCCTCGACAAAATTTCAGGGCTAGAGCACACCCAATGCTACACCAACTATACAAAATCTCAACACAGGGATGGTTGTTGCAAAATAGAGGTAATGAATCTGATTCTTGCAATTATGCTTTACTTGCTAATATTCAACATTGTTTTGAATCTCATGAAGAAGCCAAAGGACAACCAGAATGGGAGAAAACTATGCAAGTTGAATATGACGTCTTGATGAAAAATCAGACTTTGTGCGTTGGAGCAATAAAAAATCCTGTGGGAATATAAGGTCAAATACAAGGAGGATTCTATAGTTGACAAATGCAAAGCAAGGCTGTTCATGAAGGGCTTTGCTGAACATGAAGGGATAGATTACGAGGAGACATTCACTCCAACTGTCAAGACGATGACGATCAGATTAGTGCTAGTTTTTGCTGCTCAT
Source organism: Pinus albicaulis (assembly GCA_034641835.2). Classification (NCBI taxonomy): domain Eukaryota; kingdom Viridiplantae; phylum Streptophyta; class Pinopsida; order Pinales; family Pinaceae; genus Pinus; species Pinus albicaulis. The sequence continues at coordinate 1,247,631,584 of CM076577.1, forward strand.
TCAGCTTAGACTATTTATCAAATGGATGTTAAAAGTGCCTTCCTGAATGGTCATTTGGAGGAAGAGGTTTACACATATCATTCTCAAGGTTTTCAGGTTCTTGGAAAGAACTTATGGTATGCCAATTGCTTAAGCTCTAAATGTTCTCAAACAGGCACCAAGAGATTGGTACATCAAAATTGACAAACATTTGTAGGATAATGGATTTAGAAGCAGCTTTTTTATTGAAATCTCTACATCAAAAGTAGGGATGGTGATGTAGTAATATTGGTAATAAATGTAAATTTTGTTGTCATTACGGGTAGTGAGCTTGGAGCAATTACAAAGTCAAAAATCTGAATTATGTTTTGCTTCTATTGTTTTTAGCGCTTCTTTAAATTTATTCTCTGTTTTTGCGTTTTTAAAGACTTGAATAAGGCTAGCTGAGATATAGAAGGTCCCCAGTTTAGTTTATAATATTCACTTGTTTATCTGGCTTCTGTCAATTCTTGTTAGTATTGCATGTACTTTTCCAAAGTATTATGTTCTTGATAATGTCAAATCTGAAAGATAAAATTGTTTGTATTTGTAGAGGTCTCTGGGATGCATTTGATGCCAATCACATCGCAAGGATGGCGAGAGCTGGCATCTTTGATATCAAAGGGAAAGTTGTGAACTCACCACATTCAGTGTGCCTTTAAGTTGGGCACCAGGATTTGGGTTTCTTGTTTACAGTAGTTGTAATATTTATGAGTTTTTGGGCTAAATCTACTACTCTATAAGGGACACACTTCAACATAAGATAAGATAAATGTCCACAAGTCACCAGAGTATTATGTTCATGATAATGTCAAATCTGAAAGATAAAAATGTTTGTATTTCTAGAGGTCTCTGGGATGCATTTGATGCCAATCACATCGCAAGGATGGCGAGAGCTGACATTCTTGATATCAAAGGGAAAGTTGTGAACTCACCACATTCAGTGTGCCTTTAAGTTGGGCACCAGGATTTGGGATTCTTGTTTACAGTAGTTGTAATATTTATGAGTTTTGGGCTAAATCTACTACTCTATAAGGGACACATATCAACATAAAGATAAGATAATTTAATGTCCACAAGTCACCAGAGTACCAACAAAAGTCACCCGTTTTCTGCCTTAAAGGGAATAAATGAGAATTATTAGGCACAAACATAGTGTTTTCTTTAATTCTTTTTAGGACAATATTGTTTGTTTAATAGAATATTTGAGTAATCAAATGATGGTCTTGTAATCTAATTACTTAATCTCGTAAATATTTGCACAGCCATCTGAATATATAAAAAAAATTCCAACCTATTGTCATTTGTATATTGATGATGGGACTTGATGAGACATGAAAGTTTTATTAGAATCCAATATCTTTTTTTTTTCTGCTTTTTGAAAAAAAATGTACCTCGTAATTTCATTCATGCTCACTGAAAGATACATCATACAATCATACATTTCTTGCATGGAGCAGTGGCATGAGTTTTCCCTCCCAACATAGGCAAGAAGAGCCAACATGTTGGCTTTGGTGTCCATTCGTAGTCAATGAATCATACATCAACATACAAAATAAATGCTCATGGCCGAGGACATGCATGAACAACCAAAAACATGAAAGGCTATGAAGACTGCCCAGAACAGTCAATGGCAGGAATAAAACATTCAAGCAAATTTAAATAAACTTACCGTTGAATTGCATATTGTAGTATAGTTCAGATCAGTCATATTATGAAGAAGACAATACACACTGTTTTTTCATTTGTATATATGTTTGGCTCTGTATTCTTTTCGAAAGTAACATTTTTCAGAGGTAAACAGTCTCCTATACATATGGTCCTGTTATATAGTCCATGGTGTTGTTGATTTCAGGCTGTTAAAAATCACACCGAATAATGTAACGGTGGCTAGGCAAGGATCACAATGATTATACTTACTGGAACTATGTTCTAAGATAACATTAGTAACATTAGAATGATCATGTACATGGAGGGTGATCTAACTTCTAATATTACTCCAGTGATAAGATTGAAGTCTTCAAATATCTTTCAAGTTGTTGTATGGTTGGTTTAGGGCATCATCCAGAAAAGTTAAGTGGTTATAGCGTAGATTATTGTTTAGTTTCCTTTTCTATTAAAATAATATTGTTGTTGAGAGTGATAAGATCATACATTATATCGTATGCACTTGCATAGCTAAAGAAGTAATGATATGAAAGTTATTTTTTGAGAAAATGGAAAAAAAAAATTGAAATTTAAATATTGGGTGATGCATTATGATTTACAAGCATGTTTGTGGAGGATAAGTTCTCCACTCTTGAAACACAAGCACAAAGGAGGATATAACTATTACAATTGCTTGGAGAAATATTGTTTATACTGATTTTGGTGGTGGGGGGGGGAGGGTGTGAATTAGTATAAAGCTACTTGTTAAACCTTTTCACTTCTTTGCAACTCAATATTTAATAAATCAACATTAGCACTATGCATGAGAAGGCAGACCATTTTTTTAAAGTGGAAACCCATGAAGGGAGAAAACCACCATTTTCTTCTCTTCTCAATTCTTCTTTATATAAGTTTGTTGGCACCCACCAGCAGGAGCACCCACTCCCTTTTCTGTTTTGCTGGCACCTACTAGCAGGAAGCACCCACTCGCTTCTTTGATTTGTTGGCACACACCAGCAGGAAGCACCCACTCCCTTGGATTACTTTGCTAGCACCAACCAGTTGGAAGCACCGACCCCCTTAATCAACGTGGACTGCCCTTTCATCCATTTTCAAACTGGATCCACAATGCAACAATAACATCAAGACAAATACCTTCTACAACACAAAGCCTAGCTCAACAATCAACCAATCATTGACTGCTCAACAATACATCAACAACACATACTCTGCTCAGCAAACTATCATCCTCACTCAGCCATACATACTAATCTCAACATTAAACTCTGTCATTACTCTCATATCAACAACACTTGTACTCATCCAGCCATTCTCTAACACACTAGTAGCAACAATAATACTAGCATCAACACACTCTCCACTCAGATCTCCAACAAACAACTCAAACTTTAATAGCTAACCCTGATTTACACAGGTTCAACAATCATCATTACAAATTGCAGGCCTATTAAACATCTGAAAGTATGTTGATACTGCCTCAAGCCTGTGCTGGTGTCTTCCAGATCTGCATGCCAGTTTTCCTTGTTCCTACTCGAACTGTGCTGGAACAAACCTTACAACTCGGCTTGTTACCTATGTTCAGACCTTAAACTTGAGCCTGACACCTTCACAAATTTCAGGTTCTGACACCTCCCTAAAATTCTCACTGCCTCCTATATTTTCGGGCCTCCACAAATTTCGGGTTTTCACAACTCGAGCTGAAACTCAGCCTTATCCTCCTTGTTCCTACTCAAAATGTGTGCTACAACACTTCCTTGTAACTTGGGCTGTGTATAGATTTCCGCTGCAGCTGTGTGTATTTCTCTTCTTCAGCACCCAGTGCTATCTCTGCTTCAAATCCTTCTCCCTGCTGTAGATTATCTCCACAGCAGTGGTTATGTCAGCCTCCCTCCTACTCCTTGCTGTAGATTCTCTTCACCAGTAGAGGTTGTCAAGCCTCTTCCTGCTTCTCAGCTATCATAACCCTGTCTTGAAGCTATCTCAGCCTCCTCTTGAAGCTCTCTCAGCCTCCTCTTCTCTTCTTCTCCTTCTCCAACAATACACTTGAAGAATGAATCTCTCCTTTTCCTTTTCTCCATTTTTAGTCTTCTCTTATGAAGTGAAGCCCTAACCTATGATCAAGGGATGATATTAGATCTCAACCCTCATTGATCAAGGGTGGAGATCTAATCTCCCATTGGCCCATTTTCATGTACCCCCTTCATTAAGAGCCTCCCTAGTCACTTTAATGTTGTTTTTGTACCCTTGTTCCTTTTTCCACATAAAGTCACTTTATAAACATAAAGTAACTTTAATAATATAAAGTACCATGTACTTTTTCTCATAAAGTCACTTTAAAATCACAAAGTGGATTTAATATAATAAAGTAATTTGTACTTTTTAACCACATAAAGTGACTAAAGTCACTTAACTTTAATAACTCATAAAGTCACTAAAAATGTGTTTCATGTGTTTTCCTACGCCAAAGGCAACTATCTATTGTATGATTAAGGGTTTGTGCCGAGAGTATGCTCCCATTAGCTATTGATGAGAGCATTATGTTGCTGAATGTATCATTGAGATATGTTGAGCAGAGTTGATTTTGTTATTGGTCAGAGAGAGCTTGATGTTTGTTGCTAGAGTTTGGCAGCATTGAGCAAATTTGTTGAGACAGGTGCAACAGTTGTATGACAAAGAAAAAGATCACAAATTGATGTAGAGACGTAGATAGTGGCAAATATTATTCTCTTATCTTCTATCTTCAAGGTGGCAAGTTGGTGCGAGGCAGAGGTGGAGTCTCCTTTAGGTTGGAGCTTGAAAACACTTCAGGGCGGTAGAGTGGTGATAGGGCAGGTTGGAGCATGTGCAGGGTGTTGGGGCATCTTTTAGGCAGCATTGATAAAACCATGGTGTTGGAGCATCCTTCTAGTAGGAGCTGGTAAATCAGGCCGTTGGAGTGTCCTTCCAGTTGGAGCTGGTAAAATAGCGTGTTGGAGCATCCTTTCAGTTGGAATTGATAAATCAAGGGGTTGGGGCCTCCTTCCAGTTGTTGTTGGAGAACATTTCCTGCCCCACATCTCCCATCTCTCGGGACCGCAGTGTGATAACACTTACTCTCCATACCCCAGGGCATGAACAAGAAAGCTTATGTTAACTATTGACAGGTTTTCTCGTCCCCTGTCTCTGTCATTTGTGGCCTCTTAACTATTACAATAAAAAAATTCCCCATGAGGCGATAAAGGTTCTTCACGTTAAATGCCAGGCATGTTTCTCATTCCCCCAGTCTTCGTTGATCATGACTCATCCCTTAAAGCACACACTTGAACCTCACGAGGTCTGTGACCCATGATGATGTCACACTAACATGATCTTGTGATAACATCATGTTGCCACATGGCTTCCTCTAAAGGCACCAAGTGTCACTCAGTTATAAACCACAAGATGATCCAAAAAGGCCATCTTTGGCTGCCATGTGTCACGTTGTTCATGTGCCATGTCATCATCTCTTCTACGTCATACTACCACCTAGGCCTCCAACCTAGATCCCACTGGGGTCCTGACATTAGAGAAATTTTGAGGTCTAAAATAAGCCTCCTAAGGAATATTATAAAATAATATTGGAGATAATAAAATAAGATTAGATTACCTCATCAAGTTTTGGAAGGAAAAAAAAAATACTTTTTCAACTCGTATTTTCAATTTATCTCTTTACGGTTTTACTCAAATTTCGAGCGGGAGCACTCATTGGACGCATAATTTAATTTTGCATCTAGGGAGTACCTATGTTGCATACTTTCCATGGACCCTACTACACGAAAAATGCAGAATACATGAAAAAATACGATTGCAATCACATTTTTTCATGTATTTAACATTTTTTTGTGTAGTAGGGTCCATTGAAAGTATGCAACATGGGTACACTCCATGGATACAAAATTAAATTTTGCATCCAATGAATGCTCTCGCTTGGAATTTGAGTAAAATTGTAGGGAGATAAGTTGAAAATACGAGTTGAAAAAGTAGTTTTTTTTTTAATTTTTAATTTTAATTTTATCTTTTTACATTTTTTCTCCAAAAATGATGAGTCATCCCCCATGGTTGAGATTGTTGAAAAGTGTAGCCTAGTAGACATTCTACGAGCCCATATATGGGGTTTGTGAGCAAAAGACCCAAGTGAAGGGGTTTTAGACCCGTATGGGGTTTAAAATTCTAAAGGGAAAAATTAAAAAGAAAAATTAAACCCTAAGTCTAAGTGGATAATTCCTCTAAGATCCAGAGGGTTCCTAAGAAGGATTAGGAAAAATATTGAAGGTCGGCCTTAGGACAAAGCTAAGGCATTAAGTAAAGAGGAGCTCGCTTGATCATTGAAGGAGGTCAAAGATGTAGTCCTAGAGAGCGCTAGTTTGAGGGATGAGAGGGCTATAAGACAAGCCTTGAGTAGATCCAAGGCAAACGAGGGAGGTCCATAAAGTTGCACCAAGAGAGGAGGGTTTGATCCATGGCTTGTTAGCACCTAAGGTGGTCTCCTTCTGTCCTGAAGCAACCTATTTTTACGAGAGGGTTACACCGAGTTAGGATGGTGGGCCGCAACTATTTTTTGGGTTGGAAAGGGAGGTCGAAAGCCTTGTTTTCCTATGCTAAGGAAGGAATGCAGTATGGAAACACTGGGTGCCAAAGGAGAAAGGGTTGAGAGGCCTATTCCTCATATTAGATTGCAGATTAGTGATGTCGATGTAATGGATGCAAGATAAGAGGCTAAAGGCCGAAGAAGATTGCGGCCAGGAGAGACGATTTCCTTCAGATATGAACATGATGATTTGTGAGGCCCGTGAGGGCTAGTTTGGCTTGGAACAATCCAAAGAGGAAGGCCGCAAAAATTTGGAGTTGTTGACATGATGGCCGAAGAGTTTGAGACTGTGACAAGGCTACTAGGAAAGGGCTAGAGCCAATGAAAAATATCTCAGAGTTGGGATCTGGTCCTGAAGTGATTTAGGAAAGAGTTTTAGAGCTCTAGTGAAGGGCTTCCTCCCAAGAAAACACTGCTCCAACGTGGATCAGTCCTAGAGAATTCAATTGCATAAATCTGACATGAGGGACGAAACACTAATTGTGAAGTTGACATGGGTTTATCCTTGCATAAGAGCGATAGATCTGAAGTGTAATTATGCAGGACTTTAAGGTGTTAACAGATTCCAAGGAAGGTCGTGAAGACCCTAGTTCAGGATCAAAAGGACGAGTTGATTGGACAAAAGTATAAGCGGTAGTAGACATGGAGGAATGGAGGCTTATAAAGAAGTTTATAGAAATTCATAGCAGATGGACAATAATACTTAGCAGTCCCAGTTCTCTGATTTAGTGTGAACAAATCAGAGATAAGAGGGCTATTTTCAAATATGAAAAGGAGGATTGTTTCATGGTTGGAACAACAGTGAGAAAAAACCCTAGAAGAAGGTAGATCTATGAGGTCCATATCGATGCAATTGAGGAGCATAATGTAGAACAGAGGATAGTTTGAAGAAGCCTTAGATGAGGGTAGATCTAATGCTAAGCCCCTAGATCTGAGGGAAAAATACTTAGCAGAGTGTTGGATCTCAAGAATAGTGACAAGGATGCAACTTACTCACTGTTAGAGAGAAGATATGCAAGCCCTAGGTAAGGGAAACATAATGAGACCTATATATGTGCAATAGAGGAGTTGTTGTAGAACAAATGGTAGTTGACATGCAACCCTACTTAAGTCAAGAATTGACAGAAGATGGGCAGTGCAGGAACAACAATGCGGGAACAAGAGTCTAGATTTGGAGAGAGTTGGAAGGACATCTTAAGATTGATTGGAGGGCAGTAAGTAGATGTTCTTGGTGCCCTAAGTGCAGGACTACAAGTATGTTAGTAGAGGAAAAGAAGTTGAGCTCAGGGTCTGATCAGTCAGGAGAGTCAGATTGACAACCCAAGTTCATTGTCGAAGAAGGACATTTGACAGTGATAGGTGGCAGACCTCCGGCCCAAAGTTTGTCTTCATTGGAGCATCGCGGGAAGGCATGAGAGGGAAGAAGTCCCAAAGGAGTTGAGGAGCAACAGTGGGTAGTCTAGAGTTGTTCACAAATGGAGTTGTGAACAACTCAACAAAAGTCCCTAATTATTGAGACATTGAAGGAGTAATGATTAGCTAGAGGGAAAATTGATAAGCCATGTTCAGTGACCTAAAGGAGCAGGACCATTGATAGAGGCAAAGTTGTAGATTGGGAGTAGAAGCACCAATATATGTGTTCAAGACACATGGACTGAAAGGTTTGTGGGGCGCCAGATCAACAAGTAGGCCAAGGATGTGTTATTTAGGTTTGATTGGCAGTCAAAGTGTTTGACTCGAAGGCCTAGTTGTATGTAATTGTATTAGTGGATGTATGAGGGCCATTATCCCTGGTAAGGGAGCCCTAAAATGTTGTATTAAAGGTCTTAAAATTGTCATGTGTGCTAGTTGATTCAATGATGTGTTAATTTCTGTTGTGCAAAGTATGATAGATGAGGCATTTGAGTTGGCTGTGACAAAGATTTAAGACACTAACCTAGATTGTCAGATGCCATGGAAAATCAACATGGCATCAGTGCACTGCTTTGAAGGGCCAGTGGATCAGAGTGTGCACGTGGAAGCGTGTGAGCTCGTGGTGATCATGTAGGCTCAAAGGCAGTCTAGCTTTGTTAAAATTTGGCAGCCTCAGGACGAATTTCTCAGAGGGAAAATCTAAGTCCCTAAGAAGAGTCCATCTTGCCCCAAAAAGAAGATTCAAATTGATAAAATAAATATTTCTATTATGTGCAAAATTAAGATGGAATTTCTTTCATTTTTTAATATGGAAAATCATCATGGGAAATTATTTATTAAGGCACATTGAAAATACATTTGAATATCGGCTTGAGAAAAATTCGAATATTGTTTCCCTCCAAATATTCTCAAAGTCGACTCCAATAATTCAGTCTTAGGAGAATCTATAAAAGGGAGATTTCCATCATTCGATCACACACATACTATTCTTTTGTGATTCATTGGCTCATATATTTGGTTCGGTGCCTCATTACACACACATTATACTTTGGTAGCTTACATATTATATTTAACTACACTTTGGCATTCACATTCCTTATGGAAGGCTTCAGAGGCATCTGACACATACAACTGTCTTGAGGCATTGTTATGGTAATCTGTAACATCACATGTTTGAAGGCATCACTATATTTAATCTGTAAACATCGGAAGCATCTCAAATATGATTGCTCATATGATATGTAGCATTGCATTTATGTTCTTGGAGCATGATCATATTGATTCGTGGTGTCGATTCTATAATGGGATCACACATGCACAATGAACTCAATATATATATGCTTAATGGAGTCAGTTCTATATATCGCATAGTGGTATCATGTTGCACGGAGGAGTTAGTTCTATGTATTTCACAGTGGGATTGTATGGTACAGTGGTGTTGGTTCTATAATGGCATCGTATTGCAAAATGGAGCTGTCACTTTGGTATATCCTCCATGTAAAGTCTCGGCACTGTCGTTTATCTTTTTACGTTGGAATGCATGGTATATCTCTCTAGGTTGAGTCTCAGTGCGCAATTGTATGTATGTCTCGGGTCTAATCTTGCACAAATATCTATATATATATATATGTGTGTGTGTGTGTGTGTGTGTGTGTGTGTGTGAATCATGCTCCAACATATATGTATATGTATGGTATTAAGCTCTAACGAATATGGTACAACCTATATGTATATGTATGATATCAAGGTCCAACATATATGGTATAACATATATGTATATGTATGGTATCACGCTCTAACAAATATGTTACTGTGTATAGTTGCAAAGAATATGTTACAACGTATATGTATGTATCTGTATTTAATGTACTGGAACTTGATACTATATATATATATATATATATATATATATATATATATTACAAATGGCAGTGTTACGTGGTTATCAAGTTAGTTCCTTTATGGCAGTTCATTCAGTAAAGGAATCAAACTTGAATAGTTTGTTAGGGTTCTCCAATCAGTGACACTTAGACAATGACCATGTTTTAGTAACCTTGCCCTAGATTCAAATCGACAGATGATCAATGCATATTAGTGCATGCATTTGATGGTATTTTTCTCCGTATATATATATATATATATATATATATATATATATATATATATATATATATATATATATATATATATATATATATATATATATATATATATGATTAGATCCATGTGTCCATGATCATGTCTGATAGTGATGGCAATGGTAACGATTGACAATCCTAGACAATGCCTTTTGCTCCTTGATGATAGTAACCTTGCTAATGAAAATATTGTGTAAGTTTCTGAATATTACTTATGCAGAAACCCTATTGTTAAACCACGATTTACTTCTCCTACTTATACAAGTTATTAATCTGAAATGTTTAGTATTAACATCGAAGTAAATACTTTAACAACCTACACAAATACAAATCTAAACTGAATACATGCACATAGACAAAGTGACACAAGAGTTTATGGACAACTATCCCCAGAAAAACCCAATGCGGGAAAACCGGTCTTCTGGCTTCTGGAGGGTTTATATCATTAAGTAGATTCTAAGTACAACAAATTTGGTCACCCTACTGGTTAACCCGACAGAGAAAGACAAGATCTGCAGTAATACCTCTATTCCGGAGACAGAAAACTGGATTGATTCACACCCTCAAACGGGATTTACAGAACTTAGAGCCCTTTTCAGTCTTTAGAAACCCCAACGCTACTATGAAGCTCTTTGTGTCAGCTCTGCTAGTCTTCTGGTGCCCCTGCGTTGCTCAGGAGAGGCCTGTGTAACCCCATACCGGGTTACAATGTCCCTACGCTGCTCTGGTTGGGCCTGCGTAAGCCCTGATAGCCTCTTGTTGCCTCTGCGCTGCGCTTTTTGGGTTTGCATAGCACCTGCGTAGCATTGAAGCCCTCTGCGCTACGCAGCTGCTGCGTAGCTTTGCGTTGCTATGATTGCTGCTTCTCTGCCTCTTGCTGACTCTTGGCCTGGGATCAGTTCATCCCTCTCGCCAATACTACCCCTCGCTGTAGCTGAAACACTTTTGGAAATTATTAGCAAACTACACCCTAGAATTCCAGCTCAGTCTTAGTGCTCTGCCTCCGTGTGTGTATTCTCCAACTGACCCCAAGCCTTTCCTTTATACTTTTCTCGTTGAGAAACCAATGACTGTGATCTAATCTTGAATCAACAACTAAGATTAGAAGAAAGCTTGATCCGTGTGACTTAAATCATTTCCATCACATGTTTAAATTAATTACCTTTAATCTTTTAATTTTCCTAAGTTAGACTTAGGGTCCTTAATTAAAAAGATTAATTAATTAATTTTCTCTTAAACCAGTTGGAATTTCTCAAATCCCTTTATGGGTCTTGGAGATCTCATGTACTCCAGTCCCTCCACAATGTTTGGGAGCTAGAGCACTTTCGATGCTACCAACACTCCCTCTTAGCGAGGAATGTGCTCTAGCACAACACTACTCCACCCTGAAGTTCTGCATTGATCTTTGGTGTGGGTCTCTGTATTGATGCTTGGCCCGTTGCCCTTCATCAATGTGTTGTTGCTGCTCTCTTGTACTGCTGCCCATGATGCTACCACTGCCACTGCGACATTTGTACTGCACTCCCTCTCAATCTACTGCATCGTGTTGCCAACTGCTGCACTGCAACCCAGTTGCTGAGAGAAACAACTGAAAACTCTTGCCCAATCTTTGATAGACAAGTCAGTTGGGTTGCATCCTCATCACTGAAGCTCCAGAGGCTGTTGTTCTGTGCTGTCATCTGGAGGTTGTTGCACAACTACAGCTCTGCACTGCGTAAAAAGACCTCCTCTACAATGTTGAAGTCACATCATCCCGTCTGTGCTAAAGTCCCCTACGATGTTGCTGCACTGCGCTATCCTCTTGAAGCCTCTACACTATTGCAGCTCTGCTATGCGTAAGCCAACCTGCAATACGTTGCTGAAGTCACATCAACCCCTTTGCGCTGCACTGCTACACTGCTGATGCATCTACATTGCGCTGCTCCCTTTCAGCATCCAACTTCGCCTTTGCTTCATTTGTGATTCTCTGCATCAACTGCTCCACTTGTCCTGCTATTGTCTTAAGGCTCCCATAGCAGGGATGTGATCCAAGAGTTGGGCTACTCAAGGATCCTGCCACTTCTTTGTAGCTGCTCTACAAATCCATGTTGCCCCACTTTCGTGGTTCATGAGCGCTCATGGCTACGTCATCTTCGAAGCCATTGTCCACCACAACAGCCTTGGAGTTAGAAGCCTCCTTGTCCTTCTTCTTCTTAGTACAATTGATGGCGAAATGTCCTAGTTTGCCGCACTGGAAACACTTGATCTTTGACAGATCCTGCTTCTTTCTCCCTTGTTGACTCTTTGATGTCAAGGCTGCATCTTCTTCCTCTTCCTTCTTCAGTTTACTTGATCTGGTGTTGTACTGTCTCTTGGTGAACCGATAGAGTTCTTCTTGTCGGAGGATTGCCCACATACTGCCCCAGTTAGGAAGGTCCGCTCTGCCCAAGATACTTTGGAAAGAAGTTTCCCAGTCCTCTATGACTGCATTGAGAGCAGTGCTCACCATCACATCGTCCTCCACTTTCACCCCCATGGCAGTCAGTTGATCCCTTATTACCTGTAGTCTGAAAAGAAAGGGTTCGATCTCTTCTCCCTTGGCCATCATGAATAAACTCATATGATTCTCCAGAAGCATTCTCCTCTGGATAGATCTTCCTTCATGTAGTGTGGTCAGAGCCACCCACATATCATGAGTCGTTTTCTTCTCGGTTATGTGAGGCACTACATGATCTTTGACTAAGTCCATGATGAAGTGCTTGTAGGAGTTTCACATTGATTTGCATGGCCCAATAATTTCTCTGCATGCTCCCTCAAACCGTATGCCTCCATGACTACTAGTATTTTGGCCTTCTAGACTGAAAAGTTGGAGAAACCGTCCAACCTATCCTGATCACGTAGTTCGTGAGGTGCCATCTGCTTAGCAAATCTGTCGGAAAAAATCCTTCTCTATGCTAGAGACTTAGATCTAGGGTCCTTGGCAAGAAAGGCACTCTCTGCTCCTTCAGACAATTGACTCCCTCTCTTGGAAGTCTGCTAATCACAACGAATCAACTCTCTTTGATCCTCTGATTGATCTGCAAATTTCTTTGGCTGGAAATCTTCCAAAAAGTTGTTTTCCTCCCACTCTTTGTCAACTAGTGCTCAGGCTAATTTCTGCACCTTCAGAAATTTAACCCCACCAACAACTATTGAAGCTTTGCAACACTGCTTCTAGCACTCTGAATCAACAACAGATTCAGGATTGCGTCACCCTGGCTGGCCTCTGCGTGAGAAAATAGTCCCAGCACAGCCTCTGTGCAGTAAGTACATGGGCCTGCATGGAGACTGTGTGCAGACTGCGTCACTCTGGCCTCTGCTTGGCTTTGCTCCCTTCTGTTGCTACGTTGTCCTTTCTGGTCCGACTTTCTATGGCTGCTGCTGCTTTCTGTAGCAAGGATTCTTCAGTTTTCTTGCTGGTGATCTAGCTAGATCTGCAATCCCTTTGATACCATGTGAAAGTTTTTGAATATTACTTATGCAAAAACCCTACTGTTAAATCATGATTTACTTCTCCTACTTATACAGGTTATTAATATGAAATGTTCAGTATTAACATCAAAGTAAACACTTTAACAGCCTACATAGATACAAATCTAAACTAAATACATGCACATAGACAAAGTGACACACAAGATTTTCTGGACAACTTTCCTCAGAAAAACCCAATGCGAGAAAACCGGTCTTTTGGCTGCTAGAGGGTTTATATTATTAAGTAGATTCAAAGTACAGCAAATCTGGGCACCTTACTGGTTAACCCGACAGAGAAATACAATATCTACATCAATACCTTTGTTCCAGAGACAGCAAACTTAACTGATTCACACCCTCAAACGGGATTTATAGATATCAGCCCTTTTTAGTCTTCAGAAACCCTAGCGTTGTTCTAAAGCCCTCTGCGTCAACTCTGCTAGTCTTCTAGTGCCCCTGCGCTACTCAGGAGAGGCATGCGTAACCCCAAATTGGGTTACGTTGTCCATGCGCTACCCTGGTTGGGCCTGCGTAAGCCCTGATGGCCTCATGATGCCTCTGCGCTGCCCTTTCTGGGCTTGCGTAGCACTGAAGCCCTTTGCGCAGCGCAACTGCTGCTCCCTCTGCACTGCTTTGACTGCTGCTTCTCTGCCTCTTGCTGACTCTTGGCCTGGGATTAGATCATCCCTCTCGCCAATACTACCCATTGCTGCAGTTGAAACACTTCTGGAAATTCTTAGCAAACCACGCCTTAGTATTCCAGCTTAGTCTCAGTCCTCTGCCTCTGTGTGTGTATTCTCCAACCAACCCCAAGCCTTTCCTTTATACTTTTCTCGTTGGGAAATTAATGACCGTGATCTAATCTTGAATCGACAGCTAAGATTAAAATAAAGCTTGATCCGTGTGACTTAAGTCATTTCCATCACATATTTAAGTTAATTACCTTTAATCTTTTAATTTTCCTAAGTTAGACTTAGGGTCCTTAATTAAAAATATTAATTAATTAATTTTCTCTTAAACCAGAGGGAAGTTCTCAAATCCCTTTTTGGGTCTTGGAGATCTCCTGTACTCTAGTCCCTCCACAAATTTTGGGAGCTAGAGCACATCTGATGCTACCCAAACACTCAAAAATCTCGACAAATATAAAATTGTTTGTTTTTGGATTGGCCCTAAGAGGCCTAGTTTATCATAAATGTCTCATATTTTTCCCTAGTCTTCCACCAAATCTTGGTTTCTCCTTTATGCTTTCTTTTCTTCTGTTGTTCCTTTATGTTCCACTGCATTGTTGATGATATTGTTCTTTCTATATAATTGCATATGATGTAATGAAATTATGATGATATGGGGTAAATTCAATAATGCAATTATCTTAAGCAAAGAACAATACAACCCTAAAAAAAATTAACTTGGTATCAGATTTGGGTTGAAGAAAATTCATGGATATTACCCCTGTGAAGGCACCAATGGATCAAGAAGAAGTGGAGATATTGGAGACCTAAAAGAATGCTAGGGTTTGAAGGAAATCCTAGGTACTTATATTCTAGCAAGGAAAGAGAGGGTTTGATGGATATCATGAGATTAGGATTTGGAAGACTCCCTGGAGTATGAAGAGCCTAGATATGATAAAGGCTTGGGTTTTTCAATCCTAGCATGATCAATGAGATGTTGTTTTAGTAACAGTGACATATTCAATATAACCCTAGACGGGCTAGTCTCACTATAGGAGATGATATGTTATTGACTTGAAGATAATATTAAAGGGAACATGGACATATGAATTTTTGATTTTCTTAGGGATATATTGTTCTTTGATTTAATAATTGCATTTCGTTATTTGCATATTAAATTCACCTCATAACATCATGACATTATTCAACAACATATGTAGCTATATAGAAAAAACAATGGCATCGTCAGTGCAGTGTAACATAAAGGAACAATAGAAGAAAATCATTCACATATAAAGACACCAAGATTGGTCAGAGACCAGAGGAAAACCCTTTCAAATTCTTCTTTTTATTAGATTGTCATTGAATGATTCAACAAAAGAGAGTAAAATGATTCATATCTTTAACCATAATCCTATCCAGCAAAATCAACTAAACAACATCCATGAAGATGATCCCAGCAAAGCAATTTATCAAGATCCAAAATATGATTTTAGCAAAAGTACTAATCAGATATCACTTCATCAGATTGTAGCCAACTTCGGTCATCTGCAGTAACTGACTAAAACCAACCCTACTTTCTAGCCGCAGAGAAGATGTGTTCTGAGTGCGGATGAAAGGCTTTAGCCGCATAGATGAGTCGACCTACGTGTAGTTGCATCCGATATTTCGCTGCGAAAAGCGTGCAACTGAGACTCAAAACCCTAAAACTTTGCAATTACACCTTTGTGTGAACCAATTCTCTGCGGACCCGTCTTAGACCGGTGTGAACCAAAACCAAAGAAGAGAATAGAAGAATGTTCCATGATGATTTTCCGAATGAGGGTCAGTTGACTTGTATTTATAGTCTTCTTTCATGGGTGTCCAATTTCTCTTTTGGGCCGACTTGTCCTTTTGTGCACGTGAGCTTTAATTCAAAAGTACACTTTCCCTTGTACAAATTGAGCGGTTCAATAGTCAAAATTGGTTTGAATCGATACATTTTACTGGCATCACTAGGTAATTGCCAATGCGAATATACCAGGCTCGAGTAGCTAGCTTCAAACCATACAATGCTTTCTACAAACATAACACTTGACCAAACGAATATGCTCAACCTTACACAAATCAATACTATGCAATCAAATCAACTAAGCCATCTTATCAAGCCTTAGATGTCACATCAAAAATATTATCAAATTCATAAAAAAATTTGCGAATATCACTGTGACAAACTCTTCAGACCATGTGTGAGGAAGAGGTCACATCCAAATATCAAGTTATGACTTCATATGTCAACAAATTGTTATTAATAGATATCAAACTCCATCATGCCATCCACATAATCATAATATGAATTATTTTTGTCACTAGATGTATATATGAAAGATAAGTCACAACTGTTTAAGCTTCAACTAGTGTTCCAAATCCAATGATGCCAATAAAGAATATATATTGAATAGCAATATTATTCACTGAAATTCATTGTGCCCACATAGCACAGTCATCAAGGTAAACCATCAGTTATCAAATCAAAGACCTAATTTGTTATCATTGTGAATTCAATCAATCCATAAGTCAAAATATGTTTATCAACACCATGTCAAAACTCCAATACTACTCATCTATAATAATCAGCGAAATATTGTCAGACCTTGCAACTACTATCAAATATTGTCATATATTAGCTTCAATGATCAAATAAAAATGACATATTGATATGCATATTCTAGTCCCCTGCAAACACAAGTTTAGTGAACACATTCACATCCTCTATAGTAAGTCAAACATTCAAACTCCCATGTTCATAGAAATTTCTAATTTTTGCTACATATTTGTAGGATTATCACACTCTTGGTGCACTCCTGATATCATGCATAAGGCTTAATTTTTTGTGACCTATAGAAACAACTACACCCATATGCCTCCTTTCGTGTGGTTGAAAGGCCTATAACCACACTCTTAAGCCTTATTTTGTGCAGTTGGGACTTAGACTAAGAGAAACCCTCTCTCTTAAGACCAGAACTTGTCGTATACTAACAACATCAAATATTTATGTCCAAAAATATCTACATTTAATTTAAATGATTATAGGTGTAGGGATTGTTGGAAATATTGAGAGGGGGAGGGGGGCGGGGGGGAAGGGAGGTGGGGGTGAATCAGTATTCCTTTCAATTTGTATTATTATTAATATTTCGGAGCATTAATTAATCTTTAATTATTATCAATGTTTGTACAATGATAGTAGTAAACAAAAGGAACACAACTGTACACAATTTTTAAGGTGGAAACCCTCTCCGGGACAAAAACCACCTGAATGCTTTTCTAATAATTCTTTAATATTCAACTCCAATTGAAAATAAAGCTCCAACTTCCTAGAATCTAGAAAAGAATTCTTCTCCAGCTCCCACTGGATGGATGCTCCAACGCCCGAGATTCTTCAGTAGTAAATTGAATCGATGCCCTGAGAACCTAATGCAATTAAGATATGAACATGCATATACAAAATATACTTACCTGGAGCCTATACCTCTGCTGCACCTTGTTTTTCTTTGCTTCCCTAGAAAGTTTGGTCCTTTGCAGCCCTTGACAACACATGATCTAGCTTTTTCTTGCCTTCTAGGAGCTCGATATTGAATCTAGTGCATCTCTGTTATTTCAGATCCCCAATATGTGATTTTTGGTCCTGTAGTAGTCCTCTGAGTCTTCTTTCCAATGCCACATGTCTGACCCAATTTGGATTCTTCAAGGCAAAGTTATTTCCAATCTCTCACAATGACCTAATTATGGACTGGTTTAGTATAGCGCACTTGTACGGCGTGCCACGTGTCATTGTTTCTTCATTCAGCTCCAAAATTGATATAGCAAAAACTGCAGTCTGTGCACTATCCACCACCTTTTACAGAATTCCAATCCGATACTCAGAGAGAGATTTATGACGATTTTCCCAAGGTCATTTCTTTGAGATGAAGTTCAGGAGCTTGCAAAAACACTAACTTCCATAGATAATATCTCTGAAAAGATTGCGCACCTTGATCTGAAATTTTTATAGGAGCTTCCTTAGGATTTCGGCTTCTCCTCAGAAATTTTATTATTTGAACCTTCGTAGAAAAAAATTTATAGCACAAATTCCACGATAACCTGTTTCAGGTAGCGAAATCCCTGCATTAGGAAGATATGAGGATCACAATTTATATAAATGCGTAGGTTGAGAGGGGCTTAGCAAGTGAACGTGGGAGAGATTTTAGGAGCTTAAATTTTTTTAATTATTGACTTTTCAATGACCCATGCCACAACCCCATGTGGTTTTAGCTCACTAACTGGGGTTACAAACTTCAAACATGAATATCTCTCAAACCGTGAAGAATTACATGGCGTGCCACATATCGACGAAAACATCTCGACAAGTAGAAACTATCAAAGATATTCTTGACCCAGAATATAGTAATTTGGTAGGTCAAAATTCCCATGCAAGATCTGGGTAGCCCCTGGTGCTGCTTGGGTTGACATCAATGACAACCACTGATCAACAGGGATCTTATGAAGAGCTTCTCCTTGCTAATATCTCACCATGAGGGATAATTTCACTTGCTAACATTTGACCATCGATCAACATGACATACGACCTGTCTCAAGTATCTTATCGTCGTGAATCATTAATGTACATCACTTGCTAATTCCTGCTTATTTGATTGTTCTTGCTCATATGTTGAATATTCTTGAATCTAGAAGAAGAAGAATTTGCTATTGGAGTGGAGCTTAAGCTACCACCCTCATCGGGCTACAACCCAAAACCTTTATTAGCGGGCTACTACCTGGAATCATTGTCAGTGGGCTACTACCCGAAAATTTGTCATCTAGCTACTACCTGGAAACGTCATCGAGCTACTACCCGGAAATATCAGCAGGGAGTAATATCTACGACCTGCATCGTCACTGAAGATCATATCATCAGGGAGCACAACTCAACTTGAAATCACATCCGGGAGATACTACTCATCCTGTAATCTCATACGGGAGCTACAACTACAACCCTATATCGAGTAATAGGTGACATAGGGGAGCTGCTACTCAACATATCCCATTGTCTACTGACCTTCCCACAAATGACCTTGAATAGTCATGTGGTAGAACACCTGCATCATAATCTAGCTTGGACGAGATACTCGACTTACCAAGAGGTAAGGATCACATGCCTCCAAGCCTCCTCAACCGTTGGACAAAAGGAGAGGGATAATCCCAACAAGCCCATCTTGTGGGTATGATGCCAACTGGGGTATACTCTGCAATGACCAAGATAGGATGAGATAATACTCCAACCCTGGGGGTAATAGATAGGGGTAACGCCCTATTTTTCAGAGCTCACTCAACCCCACGAGCCCTCTGTCTCAATTCCTCACCCCAAGAACTCAAACAGGGGGAAGAGTATGGCTCAATGTCCTCGATTAGCACTGCTCTCATCATACTTGTATCAGGTAATCATCATGTATCAGTAGCAGTTGTATATAGGACATCGAATCAAATATCATGTCAGAACATAAATAATCATATAAATCACAAAAGGATACCATAATCATCCTCCCTCTCAAGGAGGTGCCAACCACAAGCCTAAGCTTGCCTCAAATAGCTTCATTGTCTCAATATATGAGAGTATCTTGGTCCCAACTATATGTATGGCATTCTCTTCCTCTCTATGTCATCACAATGTATCCATGTCATATCCATTGCTCAGGGAACTCTCTAACGAGCTTCTTCATCCTGCTCATAGCTAGTCATACCAGTGACATCATACTCAACCTCAGTCGTGCTACAAACCTCTCATCATGGAATATCTCATAATTAGGAAGCACTCATATGTGCCCATCATCACTAATGAACATCAGCATATCTTATAGTCAAATATCATAGGAGGAATATCATAGACCAAGAATAGATCATCTCATGCAAACATCTCGAAGGATTCTCGGTGGAAACTTAATGTGAATGAAGCGACTTAATCCAAAATCGACTCGGGTTCTATGCACATCATTGTATATATACGAATGGATGCTCTAAACGGAACATCAAT
The DNA here is from genome assembly GCA_034641835.2 of Pinus albicaulis. Taxonomy (NCBI): domain Eukaryota; kingdom Viridiplantae; phylum Streptophyta; class Pinopsida; order Pinales; family Pinaceae; genus Pinus; species Pinus albicaulis. Next base: position 1,247,651,630 of record CM076577.1, read on the forward strand.
GCTTCAATTAGCTATCGGTTTCCATGTCAGGTTCAACAACATTGAACTTCAAATCAAAGTGTCCAAGGATTTTTAGTACTATCTTTCCAATATTTCTTTAATAGCTTCATAATATATGTATATATATATATTACCTTTTCCCATCTTCAAAAAATTGATTCATCATGCCATGATACATCATGTCGGGCTTTAGAAGCCATCTCCCTCTAACTTATATTATCAGAGGCTCTTTCCCTGACAATAGTAGATCGACAATAACCAAAATCAAAATCAAATTCATACCTTGGAACACTTCTAAAGAGAAGGCTTGGATCAATACAACATCCTGGGTTAATCAGATAACTGTTAATGCAGGCATATCTGGATCAGGGGAGCTTGCTTCATGGAATGATCACTGCAACCACAAAACTTTACCAAACCATCATTCCCAGCCTTTCATAAATCATTATTATGCAATCAAATTAACTAAATCAACTCATCAAAGTTTAGAAGCCAGATCAATATTAATATCAAAATGTCATAAATATCTCAGTGTCAATTCATTGGTCCATGTGACAGCAGATCTTTCATCAAGTCAAGACATCACTTATTATCATTTCAACAAGTTGTCATCAACCACACAATATCAATCCAGAATTTCATCAAGTAATTCCCGTGATCATAATACAAGTCATAAGAAGTCAGTATGCTCATATATCATTATCAACAAGACGAATCTTCAGTCGTCAAGGAAAATCATTAGACATCATGTCAGATCTAAATTTGTTATCATAGTAAGGTCTATAGTCCAATACATATCTCAAACATAGAGTCAAAGATCTAAGTCATTATAATACATCTATATTATTTAAGTCATAAGGAATTCCTTCCATTAGATTCCAAGGATATATTTTGCATGTTCCAGGCATTCAACCATCAATACATCAACCAATGTGCTGAGAACGAGAAGGCAAAAAACATTGTGAAATACCAAAATAATTTATGTCTAAATTCCCAACATTGCTAAACTATATCAATCAACCAATTCATGTCAAACCCTCGTAATACAATCTTCAAACATAATGATGTATATAGATCTCTGTCACCTGCAAACACAAGATCAGACTAAATATTCATATTATAGTAGATATTCAAACTTCCCTGCTCTCAGATATCTCCTACATATCTGTAGAACTGACATCCTCCAGGTGATCATCAGATTTCATGCACAAAACTTCAATTTTGTGTTTTACAGACGTAGTCGTACCCATAGGCCTTCCTTTGTGTGATTGGGGCTTTAGAGAAAACTATTTTACCTTAGATCAGAACTTAGTTGTAGATCATCAATGTCATATACCCATAGATCATATTTCAATAGTACAAAATATACATGACATTAGGAGAAGGGATGTAATGGAGTGGTTCTCCCTTTAAATGGAAATCCACTTCAGTCATCTTTATTCATGTCATCAACATGTCTATAATATGGTCAGGCATCAACAAATATTGTTAGATCATAAAGTCAAACATATACCCATCATGGTTATAACATGCTCATATTATATCATTACATCAAACTTTCATCGAGGGTTAGATTCCCATGATAAGGACAACAGACAGGTGAGACATCATACTTCAAAGATCATGAACACAATATTTATTCAATCCATCAAGTAGGGGCATTCAGCTTTACCAATCATATCAATAACATAACCACGGTTAAAAAGAGATCTAGGGCCCCAATCTCATATTTCTATCATGGTTACTATAATACTTTACCAAAAAAACAAGAGTGTCAACATACTTTTATCAAGCATTATCAATACCATATAAATGAGGTAACCTTTTATAAGAGATCCAACATTTATTATGCATATCAAGTATCAAGAGTATCATTTACTAGAGTCAAGATGCTAACATTCTTCATAGAATCAGGATCTCCAAACATCAAGTTATGCCACTATATCCAAGATCAACAATAAGTAGCCTCACATAATCAAGAAGATTATCATGATCAAAATATTCAATACTAGGTGCACCATTTCATCATAGGAAACATAAATCCAAATAACTTTCATATGCATGAGCCATTTGCGAAGGAGACATTATCAACATACCATAGGACTTACCTAGCCATCCAGTGTTATAGCTTAAACATAACATTAAAATAATATACCATGCATACCTTGTAGTATTCAAATTCATGTGCACCTTCTCATGGGCAGCTTGTAGTGTTTGTCACCTTTTCATCAGGTGCCTCTTTACCTTTTCCAATCTAGCTTTTATTTCCTCCATCTCAAATGATCCTTAGGAAGGATACACTTATCATCTCTCATCAAGGACGTTAGATACATCCATATACTCAAATATACATGCAGGAAGTATAAGCAATGATCAAAACAATAATCATAATAATCAGATCTGTAAGTCTAAACAAGAGTAAAGACACAAAAAAACATGAAGAGTCAAGGAGTGCTCATCTTCAATGAGAAGTGATCCTCTCCCTCTTGAACTAATCTTCAAGAGCCATCACTATCCATAGTCCACATAAGGATGTTGCATTGAACCAATTTTATTAACAACCTGGTCATCAAAACAATCCCAAGTGCTTGAGAATCTTCACGTAAACCATGCTAGGGTTTCATACATCAAATCTCAAGTCTTTACCATCTTAGGGTTTGATATTGTTCTTTGATTTGATAATTGCATTCATTATTTGCATATTAAATTCACCCCATAGAATCATGACATTATTCAAATTTACCACATTATTCAACAACATATGCATCTATATATAAAGAACAACGACATCGTCAATGCATCGTAACATAAAGGAACAATAAAAGAAAAACATTCACATATAGAGACACCAAGATTGGTCGGAGACCAGGGCAAAACCCATTACGAGGAAAACCCTTTCAAATTCTTCTTATTAGACTATCATTGAATGATTCAACAAAATAGAGTACAATGATCCATATCTTCAACCATAATCCTATTTAGCAAAATCAACTAAACAACATCCATGAAGATGATCCCAACAAATAAATTTAACAAGATCCAAAATATGATTTTCGCAAAAGTACTAATTAGATATCACTTCATCAGACTATAGCCAACTTAGGTCATCTATGGTAACTGACTAAAACCAAACTCTACTTTTCAGCTGCAGGGAAGACATGTTGAGCATGCGGATGAAAGGATTTAGCCACACAGATGAGTCGACCTACGTTCGGTTGTAGCTGAGATTTCATTGCGGCAAGCGTGTAGCTGAGACTCAAAACCCTAAAACAAAAATGTGAACTTCAAACCTTGTCATTTCACCTTTGTGCGAACTAATTCTCTGCGGACCTATCTCAGACCTGTGCGAACCAAAACCAAAGAAGGGAATAGAATAATGTCCCATGATGATTTTCCAAATGAGGGTCAATTAACTTGTATTTATATTCTTTCATGGGTGTCCAATTTCTCTTTTGGGTCGACTTGTCTTTTTGTGCACATGTGGGCTTTAATTCAAAAGTACACTTTCCCTTAACCAAATTGAGTGCTTCAATAGTCAAAATTGGTTTGAATTGCTACATTTTCCTAGCTTCACTAGGTAATTGTCAACGCGGATATACCAGGCTCGAGGAGCTAGCTTCAAACCATACAATGTTTGCTACAAACGTAACATTTGACCAAACGAATATGCTCAACCTTACACAAATCAATACTATGTAATCAAATCAACTTAGCCATCTTATCCAACCTTAGATGTCAGATCAAAACTAATATCAAAGTCATAAAATTTTCTTCCAATTTCATTGTGACAAACTCTTCGGACCAGGTGTCAAGAAGAGCTCACATCCAAATATCAAGTCATGACTTCATATGTCAACAAATTGTTATTAATAAATATAAAACTCCATCAGGCCATCCACATAATCATAATATGAATTATTTTTACCACTAGATGGATATACCAAAGATAAGTCACAATTGTTTATACTTCAACTAATGTTCCAAATCCAATGATTCCAATAAAGATTATTTATTGAATAACAATCTTATTCACTGAAAGTCATTGTGCCCACGTAGCACTGTCATCAAGGTAAACCGTCAGTTATCAAATCAAAGACCTAATTTTTTATCATTGTGAATTCAATCTATCCATAAGCCAAAACATGTTTATCAAGCATCATGTCAAAATTCCAATACTACTCATCTATAATAATCGACCAAACCTTGCTAGGCCCTTACAACTACTATCAATTACTGTCATATATTAGCTTCAATGATAAAATAAAAAATGACATTGATATGCATATTCCAGTCCACTGCAAACACAAGTTTAGTGAACCCATTCACATCCTCTATAATAAGTCAAACATTCAAACTCCCCTACTCATAGAAATTTCTATTGTCAGCTCCATATTTGTAGGATTATCATACTCATGATGCACTCCCTATCTCATGCATAAGGCTTAAGTTTTTGTGACCTATAGGCACAACCACACCCAGATGCCTTCTTTTGTGTGGTTGAGAGGCCTATAACTTCATTTTTACGCCTTCTTCTACGTGGTTGAGACTTAGACTAAGAGAAACCCTCTCTCTTCAAATCAGAACTTGCTGCAGACTAACACCGTCAAATATTTATGTCCAAAACTCTCTAAATTTAATTTAAATGATAATAAGTGTAGGGATCTTATGAAGAGTTTCTCCCTCTTAATGAGTATCCCCTTCAATCATCATCATTCAAGTCATCAACCTATCTGTCATAATATGGTTATGCATCAACAAAGTTGGTAGATCATGAAATTAAACTGTATCTGATTCTAAAACATATAGTCATCGTGGTCATAACATGTTAGCATCAACTACTTCATCATCACATATGAACATGACATCAAACTTTCATCGATGGTTAGAGTCAAATAATCAGAACAAGTAATAGGAGTATAATTCAAGAATCATGAACACAACATCACTTCCTTATCGCATTATTCAATCCATCAAGTCAGGGCATCTGTATTTATCACATTGTCCAATTTACTAATCTTATCAATGTAGAAATTTGAATAACTGAGATATTATTCATTGAGATTCTCCTAATCACACATTATTTTAGCTTCATGCATAATACATAATCTCTTATACCATTGATCATCACATGCGGAAATAAAATCAATTGCATGCATACATTAAAACCACAAACAATCACACATATGAACACATTATTTAATGGGAAAGCTTAAAGCTGAAAACCCCAACTATCTATATATTATATGTCATGGAGATCATGTAACAATCATAGTACAAAATCTCCTCACAAGCTCTCATGCACACCCTCAATTGCTACACACTATCAAGCTAGATCTAGCAAAACACATGCTCCAACCTTTTGCCACTTGATAGCCATCCTCTATTGCATTTTCAATGCTATGGGATGGCTTCATTAAATAGATAAACCACCTAGCTTGAACTGTGCAATCCTCATGGGCTACTCCACCTATCTGTGTGTTGCAAATAGCAATTGTATAGTCACAACTGATAGTTAACCTACTCTTTCACCTATTTCTGCACTGGTCTCCACTGAAATTTTCCATGCATTGAAGTTAACTGATGCATTCTTTAGTTGATTAATGAGTTTATAATTAGTGAATTAATTAATAATTAATTCACACCACTCTCACTAATTGTATCAATCAGTTAAACTAGATACAAATAGCTCAACTATGTTTAGATTATTTAAACTGAATACAACTCCACTAACTTCCTCAATCAACTCCACCAAACTTTGTCACATGAGTTCTAACTGAAGTATCCATGCAATAGCTCCACATAACCCTCAGGAATAGCGTAATTCCTTCTGTCAGCTTCTGTGCCACATCTGTGCACTTAACTGAAGTGCTCCAAGAGAATAAGATAATGTTTAGATTCTAAATATTATTAAGAGCTAATAATATTCGACATATCTATTTTTAGACTGGCAATCTAAAAATAGATTCCGCCCAATATGTCTAAAAATAGAAGTCCATATATTTTTCCGACTTGACCAACCATCCACAAATAGCATCCTGCAACTCATAGAACATGATCCATATGTCTAAAAATAGACATAGTCTTAAAATAGACTTTGCGCCAAAAATACCCTGCGGGCCCACTTAGTGAAGGCGACTCCTTTCCACTAAGCTCATCATCTTGTTGCAATCTCAACACTCCCTCTCAACAAGATATGGATTATCTGCAACCCCTATCCTACCCCTGTGGTATTCGAATTTGCTCCTGGTGAGCGCCTTCGTCAAGATATCAGCATCCTGATCCTCTGTGGGAATGTATGAAAGTAACATGACCTTCCGATGTACACAATCTCTGATATGATGATACCGGATGTCAATGTGTTTAGATCTATCATGAAATACTGGATTAACCGAGAGTTTGATGCAACTCTGATTATCACAATAAATCACAGTAGGATCTAAGTGTGAACCGATCAACCCGACCAGGATCTTCCTCATCCATATAGCCTCGCATGCAGCCAAACTCGCTGCCATATACTCGGCCTCTGCTGAACTGAGTGGCACGGATCTCTACTTCCTGTTGTACCAAGAAACTGTTGTCGACCCGACACTGAAAATCTCTCCAGATGTGCTCTTTCTGTCCGTTGGGCTCCCTGCCCAATCTGCATCCGTGAAGCCACATAGCCTCACCTCATCCGACTGTCTGTACCATAATCCATATCCCGATGTGCCTCTGAGATATCTCAATACATGCTTGCCTACCTTCCAGTAGAGCTTGGTAGGCTTAACCATAGCTTGTGAAAGCTGGTTAACATCATAGCATATGTTGGGTCGTGTATTGACCAGATACAGAAGCGACCCCACCAACTGTTGATAAACAGTGGCATCCACTACCTCCACTGAAGTAGCATCCTCCTTCCTCCAACCACCAGGAAGAGGAGTATCAACAGGCTTGCAACCATGCATGTTGAACTTCTCCAGTATCTCCCGCGCATACTTACCCTGAGAAACAATCAGTCCATCACTGCACTGCCAAATTTCCAATCCCAGGAAATAATGAAGGAAGCCCAAGTCCTTCATCTCAAACTCCTTTGCAAGATCATCCTTGCATGAGTGTATCAATAGCTCATCACTTGTCAAAATCAAATCATCTACATAAAGTACAATGATCAACAACTTACCCTCCACCACAATCTAGTATAGGTTAGGATCCGCCTCACTCTTGGAGAATCCAAGTCTGGTGAAATAACTGTCTATCCATTGGTACCAAGCACGAGGTGCTTGTTTCAACCCATACAGCGCTCTCTTGAGCCTGCACACATGCGACTCGCTGCTGAAGATCTCGAAACCTTTGGGCTACTCTATGTACACCTCCTCCTCAATGACTTTGTTGAGGAACACAGTCTTCACATCCATCTGATGAATGTACCACCCCATCTGCACTGAGAGAGAAAGAATCGTCTGTATGGAAGAATACCTTGCGATAGGTGCAAAGGTCTCCTCATAATCGATCCCCTCTATCTGTGAAAAGCCTCGGGCAACAAATCTTGCCTTGTATTTCTCCACACTCCCGTCAGCTGCCTGCTTCACTTTGTAGATCCATCTCTAACCCACCATTGATTTCCCTTCCGGCCTCGGGACAATCTCCCATGCACTGTTTCTGACAATTGAATCATACTCTTCCACCATGGCATCTACCCATGCGGGATCCTCCACAGCTTCCTCGAAAGAGGATGGCTCTGTCATGATACACTTGCTCATAAGAGCCATGTATCCAATATACCGTCGTGGATTGTCTCGGCTCGCGCGTGATGTAGGTGCTCCTACAACCTTTCCGCATCTGAGCCGCCGCCCGCTCGTGAGTGCGCTTCCGCCCTCTCGATGGTTGGCGCTAAGCTGAGTGGTCTCTTCCACTCCATGAACCTCCTCTTGTGGCTGATCCACATCCAGAGACTCATCCTTAGGAACTAATAGCTCCTCATCTACATGCAAGTGTGGCTCTCTCTCAAGTGAACACTTCATGGCTTTCTCCTCATGAAATTTGATATCCCGTCGCACAAAAATCTTGCGAATGTCTGGCAAATACACATGATAGTTGTGGGGTGTATTAGTGTACCCCACAAATATCCCAACCTCTGCGGTCAGCTCCAGCTTCTTCCTGGCATCCTTCGTCACATGAATGTAAACAGGTGAACCAAAAATCCTCAAATGGAAAATCTCAGGCTTCTTACCAGAAAACTCCTCCTCGGGTGTACTCATGCCAAGTATCCTGTGAGGACAACGAGACAGCACATATACCGTAGTATCGCATGCCTCATCCGCCCACAAGTGAATAAGTAGGCCCCGATCATACAACATCGCCCGTGGCACCCACGATCGTTCGTTCTTCCGCTCAGCAACCCCGTTCTGCTGTGGGTTATGGGGTGCAATGAGCTCTCTCCGAATTCCTTCTGCGCTGCAAAAGTCCTTGAATTCAGCAGAGATGAATTCACCACCATTGTCGCTCCTAAGAGCCTTCACCTGCTTCCTCGATTCCTTCTCAACTAGCGCCTTGAACTCACAAAAATTTGAGTATGTCTCGCTCTTCTTCTGCATGAAGAAGATCAAGCACTTCCGAGAAAAATCATCGACAAAGATCACATAGTACTTGTGCTTTGCTATCGAAGCTACTGAGAAAGGTCCACACACGTCTGTGCGGATTCTCTCAAGGATTGTCGTGGCGTGACTATCCTTCTCGTGAAAGGTGGTTTTCACAAATTTTCCCAAGGTACACCCCTTACACTGATCTGACTGCGCAAGAGTGCCCTTAGGAAGCCCAGTAGAAATCTGCTGCAGTATCTTCAAAGCTCCATGGTGAAGGTGGCCAATCTCCGGTGCCACAACTCGCCATCATCCCGGCCACCACTCGTTCTGCCTTCCTCACATTGCTGCATGCCTCCATTTACCCGCAATTGATAAAGGTTATTAACTCGAATCCCTATCCTCTGTGTCTCACCAGCTTGCCCATCGCGCAGAAAGCTCTCTCGCTTAAAGACAACATCATATCCTTTTTCTTCTAACATCGCCACAGAGATAAGATTCTTCTTCAATCCTGGAACATGCATCACTTCCTTCAATACGAAGGGTTTACCAGACTCCCTCTCAAAGGAAATGGTACCGATACCGGTCGCACTGTATTTACCATCATCGCCCATCTCGATGTGCACTCCAAGATCTTTCTCATCCAGATCAGTAAACAAATCTCAATCTCCTGTCATGTGAAAAGATGCACCACTGTCAAGAAACCACACTGAACCCTTCATACTTGAGACCAAGCATGCGATCAGTGAAAAATCCAGCTCAAATTGTGAGGCTAAGGCCTCTCCAGCTGCAGATCTAGCAACCTGCTTATTTTTCTTCTTCCGTGGACAATTTGTGGCATAATGTCCGTGTTGGTGACAGTGAAAGCACTTCACCTTGGACATGTCCTGCTTCTTGCCTTTCGCACCGGATTGAGAAGCTTTCTTGCTCTTCCCCTTCTTTTCTTTGGCAACCAAAGCTCAATTCTCTTCATCAAAGATCTTTGATGAAGATCCGTCCCTGGTACTCCGCCTTATCTCCTCTTGCACAAGATCCGACCAAAGTCGCTCCCATCTTGGCAATTTCTCCCGATCATTGACAGAGTCCTGATAGGAATGCCAACTCTTCGGAAGCCCTAAGAGAGCCAAGCTCACCAAGTCCTCATCATCAACAGTCACCCCCACACTTCCCAGCTCATCCCTGCATTGGATGAACTTCGTGAGGTACTTGGGCATACTGTCACCTTTCTCCATCTTTATGTTTCTGAGTCTATCTTTGAGCGCCAACTTCCTTTGGTCGCTCTTGCTTTGGAATAAATCTGTCAAGGCTTTCCACATCAAGAATGGAGAAGCTTTCCCATGAAGGTTGGATACTATGTGATCCTTCACACCTTCCAACAGAATCCTTCGACACTTTGCTGTCTTCTTTTGCCATGCGTCAAGTACGACAACATCACTAGAAGTAGGCTTTGGAATTTCTGCATCTATGAACTCCTTCAACCCATTGTCATCCAGCACCGCCTCCATCCTGTCCTTCCATGCAATATAATTCGAGCTGCCCTCAAGGGCATACTCCAATCGCAATCCGCTGAAAGACATCTCAACTTCGACACCAAGAAAACACTGCTGCAAATTCGAATTCCACCAGCACAAAACTCAACCGCTTCAATGTTTTGCAATTGCTCCAATGATCAATATAGCTCTGATACCATGTAGAAATTTGAATAACTGATATATTATTCACCGAGATTCTCCTGATCACACACTATTTTAGCTTCATGCATAATATAGAATCTCTTCTACCATTGATCATCACATGCGGAAATAAAATCAATTGCATGCATACATTAAAACCACAAACAATCACACATATGAACACAGTATTTAATGGGAAATCTTAAAGCTAAAAACCCCAACTATCTGTATATTATATGTCATGGAGATCATGTAACAATCATAGTACAAAATATCCTCACAAGCTCTCATGCACACCCTCAATTGCTACACACTATCAAGCTGGATCTAGCAAAACACATGCTCCAATATTTTTCCACTTGAAATCCAGTCTCTATTGTGTAATTAATGCTATGGGATGGCTTCATTAAATAGATAAACCACCTGGCTTGAACTGCGCAATCCTCATGGGCTACTCCACCTATCTGTGCGTTGCAAATAGCAACAGTATAGTCACAACTGATAGTTAACCTGCTCTTTCACCTATTTCTGCACTGGTCTCCACTGAAACTGTCCATGCACTGAAGTTAACTGATGCATTCTTTAGTTGATTAATTAGTTTATAATTAGTGAATTAATTAATAATTAATTCACACCACTCTCACTAATTGTATCAATTAGTTAAACTGAATACAAATAGCTCAACTATGTTTAGATTAGTTAAACTGAATACAACTCCACTAACTTCCTCAATTAACTCCACCAAACTCTGTCACATGAGTTCTAACTGAAGTATCCATGCAATAGCTCCACATAAACCTTAGGAATAGCGTAATTCCTTCTGTCAGCTCCTGTGCCACATCTGTGCACTTAACTGAAGTGCTCCAAGAGAATAAGATAATGTTTATAGTCCAAATATTATTAAGAGTTAATAATATTCGACATATCTATTTTTAGACTGGCAATCTAAAAATAGATTCCGCCCAATATGTCTAAAAATAGAAGTCCATCTATTTTTTCCCACTTGACCAACCATCCACAAATAGCATCCTGCAACTCATAGAACATGATCCATATGTCTAAAAATAGACTTTGCGCCAAAAATAGCCTGCGGGCCCACTTAGTGAAGGCGACTCCTTTCCACTAAGCTCATCATCTTGTTGCAATCTCAACTATCAAAACCTAAACAAGGTCAACAACAAGATCCTGAATATCAATCTTATTGTTACAATTTTATCATCAAGGTTGCCATGCTAATCACAAGCATTAAAAACATAATCAAGCTACCATATAAAAAAATCAATGTTCTAACCTTCTTTATGGGATCAAGAAATCCATCATGTATAAGATGTGAGATGCTTGCCAAATATCAAGTAAACTAATATATCAAAAGTCATTGTTTCTAGGTATTTTTGCTATGACTTAATAGAATGTAAGATATTTGACCAATACCAAGTGCACCAACTCATTATATGTACCATCAATCAAACTTACCTTTATATGCATATATGAGTCATTCATGAAGGCAGTATTCCCATTGTTGATTTGGAGTAGCATCAGATGTGCTCTAAGTCTCGAACTTTGTGGAGAGGCTTAGACACATGTATTCCAGATAACCCAGAAATTGTTTGGGGAAATTCCACCAAGATTGTATTTTATTAAGAAAATTAATTATTTTAAAGTGACCCTAAGTCTAAACTTATGAAAATAAAATAATTAAATTGAATTAATAGAATATGGGTGTGAATGCTCTAGAAAAAGCAGATCAAGTCAAAATTTAATCTTAGCCGTTGATTGGAGATCTAATCCCCGTCGTTGAAGTTTCAACGAAAAGACTATAAAGAACACTTGAGGGTAATTTGGAAAAACACACCGAGAGATCAAGAGATCGGAGCAGTGCTCAGAGGAAAACTTTGTTCGAGAGATTCTCACGTAGAGAGGGGTAGAAGCAGTTTTGGTCATAGGATCTTCTCCGAGACCAAGAATACTCAACAGAGAGGTAGAGAAATACACATAGGAGGCAACGCAGTGCTCAGAGAGGGTGACGCAACACCCAAAGAGGGTGATGCAGGGCCATGAAGGCCACACACAGAGACAACGCAACATTATGAGAAGAAGTCTGAGATTTTGCTAGCAGATAAAAATTCTGAGTCGGGAAGGATGGAATCGAGTTTCTGAGAGCAGATCGATCTAGCAGAGGAGGTGCCATAGTCCTTTAGAGTTCCCCACACAGGCCTACACAATTACTGCGCAGAGGCTCGTCAGTTCATCTATCAGATCAGCCGGGACTTGCAGAGTGAGGTAATCTCACAATTTTTCTTCTGCCAAGTGATATTCTCTGTTCTGGATTTCCAACAACGCATCGAAAGATTGTATTCATAAATAACTATTGCTTAACAATAAAACCCTCATATCTGTTGCATCGATTTTCTGCATTGGGTTTTTCCAAGGATGTTTGTCCAAAAACAATAGTGTCCTGTGTGATGTATTTATTTATTGCTCAATTTATTGTTTCCATATATTCAATCAATTAAGTGAAGGCTGCAGTAGTAATTGCTTCAGTATTATCAGTAGAACATTGTTAATAACTTGTTCATTTTAATAACAAGTAGGAGAAGTAGCTTCATTAGGCTATAGTAGGATTCTGGACTTGGAATTTTCACATGGTATCAAAGTGTTGTAGGCGAAACAAGAAGAGCAGATCCAACGCTGAGAAGAAGTCCGAATAGTTGCAGAAGTCAGTCGTTCAAATCCCTAGAGGGATTGCGCAATCCAAGCCAGAAGGGTTGAAGTTTTGAGGAAAGTCTCTCTCTTAGTGAGTCGAAATAGAGGAAGGACTTCTAGATCGAAATTTTGTTGTGGCAGAGGGAGCAGCACAGAGCCTCAGCATAAGTGCTAGTGGGACACATTTTTCTACAGGTAGAATCTGTTTTGTTGGGAAGAACGATGTCAGAGCCTCAGCGTGAGTGCTGGTGGGACACAGTTTTCTAGAGGCAGAATTTGTTTTGTTGGGTAGAAAGACACCAGAAGAAAGAAAAGAAGCACATCGAGGGAATTTTCTTCCTTAGGGAATTCCTAGCCGGGGGATTCTATTCTTTGAGATTTGAGCAGTAGATCTGAGTGGCTAATTTACCACCTCTAGCAAGTAGTGCGTAAGCCAGTCCAACGCTGCGCAGAGGAGGAAGAAGAGTTAGCAGATTCAACATTCTTGACGGCCACGGTAGCTCACAAGCTTAGAGATCGGGATTGGTTGGATGGAGCCTCCAACTATGTAATCTAGAAGACGAGAATTACATGACTTTTAGATGAATACGATCTCAAGCTTTTCGTGACGAGTACGGTAGTTGTCCCTGTAGATCCAGATCTATTGAAGAAGTACACGTTTGATATGGTGAAGGTGAAGAGGCTGATCCTTGATGGAGTCAAAGATCACATAGTGTCCCACAGCCAACAAGGACACAACAAGGAAGATGTGGGAATCCTTAGCAATGCTATACAAAGGATCTTCCAAACAGAGGAAGATGTACTTAGAGCAAGAACTAAGGATGATGCAGATGCAAAAATGGGAGTGTATTGGTCTGTTCTTGTTGAGGCTTTAGGAAATCCATGATCAACTAGCAATAGTGGGGTCCACACCTCAGCCTACCGTGATGGTAAGGTTGTCCCTCAACACAGTGACAAAATAATGGCAAGTATTCGTCTAGAGCATCTTGGGTAGAGCAACCGTGGCGAGCCGGGAAGAGATGTGGGTTGTGTTGATATTTTGGGGTAGCATCGGGTGTGCTCTAGCTCTGAAATTTTGTGGAGTGGCTAATACACATGATATCTCCAAGACCCAGAAAGCGTTTGGATAAATTTCCTTCGATGTATGAGATATTCAAATAATTAAATTTTTTAATGAGGACCCTAAGTCTAACTTAGGAAATTAGAAAAATTAAAGTGAATTAATTTACACATGTGATGCAATGTTCTAGTGACGTGGATCAAGCAGTATTTTAATTTGAGCCATCGATTAGAGATTAGATCACGGCCGTTGGTTTCCCAATGAGAAAAGTATAAGAGAAGGGCTTGGGGTCAGTTGGAGAAAAAACATATGGGTAGAGCACTAAATCTAAGTCAAATTTTTGGGGCGGAGTTTGCTGAGGAATTAAAAGTGAGTTTGTAGTGCAGTGAGGGGCAGATATCAGCAAGGTATGATATGATCCAAGGCTGAGAATATAGCAGTAGAGAGGCAGTTTGTACTAGACAGCGCAGAGCCATCCAGGAGGATGTATTTCAGCCAGCACCATGTAGAGGACTACGCAGAGGCTACGTAAGCCCAGCCAGGGTGACACAAACCCAGCCAGCGTAGCATAGTGGCAGCGCAACACCATCCAGGGTGACGCAGTCCTAGCCAGGGCAGCACAGAGGCAGTGCAGCACCAGTGAGGGTGACATAGTGGGGACATTGGCCAGTGAGCGCTGACGTAGAGGCTGCAGAGGTAACACTGAGGGTTCCAGTGGGCCAAAAAGGGCTTGTTATTTGTAAATCCCGATTGAGGGTGTGATTTAGCCATATTTTCTGTCTCCAAGTGAAAGGTGCAACTACCATGTAATTTCTCTGTAAGGCAGACCTTTTGGCTGCCTATATAACTGTATTCAGATGCTGCATAATAAAAAAACCCTCTAGAGTTGTTGCATCGGTTTTCTTGCATGGGTTTTTCCAGGGACATTTGTCCGAAAAATATGTGTAATTTTGTCACATGTGCATGTTGTTCAGTAAATGATCTATAGATGTGTAGACTGCAGTTTGTATTTGCTTTATTGTTTTTCTGAATATTCAGATTAACAACTTGTTAATTAATCAAACAAGTAGGCGAAGTAGATCGTGCCACTGCAGTAGGGTTTCTGTTTTGAAACTTTCACATGGTATCGGAGCATTGAAAATCAAGTTGATCCACAAGAAGAGCGATTGAAGATAAGTTGTTGAAAGAAGTGAAACTGAAGCAGCAAACATCCATAAGAGGGTATTATAGCACCATTAGGGATGCAACCTAGCTAGGATGATGAAGAGGGCACACAAAGGCTGACGCATAGCCATCTGAGTGACGCAGAGGCAGCACAAAGCCTTCTACAGTGACACAGGAGCAGCCTGCACTGCGTAGAGGCTGCGCTGAGCAAGTCTGCTCACACAGAGACCAACCAGAGGGATGTAGTACATGTGGAAGAATTGTTGTGCAGTTTTCCAAAGTCTGGAAGCAGAGCTTCTAATCTTCAGAATTTTCTTGTGTGGCACAGGTTCTGTCGGTGTAGAACAGTGCCTAGCAAAGGCGAAAAAAGCGGGAGGAGAATAGTCGCTCAACAGATTTATGCCAAACGGATCTGAGATTCGATCAAGAGGGTGGTCATAAAGGACTAATTCAGGTGATTTAGCCGAAGATTTCCAGGAGGGAAATCAATTGTTAGAGGGTAAACTACTAGAGAGGGTTTCTATCTCCAAGAAACCCAGATCTAATATCTTGTTGAGTGTTGCAACAGGAAGAGGGACAAGAGTACATGTTTTGATAGATTTGAGCTAGATAGTGTCATACGAACTGCGTGATCAGGATAGGTTGGACGGTGTGTCCAACTTCGCGATCTGGAAGGGTAGAATCGTTCAAGTTCTAGAGGAGTACAACATCAAGGAACATGCAGGGAATGTCGTAACTATGTCGTCCAATGCAAATACTCTTTAGAAGTTTAACGAGAATCAAGTGAGGGAAAATCGCTTGATAATGGATGGGGTGAAGGATCACGTGGTCCCACACTTTACCGAGAAGAAGACGACAAATGAGGTGTGGACAACTTTTACCACACTGTATCAGGGGAGCTTCATCCAACGTAAGATGCTTTTGGAGAACCAGATGAGGATGTTCCATATGCATAAAGGGGAAGAATTCGATGCATAAAAAACCTCTACACATGTGATGAAATGTTCTAAGTGACATGGATCAAGCAGTCTTTTAATATGAACCATCGATTAGAGATTAGATCACGGTCGTTGGTTTCCAAATGAGAAAAGTATAAGAGAAGGGATTGGGATTAGTTGGAGAAAATACACACATGTAGAGCACTGAAGCCAAGTTGAATTTTTGGGGCGGGGTTTTCTAAGGAGAGTTCACATCTTGTGAACTAAGGCTGAGGAGGACTTAAAAAGCACATTTTTTTGGGTTATTCTTCCTCAAGCTCGAACAACAGATTACACAGTCATCTTTTATGAGGTTCGGATTTGTGACAGGGGTATAAAAGGTCTGCCTGTGGAGGAACAGTGGACAATCACCTACTCGGTGCCTTAACCTCAGTAACTCAGACATGTAAGAAGGTTGAATTGTGGACATTCAGCTTGAATATAATTGTGGTAGCTCAGACACAACTGTGGATAAACTGTAGCTCAGATAGACTTGTGGAATTACACCTTGGTACTCTAGAGGACTCATAAATTTTGGACCTAAGGACAGTTATTTATGGAGGCTCATAATTGCAAGCTAGTGAACCTGTGATACTTCAGATCTGAACTTTTAGAAGGCTTGGACTTACACTTGAAGGCTTAGACTTATGTGAGGACTATTGAAGTCACATGATGGAAAAAGTACAGTGAAGAAATAACAGTGAAGAATCTTATTGATGACAGTCAAGTAAGTACATCACACATTTTATATTAAAAAATAAGACAAAGGGATTGGTGTCCTTGGGGTAGGTGCCCCTAAACACATGGTTGGCACCTTGAGAAGATAGGGTTGGAGCCTTAGAGGTTGGAGCCTCATCAAAGTCCATGTTGGTGCTTGGCAACAGGTTAGTGCCTGTTTCATTAAAAGGGTTGGTGCCCTTCACTCTTCTATTGTATATTATTATTAAAAAAGGGATTGAAGTTCTTATTAATCCTTAATATTATTTTTATACAACTCTCTGTCTTTAATTGTGAAGAATCTAACTGGAAATAATTAACAATTGAAAAGAAATACTAATTAACCCCCCTCTCAGTATTTCCAACAATTGGTATCAAAGCCAGCATCTTCAATATCAGCCTAACAACTGGAAGAAGGATTCTTAGGCGCAATGAAGAAAATGCAAGAAACATGGAAACTACCTATCTTTGATGGAATGAATTTTGGGTTTTGGAAAAAGAGGATGTCCTACTATCTAATGTCTCTTGGTCCTGAAGTATGGCACTTTGTTCTGGATGGGTACAAAACTCCCGCCAATCTTCCAACTGATCAAGATGAAAGAAGAGCCTACATTTCTAATGCCAAAGCTTTAAATTCCATCACTAGTGGAATTACCGATTCTGAATTTATGAAAGTCATGAACTATGACTCAGCCA
The DNA here is from genome assembly GCA_034641835.2 of Pinus albicaulis. Lineage (NCBI taxonomy): Eukaryota > Viridiplantae > Streptophyta > Pinopsida > Pinales > Pinaceae > Pinus > Pinus albicaulis. Next base: position 1,247,669,178 of record CM076577.1, read on the forward strand.
AAGAAGTATGGGATAAGTTGGTTTCTCTATATGATGGCGACTCCAAAGTCAAGAAGGAAAAGCTTCAAACCTATAGAAGACAATTCGAGAGTCGGAAAATGGATGATGAAGAAGATATTGCATCATACTTCCTCCAAGTAGCTGAAGTGGTTAACTCTCTTAGAGGACTAGGAGAAAATATTGAAGAAAGCACCATTGTTCAAAAAATCCTAAGATTGCTTCCTGACATATTTGACTCCAAAGTAAGTGCAATAGAAGAAATGAAGGATCTAGATACTCTCAAGATGGATGAACTCCACAGAATTCTCATTGCCTATGAGATGAGGAAAGGGAGTCCAAATTTCAAAGAAGCAGCCTTCAAAGCCTCAAGATCTACACAAGAAGGAAAAGGATGGAATTACAATAGCGATGAATCTGATACTGAAAACGAATTAGCTCAATTTGTACGAAGACTAAAAAGGGGATCCAAGCTAAAAGGTAAGTACCCTCTTATTTGTTTCAATTGTGGAAGAATAGGTCATTACGCTGCAAAATGTCCCCATAAACATGATAGTGATGATGAAAAGGACTCTAAAAGGATGATGTAAAAAAAGAAAGGGTTTAATAAGAAGAACTTCTTCTCCAAACAAGATGAGTCTGATGAAGATGAATTTGTAGTCATCAAAAGGAAATCAACCAAAAATATGTGTCATCACAAAGAAAGAGATAATGAATCAGATGAGGAATATGATTATGTTGGAAGCAAAGAAACATTATTCATGGCATTTACAAATGATGATGACTCAGAACTGGAAGATGAAAGAAACATGGATAGTTTGCTAATGAATGCCATTAAAGAAAATGAGAATCTGCAAAAGAAGATAATTTCTCTCAAAATAGAAAGAGAGGAAGCAAAAAGAAGGGAAGACTTCTTGAACATTAAGCCAAAAGAGAAGGATGATATCTGTGAAAAACTTGAAGCTAAAATAGTATCTCTAAGAAAGGAATTAGAGCAATTCAAAAGGAGTTGGCAAAGCTCTCTAGCTCTTGACAACATTCTTAATACTCAAAAACCTCAACACGACAAGTCTAGAATTGGTTTCAAAGGAGAATAATCAAGTATAAAGAATAATGCCAGAATTTATGCTGATATACTCTCTCGCCATCCCAAAGAAGAAAAGTCATCTCGTCAGAAACAAAGTCCCATCTTAAAACCAAGAATTGAAGAAAGAGAAACTCCAAGGAAGAATGCTGGATACTACAACAGGTATCAAACTATTTTTCTTGGGCATTGTTATAATTGTAAAAACTTTGGGCATCAAGCTAAAAATTGCAAGGCTCATAAGAATGAAGCACCAAGATTGAAAAATCGAACAAACCAACTACATGGTCCTAAAGAGCAAGGACAAATCAAAACTTACAATTCTTTTGATCCCTTGGCTAAGTTTGATCCGTCTTGCTCATTATGTGATAATTATGATCATAATGAACAAAATTGTCCTCTCAAAAGGGAGAAAGCTAAAAACATAAATCTCAAAACTTACAAATGTGGCCTAGCTCTATGTGCTCATAGTGAAGAAAATCATTGGTTCGTGGATAGTGGATGCTCAAGACATATGACAGGTGACCAAAAGAAGTTTATCTCATTAAACAAGAAAAATGGAAATGTATCTTTTGGAAGTGGATCCGCTAAAATCACTGGAAAAGGAACTACTACCCTTGTAAATGGACTAGGAAAGGCTTAAAATATGTTGCTGGTAGAAGGGCTCAAACACAATCTCTTAAGTGATAGCCAGATTTGTGACCAAGGACATAATGTTGTCTTTAGTACAAAAAACTGTGAAATAAGAGACTCATCCTCGGGAGAACTTGTGGCAAAAGGAGTAAGAACACCAGATAATGTTTACATACTCACTAGAATCCAAGAAGATAAATGTTACTTAATTCAAACAAATGAAATTTATTTATGGCACAAGCGATTGGGGCATACAAGTTTTGATAACCTAGTCAACATCAACAAAATTAATACTGTAAGGGATATTCCAAAAATGTGCAAACCAAATCAAGTTGTATGTGGCCCATGCCAACATGGAAAGAAAACCAGAACTAGCCACAAAACTAAGGAGTTCTCAGCAACAAAACCTTTGGAAATCATTCATATAGATTTTTGTGGGCCAACTAGAACTCCAACTCTTCAGCGTGAAAGGTACTTTTCTCTATTTGTTGATGACTATACTAGAATGATGTGGATTTATTTCATAAAATATAAATCCGAAGCATTTGAACGTTTTAAAAATCTTAAGGCTCTCATTGAGAATGAGAAAGATTCTAAGATTAAATGTCTTAGAACGAATAGAGGAGGAGAATTCACCTCAAAAGAGTTCGATGAATTCTGTAGAGAGCATGGAATTGAAAGAAAACTCTCTACTACTAGGACACCCTAGCAAAATGGAGTAGTTGAAAGAAGAAACCGAACCATTCAAGAAATGGAAAGGACAATGCTACTAGCAGCTAATTTGCAACCAAAATTTTGGAGAGAAGCAGTTGGCACCGCAGTTTACACCTTAAATCGAACTCAACTAAGACCAAATAATGAAAAGACTCCTTATGAATTATGGAAAGGAAGACCTGCTTCAGTAAAATATTTCAGGGTTTTTGGAAGAAAATGTTTCCTAAAAATAAATGATGATTCACCAGGTAAATTTGATTCTAGAGTTAACGAAGGAATATTTCTTGGATACTCCACTAGGAGCAAAGCTTACAAATGTTACAACTATCATCTACGAAGAATAGTGGAAAGCATTGATGTAAATATTGATGAAGGCCTTCCAAAAAAAGGAATTGAAGATCATGAAGTTGAGCCTTTCTTTGAACAAAGTGAAGAAGAAGAACCTGAAAAAGAAGAGGAGAATGAAGAAACTCAAAGTGAACCTCAAAATGAATCTTCACAAACCCCTTCCAAGATCAAGTTTGTTCAAAGACATCATCCAGAAGAACAGGTTATCGGAAATATAGATGAAGGAATCCAAACTCGAAGAAGGATGATAAGCACCCGTAGAAAATATGATGTGACTCTATTATCTTTAATAGAACCTGAAATTTTTTCTCAAGCAAGCAAATATCCTCATTGGATAGAGGCCATGGAAGAAGAAATGTCTCAAATCGAAAAAAAATGAGACTTGGGAACTGGTACCTCGCCCAAAAGATAAAAATATAATTGGAACAAAATGGGTATTCAAAAACAAGATGAATGAAGATGGACAAATCATCAAAAATAAAGCCAGACTTGTCTGCAAAGGATACTAGCAAATCGAAGGAATTGACTTCGAAGAAACCCTTGCACCAGTAGCTCGAATGGAAGCCATAAGAATGTTTCTAACATTTACTTGCTCAAAAGGATTCAAGGTTTATCAAATGTATGTAAAATCAACATTCCTGAATGGAGATCTGAAGGAGGAAGATTACATGGAGCAACCAGAAGGATTTGATCTTGCTGAAGGAAAATACCCTGTATGCAAACTAAAAAAGGCCTTGTATGGATTAAAACAAGCCCCTAGAGAATGGTATGCAAAGTTGGATCACTATCTGCAACAAGAAGGTTTCAAAAAGGGAGTGGCAGGTAGAAATATCTACATGAAGATGGACAAGGAAAAACTTCTGATCACTCTTGTTTACGTCGATGATCTAATCTTTGCTAGCAACGATGAAGAAATGAGCCATGAATTTTCTCTAAATATGTCAAAAAAATTCGAGATATCAATGATTGGTGAGTTGTCGTACTTTCTTGGGCTACAAATATCTCAAACCTCTACAGGCATGTTTATATCTCAAGAAAAATATCTTAAAGACATGCTTAAAAGATATGGGATGGTAGATTGTGCACCTATGAGCACACCAATGACCATAGATTGTAAATTAAGCAAATATGATGATACCCCCCAAATAGATACAACTCTTTACAGGTCAATAATTGGAGCTCTCCTATACTTAACTGCTACAAGACCAGATATTATGCAAGCAGTAGGAATGGTAGCGAGATTTCAGTCAAGTCCTAAACCCATCTAGCAGATGTGGAAAGAATTCTCAAATATCTGAAAGGAACGACTGATTTTGGTCTTTGGTATCCTAAGAGTTCAACTCTTTTTGTGATAGCTTATTCTGATGCTGATTGGGCCGGAAGTGTGGATGATCAAAAAAGTACCAGTGGAAATGCATTCTTTATGGGAGATTGTCTTGTATCTTGGCTTAGCAAAAAGCAATCATCTATATCCCTTTCTACAGCTGAAGCCGAATATATAGCTGCTACTGATTGTTGTACACAAATTCTATGGATGAAGGAAGCCTCGAAGGATGTCAACATAGAAACTAAGCAACCAATTACTATTTTTTGTGACAATACTAGCGCCATCAATCTTTCAAAGAATCCGATGATGCACTCAAGAACCAAACATATTCCAATCAAATACCACTTTCTCCGTGAACAAGTTGTTGAACACAATATCAGGTTGGAATACGTCAATACAAAAGAGCAAATTGCGGATATCTTTACAAAACCCCTTCCACAAGAATCATTTGAGTATCTTCACCAAAAGATGGGGGTCATTGCCCTTGCATCACATTAAATCAAGCAACATGTCAAGGGGAGTACTTGGGCACCCCATTTGCCACTGATGTCAAAGGGGGAGAGAATTCTATAATATTTCCATCAATGAAAAAAGGGGAGATTGTTTGTCAATAATTGTCATTGATGGAATATAAGCTCTCTTGATGAGCTCTCTTAATGGAAGATTGATAGATGCTGCACTATGACATATGATGACATGGAAGACACACCATGATGAAGAAGCTCTAATGATATCTTACTGTCCCAATCACCTTCTGCACTAAAATTTTATGAACAGTCACAAAGAAAAATAATTTTAGACACCTTGGAGGCATCCTTTCACAATGAATCCTAGACCATATTAAAGAGGATTTTTCCCTCTTTCCAACAAGCTCTTACTTGCCCCGAAACTCCCATTTGTTTGTGAGAAACTAAATTTTTAAGATAAAAAAATATATATTTACAGTCAAGCCAACCTATGCAGTCATATAATGTCGGCCCTTCTTCCAATGGATGTGTCTTTTCATAGGGAAAAACTACTATATATATAAATCTGCGTTCATCCATTTCAGAATCAGCAATTCAGTGAAGAATATCCGAGAAGCACAGAACTTTAAGGAGAGTTCACATCTTGTGAACTAAGGCCGAGGAGGACTTAAAAAGAACATTTGTTTGGGTTATTCTTCCTCAAGCTCGGACAACAGATTACACAGTTATATTTTATGAGGTTTGGATTTGTGACAGGTGTATAAAAAGTCTGCCTGTGGAGGAACAGTGGACAGTCACCTACTTGGTGCCTTAACCTCAGTACCTCAAACATGTAAGAAGGTTGAATTGTGGACATTCAGCTCGAATATACTTGTGGTAGCTCGGACACAACTGTGGAGAAACTGTAGCTCGGATAGACTTGTGGAATTACACCTTGGTACTCTAGAGGACTCATAAATTTTGGACCTAAGGACAGTTATTTATGGAGGCTCAGAATTGCAAGCTAGTGAACCTGTGATACTTCGGATCTGAACTTGTAGAAGGCTTGGACTTACCCTTGAAGACTCAGACTTATGTGAGGACTATTGAAGTCACATGATGGACAAAGTACAGTGAACAAATAGCAGTGAAGAATATTATTGATGACAATCAAGTAAGTACATCACACATTTTATATTAAAAAAGAAGACAAAGGGATTGGTGTCATTGGGGTAAGTGCCCCTAAACACAAGGTTGGTGCCTTGAGAAGATAGGGTTGGGGCCCTAGAGGTCGGAGCCTCATCAAAGTCCAAGTTGATGCTTGGCAACAGGGTGGTGCCTGTTTCATTAAAAGGGTTGGTGCCCTTCACTCTTCTATTGTATACTATTATTAAAAAAGGGATTGAAGTTCTTATTAATCCTTAATATTATTTTTATACAACTCTCTGTCTTTAATTGTGAAGAATATAAATGGAAATAATTAACAATTGAAAAGAAATATTGATTCACCCCCCTCTCAGTATTTCCAACAACTACAATAGGGTTTTTGTTTTGAAACTTTCACAGGTTTCTCTTTAGCAAGAAAAGCTGAGGGACCTAGTTAAGTGTAAAATTGATGGAAACAATAGTAATGGGTTGAAGACAAAGGAGGAGGAGGAGAATGAAGCCCTTTCATCCAAGGGGCAGTAGGAGCAGTAGAGACGGAAGAAGGATGTATCGAAGATACAATGATGCAGGTTTGGTGAACTTGGTCACTACGCAATGCAGTGTCCTTTGAAGAAAAAGGACAAGGACGAGAAGCATGATCCGAAGGCTTCGTCCACAAAGATCGAAGAAGATGAGTATTCCATGAGTGCACATGCATCTCCAAGAGGGAGATGGGGCAATATTGAACTGTAAGTTTGCAAGAACTTTAGTGGGGAAATATGCTTGACGAGTCCACCTCTTGGATCATGACCTTGCTACGGGAGCCCAAGATCAGTAGTAGCAAGATGGAGGAGTTTCAGTTGGTGCAAAGGAGTGTTGGAGAAACATATGCAGTAGATATAGAACTAAATTTGAGCAGCACAGTGCAGAGTTGTAGCGATGCAAAGGGGCACAACGCAGAGCCGTAGCAACGCAGTGATTTAGAGGGACATCGTGGGACTAGTAGCAGTCAGAGTTTCAGCATCGAGATGTATCCATACTGAACACTTGTCAGATTTTGGATGTTTTTCTGTTGCTTCTCTCAACAGCTAGGTTGCAGTGCAAAGTTAGCAGTGGCAGTGCTAGTAGCTGCATAGATGAAACATTTGAGAGGGAGTTGTAGTATGGATGCAGTGTTGGCAGTGGCAATGTTAGCAGCAGTGCAGTTGCAGAAGTCACATAGTATTTGGTGGACAGCGTATAAGACATCAGCATTGCAGAGGGAGATGCTTTAGAGTTAGAGCAGTGTGCAACATGGCATATTTCTAGAGCACATTCCTCGATAAGAGGGAGTGTTGATTTGGGGTAGCATCAAATGTGCTCTAAGTCTCAAACTTTGTGGAGAGGCTTAACACATGTTTTCCAGATAACCCAAAATGTTTTTGGGAAAATTCCACTTGGATTGTATTTTATTAAGAAAATCAATTATTTTAAAGTGACCCTAAGTCTAAAATTAGGAAAATAAAATAATTAAAGTGAAATAATAGAATATGGGTGTGAATGTTCCAGAAAGAACAAATCAAGTCAAAATGTAATATTAGTTGTTGATTGGAGATCTAATCTCTGTCGTTGAAGTCTCAACCAGAAGACTATAAAGAATACTTGAGGGTCATTTTGAAAAACACTCTCGAGAGATCAAGAGATCGAATTTTCTGAAGTGAGCAGTGCTCAGAGGAAAAAAATGATCGAGATATTCTCACGGAGAGAAGGGAAAAAGCAGTTTTGCTCGAAGGATCTTCTCCGAGACCAAGAATAATAAGCAAAGAGGAAGAGAAAGACCCGGAAGAGGCAACACAATGCCCATAAAGGGTGACATAGGGTCACAAAGGCCACACGCAGAGGCAGTGCAACATTCCAAGAAGAAGTCGTAGTTTTGCTAGCAGATCGACATTCTGAGTTGGGAAGGATGGAATCGAGTTTCCTAAGAGCAGATCGATCCAGGAGAGGAGCTAACACGATCCTTCAGAGGTCCCCATACAGGCCTTCACAATTACTACGCAGAGGCAATGCAGAGGGTGTTGGGGTTTCATTAGTTTAACTTCCGGATCAGCCGAGACTTGTAGAGTTAGGTAATCTCACAATTTTTCTTCTGCCGAGTGATATTCTTTGTACTGGATTTCCAGAAAGGCATCCAGAGATTGTAGTCAGAAATAACTGTTTCTTAATAATAAAACCCTTAGATCTGTTGCACTGGTTTTCCCGCATTGGGTTTTTCCGAGGACGTTTGTCCAAAAACAATGGTGTCATGTGTGATGTATTTCTTTATTGCTCAATTTCTTGTTTTCGCATATTTAATTAATTACGTGAAGGTTGCAGTAGTAATTGCTTCAGTATTATCAGTAGAACATTGTTAATAACTTGTTCATTTTAATAAAAAATAGGAGAAGTAACTTCAATTGGTTGTAGTAGGATTCTGCACTTGGAAATTTCACAACACAACATACCTTAGGGCTTAATTTGCCATCAACTGAAACATAACATTGAAACAATACACCATACATACCTTGTAGTATTCAGATACATGTGCACCTTCTTATTTGACATTGGTAGATGGAGTACTTTGTCATCTTTTCATCAAGTGCCTCTTTCCTTTTCAACACTAATTCTTATTTTCCCGCACTAGCCATATTTTCTTGCATCGTAGATGATCTTCAAGAAGGATCCAGTTATCACATCTCATCAGGAGTTTAGAAGTATCTGAATACTCTAATATACATGCAGGAAGTATACTCAATGATAAAATCAATAAATCTAAACAAAAGTAAAGACTTAAAGAAGTAACATAAATCTAAAGAGTACTTATCTTCAATGAGAGGTGATCATCTCCTTCTTGAACCAAATTTTAAGAGTCATGACTTTCCATTGACCATATAACATTGTAGCGTTCATTATATTTCAACCATCTTCATCAGCAGGCAAGACTAATTGAGACTATTCCATCTAGGGCAACATCAAACTTGTCACAAGTGCTTGAATATCTTCACACTGGTCATGCTAGGGTTTCTTAATTGCATAACTCAAATGTTTGTCATAATCCAGGTTTTCTTCCAAACCATAACCTCATAATACCCATCAAACCCTAGTATTCTCTAAGGTCTTCTGCATATTCTCTTGCTTCCAAAAAATGTGTCTTCATGGGGTGATCTTCAATGACTTTTCTTTGGGCCAGATTTGAAACCATGTTAATTTTCTTAGGGCTATATTTTGATAATTGCATTTCATTATTTTCATATTAAATTCACCCCATAGCATCATGACATTATTCAAATTTACCACATTATTCAACACCATATTCAGCTATATAAAAAGAACAATGCCATCATCAATGCAACATAACATAAAGGAAAAATAGAAGAAAAACATTCACACATAGAGACACCAGAATTAGTTGGAGACCTGGGAAAAACCCACTACAAGGAAAACCCTTTCAAATTCTTCTTCTTATTAGATTGTAATTGAATGATTCAGCAAAAGAGAGTACGAAGATCCATATCTTCAACCATAATCCTATCCAGCAAAATCAACTAAACAACATCCATGAAGTTGATCCAAACAAATCATTCAAACAAGATCCAAAAGATGATTTCAGTAAAATTGATGATTAAATATCACTTCATCAGACTATAGCCAACTTCAATCATCTGCGGTTACTAACTAAAGCCAAATCTTACTTTCCAGCCGCAGGGAAGGCGTGTTTCACGTGCAGCTGAAATGTTTCAGCGACACAAATGAGCTGACCTATGTGCGTTTGCAGTCAATATTTCACCGTGGAAAGCTTACGAGTGAGAATAAAAAACCTAAAACAAAAATGCAAACTTCATACCTTGCAACTTCACCTTTGTGTGAACCAATTCTTTGCGGACCTGCCTCAGACCTGTGTGAACCAAAACCAAAGAAGAGAATAGAAGAATGCTTCATGATGATTGTCCAAATGAGGGTCACTTGACTTGTATTTATAGCCTTTCGAGGGTGTCTGATTTCTATTTTGGGTCGACCTATCCTTTTGTTCACATGTGAGATCTAATTCAAAAGTACACTTTCCCTTGACTAAATTGTGCACTTCAATAGTCAAAATTGGTCCTCTCGAAAAAAGGAATCTTGTCCCATGGTTGGAATTTTTCACTAGCTTGCCAAATTAGCATGAATTATGGACAATATTGAATCTTAAAGGATGATTTAAGGAGCTAATCACCTTTCGTTAAAGATAAGTACCTTCTAAATTTATTTATGTGAGACTCTGTTGTTATTTTGATTATTGCTTATCTGTCCTACATGAATATTTGAGTACTTCTAACTTCATGATGAAGTTGTGATAGGCATATCCTTCTTGAGGATCATCTGGATACTAAAATATGCAAGAAGAGAGTGTTGGTGCAGGAAGAGAGAATTGAGAGTAGGAACAAGAAGCTAGAACAAGAAAAGGAACATGATGCAAGGAAGCAAGGGAAAAGGTATTCCTATCAAATGCAAGATGGAAAAGTACATGTGTTACAAGTTGCTAAGGTATCTGGATAGTACAAGGTATGTATACAATTTAGCTACAACATTGGGATGGCAAGACATGACAAGAATATTTCTTTTTGAAAATTCTTGATTCATATGGTACTTCTGAGTAATGCATATACATATGTAAGTTCTATTCTTAATACATGTGATATACTAATATAGTTTAAATATCATTGGCATTTGGATATTCTGATCTTGTCTAAAGATGAAGCATAGCTATAAATATTGGCTTTAATATAGGGTAACTCGATACTATTGGCAATGCTTGGAATGAATATTGTAACCCTAATGAAAATAATGTTCATACCCATGATCTATTGATTATCTTCTTGTTGATCTTGATAAGGATTTAATAGCTATAATGTGATCAATTTAATGGAGACCCTGATATTAGGAATTTGATGGAAATCATTGTATAACATGATAGATATGTGATATTGAAGGGATGTACACTTTTCAACTAATTAACCCTTGATGTATGATTTCCAACATATACATGTATGACAGTAAAGCCAAATTGAATAGTTGATGTTGACTTGTCATGAAAATGATATATATATATATATATATATATATATATATATGAGAACCTTATATAGTTTGACTTTATAGATTCTTCAATTGGAGAATTCCAAAACCTCTATACCAAGACCAATACCCTCTAAGGCCAAGTCCAACCCTTCCAAATGATGTGCTTCCTTTGTCCAAGTCAAACCCAATCAAATCTCTTCCAGCAACACAACTTTGACTCCCTGCTTCAAAATTTCGGCCTCTACTGTAGGTCTAAAATTTTCGGCCCTCCCAACAGTAACGACTACCACACATGTGATCTTATTTTTTCCTCCCAAGGCTTATTCAGACCTTTTCTTGGATTTATCCTTCTTTTGGTGCTTGAGGATGACCTAATGTGACCTTCGTTGACTTTCTTTCTCCTCTTTCTTCAAGATCGAATTTGCAAAAGAAAAACCCTAGTTCAACAGCAGAAACCCTAGACTTCCTTCGCATGTGTGAGAGAGAGAAATAACCCTGAAACAAGTCTTCTTCATCCTCTTCATTCTTCACTACCTTCTTGGTCTTATTCTTCACATGGATGAGTGAGTGAGTGAATATCTTCCAAGGAGGTCGAGTTCCCTCCTTTATATAGGCTTCTAGAGGTGGATGTAGCTCCTCAAAATAGGTCGACTTCCCAGTTACTAGATCGAATTGGTCTTGAAGGGTATTTTCACACTTTTAAAGACAAAAGTGATTTTCTTTACAAGTTACAGTGTGCTCGAAGGGGTCTTCAACTTATGACAATAACTCTTTTGATTCCTTAACCTAGGACAAATCCTAGAAGCACTTAATGGGTGCTTGAATTCTAAAATAAGAAATCTTAAACATGAAACCCATGCTCCAATAATAATAATAATTTTTCTTTCATTTTACAATATGTTATCATTCAGTAATTTCTCAAGGTTAAAGAAAGAAATAGCCTGAGGTAACCACAGACCAACTTCAAACTCTAGGATCTAGCCTTCCTAGGGTTCAGAGAGGGCTCTCTCTTTAAGATTTAACTTTGTTTGATTTGTAAATATTAGGCTAGTTATGAATGTGCAGATTTGGTTTGGTTTTGATTGATTTGGTGGGAAAAATCACTTGAAGAGAAGGATAGTGGGAAATCTATTTGTCCATTGGGCCATGGAGTCAAATTCAAGCAAACAGAACTGGGATCAAGGCCAACAAGTCAAATTTTTTCAGGGAAAGATAGATAACCCTTGGAGACCTTGGAAAGTTGTTTTGTGAAGTGGTATGATCGGGATAAAGGGCACGTAAGGATCCTTTGATCCGAAAAAGGGAAGTAGTAGGCAGAGGTCGAACGGGAGAGGGAGCAATTAAGGGTTCCCTACACCGGAAATCAGTTGAAAACATAGAAATGATAACTAGCTAAAAACAGGGTGTTTTTAACAAATCCTGTAGTAATACTCCTAGTTATACATTCCAATTTAGAATAAACATAGATGGATGCATGTAACTAAGAAATGAAAAAGTGACAAGTAAGGAAATACTTCACTCCAGATAGCTCATCACAGGGATCCTGAATTATGAGGCCAATTGAATTGATCCAGCCTGCTACTTGAAATTCGAAACACAAAAAGCCTTCAATGTCCAACAGAAATGACTATAATAATTTCCAGAAATTTTATTCCACAAAAATACTTCAAAAGATGAAGTATATATACACATTCTAAACTAAAATATCTTGAAACAATATCAAGATTGGTTTACAAATATCTCAAACTGTTTTACATAAATAGAACTTTAATAAAGGACACTCAAAACTAATGCATATATTTGGCACTATTTTTTATTGATGGATGGTGACAAAGAAGAGAATTTGAATTTGATATCAACTCTTTGTTGATGATGAGGCATCCAAGTCACTAACTGTCTCCTTTCTTTGTGCATTCTACTCCAGAAATTCTGCGAACTTAGGGTCCAATGATACCTTTGTATATCTCAATCCGAAATAGATATGTAAAAAGTGAAAGACATTTTTGTATATAAATATGTTACTAAGATAAACCTCTCTCAATTTCCAAAAAGTCAACTCCAGCTGTTCACAATAGGATTTGCAAAAATATGTGTAAAACAGAGTTTTGCAAAGTCTGAAAAATAGACTGTAAATATGTGCATGTATCTCTCATTCTGTAATACCTGTTCAAAAAGTGAGATATGTTTTTGTATATGGGTCTCTTAGGCACAAAAACCTCCTTCAGTTTTGTAAGATGTGTTTCTGATTGACCACAATTTTCTCTGAAAAATGATGACTTAACAAGAATTTTCTGTAAAAAGTGCTTTCAAATATTGTTTAATATTTCCAAACCAATAATGGCTGTTAGAAAAGTGAGAGAGGTTTTTGTAGTTGGATATATTAGGAACATAAACCTCCTTTAGTGTTTCAAAATTCATCTTGTATTTGTCACAATAGTTTATGCAAAATAATGACTTAAACAGGAAATTTCTGCAAAAAAGTTCCTTCTTGCTCTGTTTTCATCTTTTAACATTTTTGTTCTTTTAACTGTTTTTTCTTTTACTTCAGATAAAATTCATTGTTGGTGAAATTATTTTCATCTCTGTTTAACCATTACTGCCTCTGTTTTTACTTTTATTGTTTTACCTTGACTTCTCTGTAACTTTGTTTTAACCTTTATTGTGACTTTCACTTTGTTTTTTACTGATACACTTTAAGTATCTCTTTTTTCACTGTCACTGTGAATTCTGATTTCACTTTTACCATTCACTGTGCAAATTTCATCATTATGATATCTCTCTGCATAAATAACTTCTTTCTGTTCTGCTGCCTAGAATCTTTAAGGAATATCATTTAAAATTCATTTATTTGTGAACTCTTGGAGTAAAACAAATCTTTAACTAGTATTTAGATTTGTTTTATCCAAATTATCTTTTTGCTAATGACCTGCAAAAAAAAAAAAATTGTTAATAAAACAGAGGTCTGCCTGGAGGGATAATGGCTTTTGACTGGTTTTAAACAAGAAACAAGGGTTTCCTGAGTCTCTTACTGAGAAATTGGGCTGAAAGTATTTTGAAATGGGTCACAGAGGCTTAGGATACCTTCAGAGGTTTTTTGGCTTGATTTGGTGCTTGAAATAGTTCATAAAAATGTACAAATTCACAATTTTCTTTCACAATAGTGCGCAACAATAAAACAGGGTTTCTGGAAAAAATTTGACAGGGTTTGGCCTGTTTTTGGACTATTTTGATAGAATTCTTTTGATATTGTTAGATCTATGAATGAAATTTGTCTTAAAAAAGGCTTTTCAAATGGAAAACAGGTTTGATTTGGAATAAAAACATGTTATTTGCAGGTGTAGGGTTTCGAAAACGGTTTTTTGAAGTCTTTTGAATAGGTTGGACAGTTCCTTGCTGATCTTTTGGCGCAACGTAGAGCTCCTCAATAATCTTCAATGGCTGCTGGTCAAGTTCTGCAAGCTTAGTGGCTTGAAAATGATGTAAAAGGATTCATTTTAATAGTCGGGGGATTACACAAAGATTATACGTAGTAGAAGAGTAAATGAGCGCAGTTTCGTATATTTTTTGGGTGTTTTTGGTTTCATTAACTTTGCAATGAATGCTGGTCACATCGGGCTGGAAGGGTGGTTTTGGGCTTTACGAGATCAAAAGCCATAGTGGTTATCGCGCGCCCTTATGGTGGTAAGCTATTTTGGGGCTAACCCATTAGATCCAACGAGAAATGGGCACGTAGAGGAAAGATAAAATTACAAAACCACCCATTTCGCACAGAAATGGAGCGGGGGTGATTGCGCAACTTTTCTACGCGATATAGTGTTTTCACCGTTGGATCTGGGGTTCGACTGCGAACGACCAGATTGGTTGGGAAGGTGCATCAGGATGGGGGAGTGGGATCGGGGTGTAATATGTGTGGAGGGGTCAGTTATAAACTTTCCAAATATGCATTTATTTAAAGTTTTAAACCTTGGGCTTATAGGATAGGCAGGGGCAATGTTTTATATGTGTTAATTAAAACTTTTAACCAATGTTTCAATTAATGAATCGGAGTGAGCGTTTATTATATAGTTTTATCAAATGTAATTAACACTTGTTTAAAATATATGGGGCGAGATATTTGTGTTATAGATATGTTAAACCAATGGGATAGTTGGGCGGGGGTTTTATTTTCATCACGTGGGTTATTATAACATTGGCTTAAGCATTAAAATAGAGGGTTTTTGTGGGTTGTTTAATACAAGGGATTTAATACTATATGGGTAGATATAGTTTAGGGATTTAATAAAATAATTAGTAGAAAATATGAAAAAGGATATTATAATGGAAACAAAACACATATTAACTCTAAGTAAAGTGTAAAAAATAAAGCATTGCTTATCTTTGTTGTTTTACTTCACTTAAAATTAGGATAAATGCTTTTTGAGGGTTTTATGAATGATTCTGAAAGGGAATGAAGTTAATTAGTTTAGGGTTTCATTTTTACTAAGTAAAAATGTTTCTTTACTTAGGAAAAAGGGATTATGATGTATGAATGAAGGGTAAACGATGATAAATGTGGGTCTAATGTATGAATTCAATATTTTAACTAACTAGTCATCGAGCCTTGGGTCTGGTTCCAACAAAAGTCAAAGAAATGCTCTGAGCCTTTTTGACTGATAGTTTAGAATAATGAACACTTGTAGAGGAGAGGAAATTAGTGATTTTTGCCTGATGAAGCTTTATTACATGCTTGCTCAACTGCTTTCTACCTATCCATCTTTATTTCTGACATTTTTTACTTCATTTTCAGGGGTGCATTTAGGCTTGCAACCCTAAAACAATTTTCTTTCAAAGCATAAAACTATCTAAGTCTGCCTTATTTCATTCGAGGGCTCAGATTAAATTATTGAGCTCCTCATTATTCTCTACCTATCTACTGATTTGTCAAGCTTAAACTATTTGACAAATCTTTATTCACTATCTAAAACATGAAATTGAAAGCATGAAGAGTTAAGATTAAACAGTTTAACCAATCATGGATTATGACATTTATTGACACTATGCACATAATCATTATTCTTGCAGTAAAAGTAAATAGTAGTGGCATTTTGACTTGCTCACTTTCAGGTCTTATTTTTTCTCTTTTTCTTTTGGGGTCTATATTTTTCTAAGTCCTTTGATCTTTCTTTTAAGACTTTTGCCCTCTTTTTGATTTTTTATTATTTTTCATTTTTTCAAAATATGGGAAAACAACTTGTGGAAATCAAGGTATGTACATATTTACAAGACTATCAAAGTCAATTCAAAAATTATGAACCCTATATTTATAGGACCCTAACACAATATACAAAAATAAAAAGAGATTTCATATTTATGAAGACCAAACCTAGTTATACATTTTTCACACTCCCTCTTAACTAGGGAGGTATTCATAAATGGTACATGGACATTCTCAATCTGAAGAGATCTCATAAGAAGAGTCAAATTGGTAACCCATTTTTTTAGCATCATAACAACCAACATTGTCACATAGCAAGGCCTTGACTTACAACTCTATCTCTCCACAAGATCAAAGCATAATTTTGGTGAGACCAATGATTTATAGACACCATCATCATTGTCTCTCAAGGCACATACCCCATCTAGGTGTTCACAAGTATTTCCTTCCTTAGACTATTCTTATATTGGATAACTAGTCCTCAAAGAATATCGGTTCTCGACTACTCTTATATTCAATGACCTACCTCATCCTGAAAGAGTATCATATGCCAGATGCTTACCCAATCCTCCATTATGTCTTCCGAAGTCAAGATAAGAATGATGTGCCTATTTCTCCCTCTCAACTAGGGAGGATATATCAATCAAACCAATCGTGTCTCTCAAATACACAAGCTTCTTATTGGGAAGGTATTTTTTCAATATGTCAACTACCTGCTCATCAGCGGAGATATATTGTAGCTACAACACACCATATTGTACTAGCTTATGAATGTAGTGATACTTGTTTTTTATATGCTTTGTTTTTCCATAAAACATTGGGTCTTCAGACAATCTTATACAACTGGTGTTATCACAATGTATCATTGTAGAGTCCATTGTTCTTTCGAATAAGTCAGACAAGAACTTCCTCAACCAAACCACTTCTCTACTCACCTCACAGGCTGCAATATATTCAACTTCAATACTACTCAAAGAAATTGTTTCTTGCTTTCTTCTCATCCATGAGATCATGGAGGATCCCAAACAAAAAAATCCTCTTGGAGTGCTCCTTCCATATTTCTCATTTCCTCCCTAGTCAGAATATGTATATCCAATCAAGTGGACATCATTCCTCCTATCATATTTCAGGCAGTAGTGGATTTCTCCTTGCAGATATCTCAATATGTGCTTGGATGTTATCCAATGATCATGCTACGAATCCACTTGGAAATGAATGAGAACATTTACTGAAAAACATATGTTTGGTAGATTATTCACCAAGTACATCAGTGAACCAATCAATTGTCTGTACTTGGTAGGATCCACTGGGTTAGATTCAAAACTCCTTAGTATCTTCAAGTTTTTGATCATCGAGGATGTCATTGGATTGCAATCCATCATGTCAAATCTCTTCAACATCTTGATCACATAATTCCCTTGACCTATGTAGATCTCATTAGGTCCCTGCCAGAAGTATAACCCTGCCCTAGAACTTCAGCTTAGTCTCAGTTCTCTGCCTCCATGTGTGTGTTCTCCAATTGACCCCAAGCCTTTCCTTTATACTTTCTCATTGGGAAACCAATGTCCATGATCTAATCTTGAATCAATGGCTAAGATTAAAAGAAAGCTTGATCCATGTGACTTGAGTCATTTCCATCACATGTTTAAATTAATTACCTTTAATATTTTAATTTTTTAAAGTTAGACTTAGGGTCCTTAATTAAAAATATCAATTAATTAATTATCTCCCAAACTAGATGGAATTTCCCAAATCCCTTTCTGGGTCTTGGAGATCTCATGTACTCTAGTCCCTCCACAAATTTTGGGAGCTATAGCACATCCAATGCTACCCCAACAATTAAGAAAACTCAACACTCCCTCTTAGCGAGGAATGTGCTCTAGTACAACTTTGCTTCACTCCAAATTTTTGCAGTGATCTCTGGTGTGGGACTCTGCACTTATGCTGGACTTGTTGCCCTTCATCACTGTGGTGCTGCTACCATTCTGTATTGCTGCCCATGATGCTTCCACCGCCACTGCCACATATGTACTATAGCTCCCTCTCAATCTGCTGCACCGTGTTGCCATCTACTGCACTACAACTTCAGTTGTTGAGAGAAACAACTGAAGCTCCTGCCAAATCTTTGACATACAATTCAATTGGGCTGCATCCTCACCACTAAAGCTCCATACGTTGTTGATCTTTGTTGACATCTAGAGATAGCTACACAAATACAGCTCTGCACTGCGTAAGCAGGCCTCCATTGTGTTGCTGAAGTCACATCAACCCCTGCACTGACATCTCCCACGTTGTTGTTGTGTTGCACTGTCCTCCTGAAGCCTCTACGTTGTTGCACCTCTGCTCTATGTAAGCAGCTCTACTTTGCGCTGCTGAAGTCACATCAGCCCCTGCGCTGCTGTTGCTGCATTTGCACTGCACTTCTCCCTTCACTATTCAGTTCTACCTTTGTTTCATCCGTGATTCTCTGCACCAACTGCTCCACTTGTCTCGTTATTGTCTTAAGGCTCCTGTAGCTTAGATGTGACCCAAGAGATGAGCTACTCAAGGATCTTGCCACTGCTCTGTAGCTGCTCTACAGTTCCATGTCGCCCCACTTTCGTGGTTCATTAGTGCTCATGGATACATATTCTTCTGATCCATCATCTGCCACAACAGCCTTGGAAGTAGAAGATTCCTTGTCCTTCTTCTGTGGATAATTGCTGGCGAAATTTCCTAGTTCGCCACACTAGAAACACTTGATCTTGGATAGATCACGCTTCTTCTTCCCTTGCTGCATTTTTTATGCCAAGGATACATCGTCTTCATCTTCCTTCTTCACCTTACTAGATTCCGTGTTATACTTCTTCTTGGTGAATCTGCAGAGTTCTTCTTGAAGTAAGATTTCCCACATGGTGTCCTAGTCAAGAAGGCCTGCTCTGCCCAAGACACTTTGGAAAAAGGTTTCCCACTCTTCCTGTGACCGCATTGAGTGCAGTCCTTACCATCACATCATCCTCCACCTTTGCTCCCATGGCGGACAACGTATCTCTGATCGTCTGTAATCTGAAGAGGAAGGGATCTATTTCTTCTCCCTTGGTCATCATGAATGACCACGATTGATTCTCCAAAAGAATATTCCTCTGGACGAACTTCCCCTCATATAGGGTTGTTAAGGCCTTCCACATTAGTTGTTTTATTCTCAGCTATATTTGGAACTATATGGAACTTAACCCCTTCCATTATGAAACGTTTGGCGTGTGTCGCAACTTCCTCATTCTTCTTCAGGAGATATACATCCGTCAGCTTGCCCAAGACTTTTTTTGCATGGTCTCTGAGACCGTATGCCTCCATGACTACCAGGATTCTGGCCTTCCATACTGAAAAGTTGGACAGGCCGTCCAACCTATCCTGATCACGTAGTCTGTGAGGTGCCATCTTCTTAGATCTAATCTGTTGGAAGATATCTTCCTCTCCTCGCTTCTCTACTAAAGCTGGATCTAGGGTCCTTTGTGAAAAAGCACTATTTTCTCCCTCTGACAACTCATTTTCTCTCTTGGAAATCCACCAAATCAACAACGAAACAACTCTCTTCGATCCACTGATCGATTTGCAGATTTCTTTGGCTAGAAACCCTCTAGGAAGTTGATCTCCTTCCACTCTTTTTCACTGGTTGTTAATTTTGGACAACTAGGTCCAAACTCCATGTCGTGATGCTCAGATGAAGATGCCAATATTTTTATTGGATTCCTCTTTCAAAGAGGTGCAAGATTGATATAAAGATCATCTTGATCTGATGAACATAACATTTATTTTGAATTAATTCCACTTATGTGCAAGGTCGACCAAAATTGTAATGTAGGCTTGGAGCCCTAATAGATGTGTCACACACCCTCATAGATGGATATATATAGGTCAACGCTGGAGGTCATTTTCATCATCACTCATCACACATTCTCTGTCATCATCTGATTGGTTCGATCATCATCTTGGAGGCTCTTCTTCTCTCACACGTGGGAAAACACAAGAAGGAATTTTCTGGTTTTGACCTAGGATTTCAGCGCAGATTTGATTAGCGTTGACTTTGGGAAACACATGGTCAACTTGACCTCAAACTCTCCCAAAATTTCAAATTCTGCAGTCCGCATTTTCTGGCACAAAAATTGAGGCTAGACATTGACTTTGACTTGGATGCATTGACTTTTTGCTGCTACTATTTTGCATTGACCGTTGACTGAAGATTGTTGACTTTTGTTGACTTTGGGTTGACTGTTATAGAGCTATCCGAGAGGGTTGTGTGACATATTCTGGTTGTTTGATTGTGAAGAGACTTTGCTGGTTGAAGCATCTTGTTGACCGTCGTAACACACCTCAACACATATATTTTGTTGATCAAGTTAAGTGTATTTTTGGCTTGTCTTCTGTCGATCTATTGGTATTTTCTATCAGTATTTTACTTTCTTGTTTATGTGATTGCTATTTGATATTGGGTATAAAATTAAAGTTGCATCAAGCATAGAACATCTACAAAATTTTACATGGTTTCAGAGCTGAGGTAAAGACAAAGCCCAAGTTTGTATTGAGAGCAATCACCGAAGAAGGAGAATTTGTCAAGGACCCATGGGTACCTCAAACTATAATGGCTTCAAAGTTGATGACAAGTTGACTAGGAAGGAAGACTTCCATGCCTGGAAGATGAATTTGGATATAATGTTGGAAGACTAAGATGTCATGGACTATGTGCAAGGTAAAATCCAAGAGCCTCCATCATCTGTACTTGCAGCCACCAAGTCAAAGTATGAGAAGGGGGAAATCAAAGCAAAGCTTATCATTTAGGATTCAATTCATAAGATTCTAGTTCCCTACATCTCTGAGCTTCGCACATCCAAGGAGATGTATGATAATTTGGTCAACATGTTCAAGGCCAAAAATGAAAATCAAGTCCTTTTCTTTAAGAACCAACTAAAGAATCTGAAGAAAGGCAGGGATGAATCCATTCAATCTTATTTTTTTGAGGTTGACCGAAATCATAAATAATCTTCTGGCCATTGGGGAGACAATAGCTGATTGAGAAATAGTTCTCACCGCACTTGGAGGTCTCTCCTCTAAATGACATGTATTCAATACTACCATTCTCAATAACAATGTGATTCCTGATTTTGACAAAGTATTGTCGAGATGCACTCAAGAAGAGACAAGAATGAAGGAATATGAAAATGAAGGCAGTGTTGCCTTCACTGCTTGTGCCAAGAAGAAGAACAATGGTGGTCTGAGGAACCATGGAAGAGAATGCCCTAATAATAAGGACTCTCCTGGGGATGATGAAAACAACAATAACCAGAGGAATGGCAATCAAAGGAACAACAGGTTCAAAGGAAAGAGGACAACTCCCTCTAGTCGCAATGGAAATGGGAAACCTTTCAAAAGGTTGATAAATTCCACATATGAGGAATCTAATGTTGTTGATGATAAAAGAAATGAATTCATTCTTGTATCTATCCTCTCTGTTGCATCTCCACCCAACAATATGGATGTTTGGTTAATTGATAGTGGTGCCTCAAGGCACCTCACTGGGTTTAAGGAAGCACTTTTTGATTTGGTTGAGAAGGATATTAATTTGAAAATTGTCCTTGGAGATAATTCCACATATCCCGTGAAAGGGACAGGGACTGTGACCCTCCACTTATCTCAAGGTCAAGTCCTCTATTTGCAAGATGTACTATATGTACCTGATTTGAAGAAGAACCTTGTGATTATTTTGGCCATGGAAGACAAAGGTTTCAATGTGGCATTTGTTGATGGGAAGGTACGCATCTAGAAGAAGAGCTTCAAGGAAGCCATCACGATTGGGTTTAGAGTTGATACACTCTACCAAGTTGGAGGAAGTCCACTGGGAGCTATGACATGTGATACTATCCTTCAAACCGAACGATGGCACTGGAGGTTTGGACACTCTCATTACAAAGCCCTTCCCAAATCAAGGAAGGTGGTGATAGGGATGCCCGAGTTCAAAAATGATCATGAAGGTGTATGTCAGGGTTGTGCTGAAGGAAAGCATACAAGGGGACCTTTCCCCTCAAGTGTCACAAAGACATCTAATGTCTTGCAATTGATACATTTTTATTTGTCTGGTATGTTGCCCGTGACATCCTTGGGAGGATGTTCTTATTATATGACGTTCATAGATGGCTTCTCTCACAAAACTTGGATATACTTCTTGAAAATCAAATAGGGAAGAAGATCAAGTTTTTGAGGACCGATAATGGCAATGAAATGAGACGAACGAGTTCAATAACTTTTGCAGAGAAGCTGACATCAAGAGGGAGACCACAACCGTATATACTCCTGAGAAAAATGGCATTGTTGAAATAAATAACAGGACCATTGTGGAAGTTTCCCATGCCTTGCTATGTGACCAAGGTCTTCCGAAGTTTTTGTGGGGAGAAGCTACGAACACTGCTATGTACATACAAAACCAATGCCCGCATTCCGCTCTGGACTCCAAAACTCCCGAAGAGGTTTTCTCTGGTAAGAAACCTGACGTCTCCCATTTTAGAGTTTTTGGTTGTCCCATTTATTTTTATGTGCCGAAAGAGAAGAGGAGCAAGCTGGATGCTTCTGGGAGAAAAGGAATGTTAATAGACAAAATCCTCTCATTCTAGTGTTGTATGTGGATGACCTCTTCTTGACAGGTGTTAGCTCTCTCATTCATTGGTGTAAGAGGGAGCTCGCTTTTGAATTAGAGATGAAGGACCTCAGACTGATGCATTAATTCATAGGTCTGGAGGTCTGGCAGAGACCTGACGAGATTTTACTTTCTCAAGGAAAATATATTGTGAAGTAGCTGGAAATATTTGGAATGGTGGACTGTAAGTCTGTGTTGACACCGATGGAGCTCAAATTTAAGAAGTTGAGTGGCAGCTTTATTGGGCCCGTGCTAGCAAATCCTACTGAGTATCATCAATTCATAGGGGCCCTGATGTTCTTAGTGAACACTCGTCCGGACGTATGTTTTGCAGTGAACACTTTGAGTCAACACATGGTTGATCGTCATCACATTCACTGGGTTGGTGCCAAAAATCTGTTGAGATATCTTTGGGGCATGCTAAACCATGGGCTTGTTGGAATCACGATTTCCACTATACCAAAACCTACAGGCATTAGTCTCCGTTACAATCGCTAGAGTTAGGATCCACGAGAGGTAGTTAGTCCATGTCGCGAAACACATAGGGAGCTTTGAACCCAATTTCCAACAATCTCCCCCCCAACACAAGCCAGGTGAGTTTCGAATTCGAGACCTGTCGCTCCGATACCATTTGTTGGAATCAGGATTGCCGTTAGACCAAAACTCGTAGGCGTTAGTCTCCACTACAATCGCCAGAGTTATGATCCATGAGAGGTGGTTAGTCCATGTCACGAAACACACGGGGAGCGTTGAACGCAATGCCAATAGGGCTGAGATACACTGTCAGAAGCGTGACACTCCATGGATATATTGATGTCGATTGGGCTAGAAGTGTGGTGGATCGCAAGAGCACATATGGATGCTACTTCACACTTGGGTTTGCTTCGATATCATGGATGAGTAGGAAGCAGAAGTCAGTGGCTTTCAGCACCGCTAAGGCTGAATACATTGCAGCAAGTATGGCCTATTGTGAAGCATTTTGGTTGTAAAAGATCTTTAGTGAGTTGTTTGGGCATGTGCTAGATACCACTGTTATCCTTTGTGATAACCAGAGTGGGATTCGTTTGTCCGAGAATCCCGTGTTCCACGATCGATCCAAGCATATTGATATCAGGTACCACTTTATTTGGGATATGGTACAACGAGGCGCCATAAGGCTCGATCATATAGGAACTGATGAGCAGGTCGAAAATATTCTCACAAAGCCCTTGGGGAAGGTCAAGTTCCTAACCTTCTGTGAGAATCTTGGTATCATGGAATGACCCTATTCTGAGGGTCCTATTGGACGATGAGCTCTAGGAGCTCCAGGGGGGCTTGGGGATAGCTTCTTAGAGCTATAAGCAACCACATGGCTAGGCTTGCCGAACCTTGTTGGTGTGCTTCTGCCCTATCGTTATGATATTGAGTTGGTTCACCTCTCTTTGATTTGTGCCCCGTATGCATCCTACCCATAGAGTCTCAAACTCATGGGAAGTACCTCTCATTTGCCCAATGAGGTGGGAAAAGCTAGATACC
Source organism: Pinus albicaulis (assembly GCA_034641835.2). Classification (NCBI taxonomy): domain Eukaryota; kingdom Viridiplantae; phylum Streptophyta; class Pinopsida; order Pinales; family Pinaceae; genus Pinus; species Pinus albicaulis. The sequence continues at coordinate 1,247,693,322 of CM076577.1, forward strand.
AATAGCAAAGACCGATGGACACATCAGAGATTGTCGTACTCTCTATGTCTAGGATGGCATGTGTCCAACCACTTGATCTGGGATCAAGTCTAGTGAGGTTTCAGATCTCCAACTGACTTCGGGTCAATTAAACCAAATTCGGGTTGGTATGTGACTCCTTTGAGTCCTATAGAGGTTTTAGACCTCTGAGCTGATTTTGTCAGCTGAGAGTGATGTCTTTGTGACTCACCTCCTATTCTGAAATAAAGAAGTCAGCAAAGCAAGTTACGACGGGATGACGCACAATGTTTGGATGGCACAGGTTGATGGATTTCTCCCTAATTGAGAGGGAGTGTTAATTTTGGACAACTAGGTCCAAAATACATGTTGTGCTACTCAGATGAAGATTCCAATATTTTTATTGGATTCATCTTTCGGAGAGGTGCAAAATCGATCTAAAGATCATCTTGATCCGATGAGCAGAACATTTATTTTGAATTAATGCCACTTATGTGCAAGGTCGGTCAAAATTGTAATGTAGGCTTGGAGCCCCAACAGATGTGTCACACACCTCACAGATGGATATATATAGGTCAACATTGGAGGTCATTTTCACCATCACTCATCACACATTCTCTCTCATCATCTGATTGGTTCGATCATCATCTTGGAGGCTCTCCTTCTCTCACACGTGGGAAAACACAAGAAGAAATTTTCTGGTTTTGACCTAGGGTTTCAACACAGTTTTGACCAATGTTGACTTTGGTAAATGCATGGTCAACTTGACCTCAAACTCTCCCAAAATTTTGATTTCTGCAGTCTGCATTTTCTGGCACAGAAATCGAGGCTGGACGTTGACTTTGACCTTGTTGCATTGACTTTTTGCTATTGATGTTTTGCATTGAACGTTGAATGGACATCATTTACTTTTGTTGACTTTGGGTTGACTGTTATAGATCTGTCGAAGAGGGTTGTGTGACACATTCTGGTTGGATACCATGAGGAGACTTCGCTGGTTGAAGCATCCTGTTGACTGCCGTAACGCACCTCAACACATATATTTTGTTGATCAAGTTAAGTGTATTTTTGGCTTGTCTCTGTCGATCTATTGTTATGTTCTATCAGCATTTTACTTTCTTGTTTATATGATTGTTGTTTGATATTGGGTATAAAAGTAAAGTTGCATCAAGAATAGAAAATCTACAAAATTTTACACTAGTGCTTAGGCTAAATTCTAAATCTTTAGAAATTTAACCCCACTAGCACTTTCTGAAGTTCTACAGCTCTGCTTCCAACACTTCTGTTTCAGACAACTTCAGATTTGTGTCACCCTAGTTGGCCTCTGCATGAGAAGATAGTCCCAGCACCGCCTCTGTGCAATAAGTACATGGGCCTGCATGGAGGCAGTGTAGGACTGCATCACCTTGACCTCTGCATGGCTCTAATCCCTCTGAAACTGCGTTGTCCCTTCAGATTCGACTTTCTATTCATGTTTCTGCTCTCTTTGCTGCTTTCTGCAACAATATTCTTCAGTCTTTTGCTGGTGACCCTACTAGATCTGTAATCGCTCTGATACCATGTGAAAATTTTTGCAAGTTACTTTATGCAGAAATCTACTATTAGATCTGGTTATACTTCTCCTACTTAAACAAGTTATTAATGCTTAAATCTTCAGATTAACATCGAAGTAAACACATAACATACTTTCACTGATTTAGATCTAAAACAGAAAATTACATGCAAAATAGACAAAGTGACACATAATATTTTCTGGACAATAGTCCCCGGAAAAACCCAATGCGAGAAAACTGGTCTTCTGGTTGTTGGAGGGTTTGTACTATTAATTAGTTTTCTGAATACAGAAAATCTGTTCACCATACTAGTTAACTCGACAGAGAAAAATATAGATATGCAAATAACCTGATGTTTTAAAGCCAAAAATTTGACTAATCCATGCCCTCAAATGGGATTTACAAGACTCAGCCAAATTCTGACCCTAGAAACCTCAACGCTGCCCCTGAAGCCCCTACATCAGTCTCTTCAGCCTTTGTGCTAGCTTGGAGAGGGATGCGTAACCCCAAAATGGGTGACGCAAACCCTACGCTGCCCTAGATTGATCTTTGCGTAACCCTAGAGGGTCTCTTGCTGCCCAGCGCTACCCCAGAAGGGATTGCGTAGCATGTGCATAGTTGAAGCTACCTCTGCGTTGCGCAACTGCTGCGTACTTGTTGTTGCTATCTCTGCTTCTCTGCGCTGCCTCTGGAAGCTGCTTTTTGCCTCTTGTTGATTCTACGCACTTGGATCAGACCATCCCCTTTGCCTAAACTACCCCTCTTTGCAGCTGAAACACTTCTGAAAGTTATTAGAAAACCATACCCTAGAACTTCAGCTTAGTCTCAGTGCTCTGCCTTTGTGTGTGTGTTCTCCAACTGACCCTAAGTCTTTCCTTTATACTTTCTCATTGGGAAACCAACGACCATGATCTAATCTTGAATCGATGGACAAGATTAAAAGAAAGATTGATCCGTGTGACTTGAGTCATTTCCATCACATGTTTAAATTAATTTGTTAGGATATTCCGACACATAAGAAATAGTTAAGAATAACTTATTCTAGTGTAGAGTTAGGTAAAGTGTGTTTCTTTACCATGTACATTTGTAACTTATAATCCAACGGTCACGATTTGTAGTGATCCGACGGTTATCTCTCACCTCGGTATTAACGACACTTCATCTGTGGCTTAACACCCGATTGGTCCATGATCTCTACTTAAAGAGCATGGAGGGTCATTTTTCTGGTAACCGTTTATGAGAGAAACATATGTAACTTTTCTTTTTGTATTAATAAATTTCCTGAAGTAGCCGCATTGGCTCAGGCCGTGGACTGTTTCCCTCTTTGAGGGTTTTAACCTCGTGATTATACTAGTGTACTGATTTGTGATCTGTTTGTGAGCGGTGAACTTTGGTTCTTGATCTACGGAACTTACCCTGTAAATTCCCACATGGTATCGGAGCTATTTTGAGGGCCACGTCCATTTTTTATCAAAATCCGAAGCCGGTTTGACTGCATGTGAATGCCGTTTTGTAGATCTACTATTTATGAACATTTTTGGGCTTGAAGAATTGCTCGGTTGTGTCTAAAGCGTCTATTATAGTGAGGAACGCCTTTCATTTCATGCGAAAAGGTTTCCAGCTGTCCAAGTTATGATAGTTTAGATCTGGAGGTATAAAGCATCTATTTTGCAGTTATATTTGTTAATAGTTTTGCTTATTTCGGTTCCCACCTTTTATTTTTGGTTTTTAGGTTTTATTTATTTGCCGGATCTATACCCTCTTCTCTGTGTATGCTCTTTGCTATGCGCTGCGTGTGATCTCGGCAAATCAGAAACAGGAAAAAGGGATTTTTTCTCTACGTATGCTCTTTCCCCGTGTCTTTGTGCGATCTCGGGAAATCAGAAATAGTGAAAAAATTGATAGTTGCCAGTAAGGCTAACCGAAAATTTAACATTATGTCGTAAGGATTTGCATTGCGTTTTTTTTTGCTCGGTTTTTGTGTTTTTTTTTGTGCAGGAAAATACACGCACACTGAAGAGTTAAAAAAAAAAAAGAACCCCCCTTCCTCCTTTCAAACAATAACAGAATCCTTTTACTATCTCACTTGGTGAGGGCTAGTTTATGAGAATAGAGGTCTTGGGTTTAGGTCTCATTTTCAAGCTTCTTTTGTAAAAAAAATTTGTTCAAAGGGCCGGATTTAAAAAAAAAAAAGTCGCACTTCATCTCGTTCCCGTAACTATTCGGCATCTACAACTCAGATTTTTCAAAAGGCATAACTTCTTTATTTGAAAGCCGTTTTTCAAGCCGTTTTTTTTTTAAACGGCCTAATTTTTCGAGATATTTCCATTGGAGTAGTTAGTTTTAGCTTTTCTCCGCTTCAATTTTTTTTTTTAATTGGAAATTTCATGCCTGGTTATTCTTAACAACACCAATTATTTCCAATGGCTACCTCACATGGCAGATATACTTAGAAGTAAAGGGCTTTATACAATAGCCACAGGACAATAAACTAAACCTTCCGATGATGATAAATTTGTTAAATGGGAAAATAAACAAGATCAAGCACGAGGGTTGATAGGCATGTCCATTGCTCAAGATCTTCTATTTCATATCTTTGACATTGACACCCTTGATGAAGCCCTGGAAAAGCTAAAATCTTTTTTTGGCATTCAAAATCAAATCTGGGCCCCCTAGCTTGAAAATGAGTTGCTTACTTTGGACCCCAATAATTTCTCCTCCATTGAAGATTTTTTCTCCAAATTCAAGACCCTTCAAATTCTTTTATAAGGTTGTCAGATAAAAAAGGGAGATGGTAGCCTCATTTATTTCATTCTTGCTAAGCTTGGCCCTGCATACTCTGTATTTGTTTCTACCTTCCATTCCACTAGAGAAGCCATCATTTCTTCAGGAACCGCCTACAAGAAACCCTCTTTTGATGCCTTTTGTGATTCTTTGATAAGAGAACAAGAAAAACTCTTACACCTTGGTCTTATCACTTCTGGAAACGCTTCTAAGAAAGCCTTAGCAGCCCAGCAACAACCATATCAAAAGAATCCCAAGAAGAAGTATCCTAAAAAGTATGGTCCTAAATCAAACAAGGGTCCTAAGAAATTTCAGCTGCAAACTGAAAAAGAAACTCACTCAAATGATAAGGCAAATAAAAACAAAGGGAAGAAAGCATATAGACATTGCAACTTTTGTAATAGTGATGGCCATATAGAGTCCAAATGTTTTAAGAAGATGGAAGCCTTAGAAGCAGAAATGAAGAAGAACAACATCAATTTGGAGCACTCTTCACCATCATCTTCAGGAGTGGCACTTTCTGCTTGTGGTTGTCAAGCATCAAGATCTGGTTATGCATTAAATGTATCTTCTTCTTCTCCTTCTCATGAGTGGCTCATTGATTCTAGAGCTTCTTACCACATGGCCAAAAATAAAGCCATGTTTTCTTCTTTAAATGATTGTAACACCAAACATATTTATGTTGGTGATGATAGATCTCTTAATGTTGTAAGATCTGGAACCATTCATCTAGATAATGGTCAATTTAATGATGTACTATGTGTTCCTACCTTGTCATGCAACCTTCTATCTGCTTATCAGATAATTCATTCAGGTGAAGGGAAAATAGTAGAATTCTCACCTCGTGATGTTGTAATCAAGGACCTCAAATATCCTAGACATATTTTAGCTACTCGCATTGCTGATGATTCCACAAGGTTGTATAAGTTTGAAAACTTTGGGTCATCATGTCTTCCCTCCATTTTTGTTGCTCACAATGATGAAGTGAGCAAACTTTGGCATGAGCGATTTGGTCACTTAAACTATCGCTCTCTTCAAACTATATGTAAAGAAAATATGGTGACAGGTCTTCCTATGGTAACTTGCCGAGATGGTGTTTGCTCCAGATGTGTACTCAGAAAACATCATCGGGATAGTTTTGACAAACATGCCTCTTGGCGCGCTTCAGCAACTTTGCAGCTTGTGCATAGTGATTTATGTGGTCCACTTCCTATTGTTTCTTTCTCTGGTTGCAAGTACTTCTTAACTTTCATTGATTATTTTTCCAGACGCACTTGGGTATACTTCTTAAAACTCAAGAGTGAAGTTTTTAACATGTTCTTGGCCTTTAAGGCCTTTGTTGAGAAACAATCTCGGCATCAAATTCTCAAGTTAAGATCAGACAATGGCAGAGAATATGTTAACAAAAAATTTATCAACTTCTACATTGAGCATGGCATTCAATTGCAACATACTGTCCCATATACTCCACAACAAAATGTTGTAGCTGAAAGGAAGAATCGCACCTTAAAAGAAATGGCTAATTGTATGCTTCAATCTAAAGGACTTAGTCTCAATTTTTGGGAAGAAGCAATTAACTATGCAAATTACATAGTAAATCGCACTCCTACTAAGGTTTTAAAGAATATAACTCCAGAAGATGCTAGGAGCTCAATCAAACCAGATGTAAGTCACTTTCGTGTTTTTGGAAGTGATGCGTGGGCCCATATTCCAGATGCGAAACATAAAGCCTTAGAACCTAAGAGTGAAAAATGCATTTTTGTTGGATATTCTGAAGATGTCAAAGGATATAGACTTCTTCAACCAAAATCCAAAAATATAATCATTAGAAGATATGTAAAATTTGATGAAAATATATCGGCCTAGGAGCCTAGTTCGGTAGGTGTGCCACCTTTGGCCTGCGAGCCTGATTCGACATATCTGGCACCTATCTCTCTTTCTTCTATTCTTAATACCATTCCTTCTAGTTCAGATGATGACAACAAGGATGAAAATCCTCCTCCACCTCTTGAAATTGTTCCTTACACTCCGCAGCTTCCAAGATGGGTCTGCTCTACTCGGGATGCAGTAGGTTCTCTTGCAAGTGACCATGTAGATCGACGACATACACATTCTCAGTTTGAAAGAGCCTCTTCCTTATTGGCTCAAGTACCAGAAAATCCTGATCCAGAAACCTTTGAAGAAGCCTCTGGTCATCTAGCATGGGATGAAGCTATGAATGAAGAATATCGTTCCTTATTGGTGAATGATACTTGGGATCTTGTTCCTCTTCCAAAAGGAAGAAAACTTGTCAGTTGCAGATGGGTTTATAAAACAAAGTTTGGACCAGATTGAAAAGTGGATAGACATAAAGCTCGTCTTGTTGCTAAAGGATTTTCACAAGTTGAAGGCATTTACTATACTGAAACCTTCTCCCCAGTTGCCAAAATGAATTCTATCCGCCTTGTTCTTTCCCTTGCTGCCTCCTTTAAATGGGAATTCCATCAGATGGATGTTAAATCTGCCTTCTTACATGGAGATTTACATGAAGAAATCTACCTGGAACAACCCCCTGGCTTTATCCAAAATGAATCTAGCATTGTTTTTCACCTTAGGAAGTCTCTCTATGGTCTCAAACAAGCTCCTTGGGCTTGGTATGCCAAAATGGATAGATTACTATTAGATAATGGCTTTTCTAGGTGTCATTCTAACAACACTCTCTACACCAAGAAAGTGGGTAAGTCCTTCACCATCCTTGTTCTTTATGTTGATGATCTTATCCTTACTGGTAGTGATCCAAACCATATAAACCATGTGAAGTCTAGCCTCAAAAGGAAGTTTGAAATGATAGACTTAGGACACTTGCATTATTTCCTTGGTCTTCAAGTCTTGCAATCTAAGGAAGGCATTACCCTCTCTCAGTCCAAGTATGTATGTGATCTTCTTCACCACTTTCACATGGAAGACTGTAAGCCAGCCCCTTCTCCCTTTCATTCTGGAGTCAAGCTTTCAGTCATTGGTACTACCCTTGAAGTTAATTCTACCTTATATCATCAACTTGTTGGTAAAATTTTGTATCTAACCCATACCCATCTTGACCTTTCCTTTGTCGTTGGTCTTGTCACTCGGTTTATGCACCAAACTCATGAAAGTCACTGGAAAGCAGATAAAAGAATACTTCGATATATTCGAGGTATAGTTCAGTTCAGGATTCACTACAGTGCAGGAGCATCTCCCTTGTTGATTGGTTTCATTGATTCTGATTGGGCTGGTGACCCTGATGATCGAAAGTCTACTGCAGGATATGTATTCACTCTTGGTTCATGACCGATTACTTGGTCTTGTAAGAAACAAAGTGCCATATCTCTTTCTTCAGCAGAAGTGGAATATCGTGGTGTAGTTTAAGCCAGAAAGGAAGCCATGTGGCTTGATGCGGGAGCATCCAAAGAAAATTTTCATTATTCAATTATGTAATAAGAAGGGTGAGATATTTTAATTATTTTATTAATTAAATTTTTTATTTTTAATAAATTAAGAGAAAATTATAAATGTGAGGATTTTTTGTAAATATTCTTTAATAATTAAAGGATATGAGTGGAGTGGAATTAGGTAGATAATATAGGGAGTAGGAATTCCATATACGGGACTTTGTTGAGTCCAAAACTAGAATAAATTTAAATTAGATTTAAGTTGAGATTTGTGTGGAGGAATTTATGGAGGGAAATAAATTCATTATTTATGTATATATAGGAGGGTTTTGTGAGGATGAGAGACAGCTGAGAGCAGTGAGAAGTACAGTGAGAGTGAGAGATGGTTTGATGGGCCGAGAGCCAAGAGGCCACCCAATGTAATATCTGGCCAAAGAGTTTAATGTTTTATTATCAGTATTTTTTTGTGGCTCTCTTTTTCCTTCATGTGCATTTTTGCGCTGAATATTTTTATGATTTTAATGAAGAATTATTGAGAGTTTTCATGCTGAGTGAAGGAGTGTGTTTTTTTTATATGCTAGGATTCTTATTTAACCTAGAATTCCTGCATCATTTGGTATCAAAGCTGAAAGATGCCTGTTCTACATTTTGTTTGAATCTGCAATTTATATATATATATGTTACATGTATATTTGTTGGAGTGTGTGAAGTGCAGAAGACTTCCATCGAAACAAGGGAGCATAGTCACGAAAAGAGCAAGTTGAAGATACGTTCTACGTTGGCAAAGAACGTTGTTATGGTTGTAGCTAGAGTCACATGCTGCAAAACAAACATGTGTTTGATTGGGCCATTGTACATCTCTATCGCATGGTCGATACCCTCCACCTTGTTCATGTTGTTCCCAATTCAAATAACGAGGTGCTGTTAGGAGCCGTACAAGCTCTAATGGAAAGGCTTGCAATAGAAGCATATGAAGTTGTCTTGGTGCAAACAGTCGGTAGGATTATGAAGGATGGCTTAGAAAATGGCGAGTTTTACAGTGTAGAATGATAGTAGTTGTTACAGTGAGATGAAATAGATGATTTGATTGGTTTTTCGTGTCCTGGACGAGGCCACTATTGGGAAATAAAAATTAGTGAGGCTTGTGCATTGAATGCTAGTGTGGCAACTTGTGACTGCCAGAAATATTCATTCTGGCATCGATGGATAGATGATGAAAGGCATGTGGAGTTTAATTTGTTTGATGCCTATCTCAACGAACTATCCCACAAGTTGAATGATTCGTTTGAGAATTTATGGTGCCATTCGTGGATGAGAATGTGGAGAAAACCTCTGCGTAGCAAAGATGTATATGTGAACAAGTGTTGTCCAACACATTACGAAGTTTCACTTGGAGAAATGCATGAAAATTGAAGAACGTTGGAGCCAAGTGTTGTTAGAAATTTTTTGAAGTGGTGCGCATAAGGAGCATGTTATCAACCTATAAGAGTTTGTGTGCGTTTGAAATTTGAGGTGTGGCTGCTGGGATTCTGGAATAATCCGAACTTCCAAGATGGGATGAGCATCGGTAGGAGGGTGGACCACAGAAACTATTAATTCCTGTTAATAGTTTTGTTTGGACTCAGTTCCATGGAAAACTGTTGCGCATAAACATAGCCATTTGCAGAGGCTTGGCCATTTAATGGAATTCAAACGGTGGAATGGAAATGCCGTTGATTCATGGTTGTTAATGTGGTGTTTTGCGGCATTTTAGTCATGTTCAACACAACCACTATTGTTATTTCTAAGGGTCGAGAGTGTGAATATGAATTTTTGCTCGCACAGGTGGCTGTCTTGAAATTATGTGTATGACTGCGTGTTTTTATAAGTTGAATGCTAAGTTTGTCTCTATACCAAGGCATGAAATTGTTGATCTTGACTGGAGGAACACTTTTAAAAAACTATTATCATAGTTGTATGGAGATGGGTGAGACACTGTGAGGTGAATTTCTGCTTCTATTTTCGTAAATAATTCATATATGAGTCAGATTTGTTATTTTGGAAACCAATGACAAAGCTTTTGGATGTGTATATCAAGACCTAAGAAGAATAACTTCAAAAGAATCAACTCACATGTTGTCACATGGAACGTGATTAAAAAATAAAGGCAATTTGCCGAGAGAAGTCGAGGTGGAATGGCATTGCAGAAAGATAAAAATTGAGAAGAACCTGTGAATGATTAAAAGCAAGTGTGGAGCGTAGTATCAAAGCAGTGCCGTTGGTAAACTTGGTGACGAAGGGTCGTTTTTTTTAATGGAGGTATGTTTCTTGATTATGTTTCGAACTTGCTCGTTTGACTTCGTGGACAAGTGACCCGTGATATGAATCTTAGAGCCACTAAAAATGTGTGATGTGTGTTGCGTTCATGTTATGAGAGGATGTGATTGTTGTGCTCTATGTGTTCTAGTGGAGTGACTCATGTAATTCAAAAAGGTATTTTATATATCTTTCATTCAACATGATTATGATAATAGATACGAAATGTTGGTATAGAAAAGAGATTGATTGAGATAAAAGAACTTGGCTTAAGCTAAGAGGGGAGAATGTGCATACTTTGAAGGTTTCTAACATTTGTTTGCTGGAAGAGATTTATTTGCTGGGGAGAAAATGGACCTTGCACGTTCAAAGTAAGTTTGTAGAGGCTTGAATGTATTCCTAAAAGAATACGCGAGAGAAGGGTTGGATCATTTCAACCACAAGAAGATTCAAGGTAAGTGCTCATTGAATGAATCAATATTCATTGAGTAGAGGTGTTTTATAACCTGGATGATTAACTTTCCTTGCCATACTTGAGAAGATGATCTTTTGTAGATGTTATGAAAGTATGGAAATGTTTCAAATGCGAGGCATAAATGAATGGGAAAATGTGCTAATCCTGGGTGATATGAAGGCAAGCATGCATGTTTATATGAGGAGGTTTATTATGCATAGTGTGATGATCTATTATGCATAATGTGGATTTTTCACAGTTTTGGTTAAATCATTTTGAACCAAAGCCTGTAGTTGGGAAAAGAAGAATTCTTTTGATTGGTGATTGAAAATATAATTGCTTGATGTTGTAAAACCTTTGTTTTACCATCATGTGATGATATTTAAGGAGGTGTTATTTAGGATGAATACAATGTACGAGTTGTACATCATTCATCGAAGAAGTTGTTTTTTCTCTATACATAGGTGAAGAGATGTGCATTGATATTGCATGGTGTATATAAGTGCAGGGAAATGTTTGCATTGAGATGACGAACTTGCAAGCATGCAAGTATTGACAGTGACAAAGACAACACAGAAGAGTGGAAATCAGAGGGTTAAGACTACAGAGAGAAAGGTTTATCAATAACATTAATAGGAGCATGAGGTATGATACTTCAGGAAGGTATTTTTGAGCATTGAAAAGTGAACGGTTTGTTTATTTTCACCTTAAAATAAATCTTGAAAAAAACCTGAATTGCATTTCGACTAAAGACTTCAGTATCATGTGAAATGATAAGGGCAACTGAAGATTTTTCATAAGAATTAAGTATGAAAGAGAGTGAAGATTTTACATCCTAAAAATGTATTATGGGTGTATGTTTTTTGGAGGATTGTATAACTTGAATTAAGCCAAAACATGCATTTCCAAAATTATTAGGTCGAGTCTTGAAGTGAAAACATATGTTAGAGTCAAATGAAAGTTTGGATAGTTTGAGTTAAGATTGAGTATTCTCATCCAAGATGAAAAATTAGTGTAAGTCTGAAGTCAAAGAGTCATAAGCTAAGTCAAGAGTTTGAATGTAATGGGGTGCATGATCGGCGGAGCCCGACACCCAAATAATTGTTCATTGTAACACATGCATTGCTAAAGTGTTGTTTGCAGCAAAGTGAAGCAGGAGAGTTACCAGAGACTGGTTCCAAGACAGAGAACCAAGAGAAGACAAATGCAGGAGGAGAAAATGACTACTGATAGTAATTACAAAGGTTCGGAAAAAGACCTCAATAGAAGGATGAAGAGGGAAAATTCCAAGTTAAGTATCATATGTGAATAGTTGACAGATGAAGAGTACGAGCAGGAGAAGTTTGAGATAACAATTCACCTTGAATTGTTAATGGAGTTATCAAGGGAAAATGTGAAAAACCAGACACATGGTTGGACTATGAGAAAGAAGGTGAAGTGGCAGAAGCTACACACAAAGAGGGAAAATCAGGGAAACATACAGTTGATGGAAGAGCTGAGGAGGCTCGAGCAAATGTTGAGTTGTGAAGAACTCAGAGAGGCTGAGTTAAAAATGGATGTTTCCATTTGTGGCCTGGAACATGGTGCAATTCTGGGTGAAGAGATCAGTGAGGAAGATCTCGTGAACTATTGGGATAGTTCAGAAACATCTGAAGATGTGTTGGAAAGAGAAACAGATGAGGCCATGAAGCCTTACATTTTTTCTCACAGTTTATGAATGTTTGCAGGATGTGCGAAAGATGGTGAGCAATCTGATGGAACTGTCACAAAGGAGAATGAAACTCTTGAGTAAAGTATGGTAGAGAATTCCTTTCAGCGAAGGAAGGTATTGATTTGTTACAACAGGAAGAAATCATAGATGAATTCTTGTTTGGAGTAAGGCAACAAGTCGAAGTTGTTATGGAGCAGGAGCAAAATGGAAATGTCGAAGAAAAATTCCAAGGAGGTAAACAAATGTATTTTTTTAATGAAATTGCTGATGAAAGTTTACAATGTAATGGTGCTAAAACCAGGACAACTCAGGAATATTGCCAGAGGAAGAGTGAAGGTAGTGATGAAGTGCTGGAAAGATTTCATATGGAAATCGAGTTTTTGGAACGGTGGCTGAAGGAACCTGATGGCGGAGAAAAACTTGCAGAACATGATCCAGAAGGAATTACAGTTACTATGCATGATAGAGATGAAATATTTTTAACATTTATGGAGTTGAATGAATGTTATAAATTTTCAAAAAATGATGTAACTGTAGGTATAGAAAACGACATTAACAGATATGATGTCGAAATTAGAGAAATCAAGAAGAAGTTATTTGGCATTGAGATGGAAGATCAGAAGCAGCGAGGGAGTTATGTCTGTAGGGACATAAAGGAAATAGTGAATCAACAGGATGAAGATGGAAGCAACCAGAAATTCGAAATAGAATCTATTGAAGTTCAGAAATTCAATGATGAGAGATTGATGCCTGAAGCATCGAAAGAGACCGACAGGTATTTAAAACTAACAGTTTGTTGGTGAATGCAGGTACAACATTGGACAAGAGAGTTCTTGCTAGTTATAGTCAAGAAAGAGTTCTTGATTATTTTCCATTGCAAAAAGTTGAGTATTCAACTCAATTGGAGACGACAGAGTTCGACAAAGAGGAATTACTCCAAGAAATTGGCGAAAGAAAGTGTTGGAGAAGCCGATGGAATTCGATCGACAGAGTGGATGATGAGTTATCAAATCAAGTTGATACTTCGAAGGACCAACGATAGAACATAGTATGGAATCCTGGAGGGAGCAAGTCATCAGGACTTGTGGCTATCACATTGTTACAGAAAAGCGACAGACCTCATAGACAGGAGTCTATGGAAACTTCTCTACATGGGGAGTCTAATGTAGGAGCATCCAAAGCAAATTTTCATTATTCAATTATGTAATAAGGGGGGTGAGATATTTTAATTATTTTATTAATTAAATTGTTTATTTTTAATAAATTAAGAGAAAATTATAAATGTGAGGATTTTTTTATAAATATTCTTTAATAATTAAAGGATATGAGTGGAGTGGAATTAGGTAGATAATATAGGGAGTAGGAATTCCATATACGGGACTTTGTTGAGTCCAAAACTAGAATAAATTTAAATTAGATTTAAGTTGAGATTTGTGTGGAGGAATTTATGGAGGGAAATAAATTCATTATTTATGTATATATAGGAGGGTTTTGTGAGGATGAGAGACAATTGAGAGCAGTGAGAAGTACAGTGAGAGTGAGAGATGGTTTGATGGGCCGAGAGCCAAGAGGCCACCCAATGTAATATCTGGCCAAAGAGTTTAATGTTTTATTATCATTATTTTTTTGTGGCTCTCTTTTTCCTTCATGTGCATTTTTGGGCTGAATATTTTTATGATTTTAATGAAGCATTATTGAGAGTTTTCATGCTGAGTGAAGGAGTGTGTTTTTTTTATATGCTAGGATTCTTATTTAACCCAGAATTCCTGCATCATGGCTTTGTCAGATTTTGTCTGAATTTGGTCTTCATCGACAGAATCCAACTACACTTTGGTGTGATAATCAGAGTGCCATTCAACTATGTAAAGATCCAGTTCAACATCAGCATATGAAACACATTGAACTCCACATACACTTCATCGGAAAGCTCATTCATGATCGTGTTCTTGAAGTACAGTACTGTCCAACCAATGATCAAGTAGCCGATATCTTTACAAAGGCTCTCACAGAAGCGAAGTTTACCAAACTTCGATCCATGATGGGAGTTCAGGAAAGTTGTCATTAAGGAGGGATAGGCTCTAATTCCTCCTTCCTTCTCCTATTGTGTCACTTTTGTAAATCCTTCAATCCTATCCCAAGTTGTTCTTAAGGGGGGATGTTAGGATATTCCAACACAAGAAATAGTTAAGAATAACTTAGTCTAGTGTAGAGTTAGGTAAAGTGTGTTTCTTTACCATGTACATTTGTAACTTATAATCTGACGGTCACGATTTGTAGTGATCCGACGGTTATCTCTCACCTCGGTATTAACGACACTTGATCCGTGGCTTAACACCCGATTGGTCCATGATCTCTATTTAAAAATCATGGAGGGTCATTTGTCTGGTAACCGTTTATGAGAGAAACATATGTAACTTTTCTTTTTATATTAATAAATTGCCTGAAGTGGCCGCGTTGGCTCAGGCCGCGGACTGTTTCCCTCTTTGAGGGTTTTAACCACGTCATTATACTAGTGTACTGATTTGTGATCTGTTTGTGAGCGGTGACCTTTGGTTCTTGATCTACGGAACTTACCCTGTAAATTCCTACATAATTACCTTTAATATTTTAATTTTCCTAAGTTAGACTTAAGGTCCTTAATTAAAAATATTAATAAATTATTTGTCTCCCAAATTGAATGGAATTTCTCAAATCCCTTTCTAGGTCTTGGATATCTCATGTACTCTAGTGCCTCCACAAATTTTGGGAGCTAGAGTACATCTGATGCTACCCCAACACTCAAGGAAACTCAACACCAAATAATGTTGCATCAGCCCAAGATCCTTCATATCGGCTTCTGGTGCCAACTGCTTCTTGCATTCTTCAATTCAACCTTCCAAAACTTGTCAAGAGAAGATCATCCACATACAAAATAATTGTTATAGGATCATATTTTACAACCTCTAAGTAAAGGTTCTAATTAACATAACCTTTTTTGAAGCCCAATCTTTTAAGGTATTCATACATCCTTGCAAACCATGTCCTTGTTTCCTGCTTAAGGCCATATAATGCCTTCTTCAAACTGCAAACATATACCTCTCTATATTTGACTTCAAATCCCAAGGGTTACTCTATATAGACTTCCTCATCAATTGTTCCATTCAGGAATGCATTCTTAACATCCACTTGATGTATATTCCTGATCCCATCAATGTTGCCAAAGAGACTAATGATTGAATAGTTGTATACCTTGATGTTGGAGAAAATCTCTCTTCATAACCATTGCCTTCTTGTTGAGAGAAGCCCCTAGCCACAAACCCTAGCCACAAATATTGCCTTATACTTGTCAATACTTCCATCTACTGCATGTTTAATTCCATACAACCATTTGGAAGTTACCACGGACTTTTCTTCAGGCCTAGGTACGATCTCCCATACACCATTCTTCATTAACGATTGGTATTATTCGTTCATAGCATCTTTCCATTCTTGATGATTGACGACTTCTTAAAAAGTGGATGGATCTGATTCTATTAACTTTGTCATATATGTTGTGTACCCTGGATATCTTTTGCGCTTCTTGCTTTCTCTAAATGTGTGTTTTGTTGCTCCATCACCCTTTGCATCTAATAAGGTGGGTTTCAACCAATTAGGCCTCTTTATAGTCTTAGGGATTACCACAGGTTGTTTAGGTTCACTAGGGCCTTCATCTTCATGATTTGATTCTTCTTCCTCCTTATCAACTTCTTCTTCAAATATCGAAATTTATTCATCATCAGAGTCCATATGGAGATATTTTTATTTCTTGAATGCAATTCTTTCATATAATATCACATCTCGATTGACTTTTATTTGATGCACTTCTTTTATGTAGATCTTATAGGCCTTTGAAGAATTATTATAGCCAACAAATGTTCCCTTCATACATGATGGATCCAACTTCTTTCTCTTGTCCTTTGGTATATGAATATAAACAAGAAAACCAAAAATTCAAAGATGATCTACACTTGGTTTCTTCCCAGTGAATACTTCTTCAAGGGTCAAGATTTCCAGTGACCTATGAGGACTTCAATTTTGTATGTAAATAGTTGCCTTTGTTGCTTCACCCCATAGGAATTTTGGTAAATCTTGATCATGTAGCATTGTTTTCACAATTTATTCAATGGATCGATTCTTTCGTTTTGCAACTCCATTTTGTTCGAGATTATATGGGACTATCAACTCCCTCTTAATCCCAGATTCCTCACAGAAGGCTATAAGTTATTTGGAAGTATATTACCCTCCATTATCATATCTCAATATCTTGATTCTTCTTTATGTAAGGTTCTCTACTTCAACTTTAAATTCTTGAAATTTGATAAATACTTCATCCTTGGATTTCATTAAGTAAACCAAAGTTTTCATTGAGTGGTCATCTATAAATGTGAAATAGTATAGATGACCTAGAAGTGATTTTGGAGTCATAGTACCACAAACATCGAAATGAATAAGATCCAAGATTTCTTTTGACGTTGAAGCACTGCTTCCAAAAGGTATCTTGGTGTTCTTACCCAATGCACATCCATTGAAAACTCCTTCATGATATTCTTTCAGTTTTGGGATGCCATTTACTATGGTATTTAGGGTTGGTAAGATCTTGTAGTGAAGATGACCAAATCTTCTATGCCAAAGTTCACATGGGCTAATTTCAGTGTGAACCAAATCTTGAGAGAGGGGAATTATCAATCTATAGATTCTTCCTTCACGAATCCCAATTATTCTAGCATATTCTATACTTGAGATTTTACCCCATACTACAACCTTTCCGTCAAGGAATGCAACTCGATAAACCTTGTCTCTTAAAGCATGAAATGGAAAGTAAATTCTTGTGAAAACCTGGAACAAATAAGATATTGTTGAGATGAATGTTTCCCCCATTTTCTAGCTCCATTGAAGTTGATCCAATTCCTTTCACATGGTAGCTTTTATTATCACCAAGTTGTATGGAGTAAGAGGACTTTAATTTTGATAATGTCTTCAATTTATTATGTTGACCATTCATATTCCTTGATGCTCCACTTTCGATCACCCAATTATTCTCATCTTGAAATGTGCTAGTGAGTGTTGAGGATAATCCTTCATCCTCTGTAGATGTCTTGGTGACTTCCTTAGAAGAAAATAGGATATCCCATACTTCTTTGTTTCCCTTCTTGATTTGACTTGCCACCTTCATACACTTCTTTAGGAACTTCTTTAGTGTAGTGGAGATATTCATTATGCCCTTAGCCAACCTTAGCTTTGATACCATGTTGAGAAATATATAGGGCAATAATTAGAATGCTTTTTCTTTTCTTGATAATTGCTTGTGATCTCTTTTTTACCTTTTCTTACTTATTAGCTTCTTCACTTATTATTATGTTTGTATATCATCAAACAAATACAAAAACAAGAAGAACAATGGTACACAAGAACATGGAATGTAGGATGCAAGCCAGGGCCAAAAGCTCTCCATTTCAGAGGAAAACCCGCAAATCTCTTATCTTATTGTAGATTCTTCGATTGAAGAATTCCAAGACCTCTAGACCAAGACCAATACCCTCCAAGACCAAGTCCAACCCTTCCAGATGATGTGCTTCCTTTGTCCAAGTCAAACATCGTCAAATCTCTTCCAACAACACAACTTAGACTCCCAACCTTAGAATTCAGCCTCTACTGCAGGTCTAAAATTTCCAGTCCTCCTAGCAGTAGTTGTTGCCACTAGTGTGATCTTATTTTGGCCACCCAAGGATTCTTCAGCCCTTTGCTTGGATTTATACTTCTTTTAGTGCTTGAGGATGACCTAATGTGACCTTCACTAACCTTCTTACTCCTCTTTCTTCAAGATAGAACTTGCAGAAGAAAAACCCTAGATCAACAACAGAAACCCTAACCTTCCTTCACAGGTGTGAGAGATAAATAGCCATGAAACAAGTCTTCTTTGTCCTCTTCCTTCTTTGCTAATTTTTTTCTCTTCTTCTTCACTTGGATGAGTGAGTGAATGAATATATTCCAAGGAGGTTAAGTTCCCTCATTTATATTCGCTTCTAAAGGTGGATGTGGCTCCTCACACTAGGTCTACTTCCAAACTACTAGGAAGACTTGGTATTGAAGGGTATTTTGACACTTAAAAAAAAAAAAAATTTCTTTACAAGTTACAATGTGCCTGAAGGGGTCTTCAACTTATGGCAGTGACTCACTTGAATCCTTGAACTAGGACAAATGCACTCAATGGGTGATTGAATTCTAAAATAAAATACTTGGAGCATGAAACCCATGCTCCAAAAATAATAATAATTTTTCTTTCATTTTACAATATGCAAAAATCAAAAGTACATTTCATATTTATGAAGACCAAACCTAGTTACACATTTTTCAACATGATCCTTACCTTTGGTAAGCCAGGTATCTCACCCAAGCTTAGATTATGATGTAGGTATTCTACCACATGGCTCTTAAGGGTCATTATTGGTAATATTGGTAGGAAATAGGATGGATGTGATCCTTACCTCTTATAGAAAGTGGTGTCTCACCCATTGATTGCATAATGATATGGTTGTGATCCTTTCTCGATAATTTGTATCTCACCTATTGCTTGATAGAGCTTTGAGGATGGCTCCTCGATGTGGTTCCAAGTTGAGCAGGGCTCCCCTATGATATCATATCATTCTTCTTCATATTTGATATTGTTCAAGTGTTGGAGAAATGCATATAAAATTCCATAAAATATATGACTTAGTGACGATGATGATTCTACTTCATATGACTATATTGATTATTGGAAGCTAGATGCTTCCTTGCGATTATGATGTGGGTTGAGATGGACTCCCCTATGGTGATTCTTCTTCTTCTTTAGATCGATATTGTTCAACTGATGATCAAATGACGAGATGTGATGAAATGGATATTTAGTTGATATAGCTAAGATGGAGGTCATGTTATTTGATATGGAGTCTAGTAGGGTTTGGTGGATCGATCTCCCTTACCATTGATTATTGATTATTCTTATTCTATGAGATGAGAGGTAATAATGGTATTTATTCCTTCCTTCGCATAGAAACATGTCATTCGAGATCGAGACTTATGCTGCAAATGGAAATTCATCCCTCGCTGAGAGGGAGTGTTAAAATTTGGCAGCCTTGGAATGAATTTCCCAAAGGGAAACCATAAGTCCCCAAGAAGAGCCCATCTTGCCCCAAAAAGAAGATTAAAATTGATAAAATAAATATTTCTATTATGTGAAAAATTGAGATGGCGTTTCTTTCATTATTTAATATGGAAAATCACCATAAAAATTCGAATATGGTTTCCCTCCAAATATTCTCAAAGTTGGCTTCAATAATTTGGTCTTAGGAGAATCTATAAAAGGGGGATTTCCATCATCCAATCACACACAAACTATTCTTCTATGATTCATTGGCTCGCATATTTGGTCTATTTCCTCATGACACACACATTATACTTTGGTAGCTCACATATTATATTTAACTATACTTTGGAATTCACATTCCTTGTGGAAGGATTGAGAGGCATCCAGCGCATACAACTGTGCAGAGGCATCATTATGGTAATTTTCAGTATCACATATTTGAAGGCATCTTTATATTTAATCTATAAAGATCATAAGCATATCAAATATTATCACTCATATAATCTGTAGGATTTCATTTATGTTCTTGTACCATGGTCATATTGGTCAGTGGTGTCAGTTTTATAATGGCATCGCATATGCATATTGGAGTCAAATATATATATATATATATATATATATATAGTGGATTCGGTTCTATATATCGCACAGTGGCCTCATATTGCACGAAGGAGTCAGTTCTATATATTGGACAGTGAGATCATATTGTACAGTGGTGTTGGTACTATACTAGAATTGTATTGCACAGTGGAGCAACACTATGGCATATCCTCTGTGTTAAGTCTCGACACTATGGTTTATCTTTATGCACTACAATGCATGGTATATCTCTCTAGGCCGAGTCTCGGCTAAAAATTGTATGTATGCCTCAGTTATGATCTCGCACGGCTATATATGTGTGTGTGTGTGTGTGTGTGACTCATGCTCTAATATATATGTATATGTATGGTATCAAGCTCCAACAAATATGGTACAATGTAGTGTACATTATATACAAATGTATGACATATATATATATATATATATATATTACAAATTGCAGTGTTATGTGGTTATCAAGTTAGTGCCTTTATGATAGCTCATTCAGTAAAGTAATCAAACCCAAATAAGCTGTTAGGGTTTTCGAATTAGTGACACTTAGACATTGACCATGTTTCAATAATCTTGCCCTACATTCATATCCACATATGAGCAATGTATATCAGTGCATGCATTTGATGGTGTTCTTCTCTAGTATATATATTATGAGATCCATGTGTCCATGATCATGCCTGAAAGTGATGGCAATGATAAAGATTAATATTACTAGTGTTGGTCTAAGTTGTCATTGATGTCAATATGGCATTATTTGTGATGAAAAATATTCTTCTGATGTGTGATGATTCCCTATCCTCATGTTCTCCCTAGAAGAAATTCCTATGTGTATATGTCACTTAACTCAATATGAGGTCAATCCATTAATGAATTCAACCCTAGGGAACTTTATAATGATCCTTGATAACATGCCCTAGCCTCATGGTGTTCTTTACATTCTATGTCATACCATAATAATATACATTGATGAATCCCTAGCCCTTATCTATATGATGACAAGTCCTCCTTGATTTATGCTCATAGTGCCACAACCTTTAATGAAATAAGGATGTTTATCATAATGAAGAACACAAGTGAAGAAGCCCTAAACTTTGTCCTAGACATAAAATCCGAAAGGCTACCTAAAATGAAATAATGATGACAGTTTCACAAATATTGTTTTATAGATATTAAAATGACCTTATCTAAGGGTGGAATTGGAATATGAGTGTTGTTAATTTTTCATAGGATTATATTGATCTTTGATTTGATAGTTGCATTTCATCATTAACACATTAAGTTCACCCCATAACATCATAACATTATTCAGATTTACATTATTATTCATCACCATATGCAACTATGTAGAAAGAATAATAACATTGTTATCAATGAAATGGAACATAAAGGAACATAGGAAGAAAAGCATGCACACATAGAGACACCAGGATTGGTCAGAGACCAGGGAAAAACCCACTATGGGGGAAACCCTTGAAAATTATTCTTCTAGTATTTTGGCATCAAATGATTCAACAAAAGAGAGTACAATGATCCATATCTTCACGAAAACTAGAATATACATGAAACACATCTAAACATCTAAACTCTGATTGTGATGACTGTAATATAATGTCACTGCCTGTAGCATACTATCGAACACTATTGTCACTGAACGGAGACTTCAAAGTATTGTAATTTCATCTCTAAGGCCTTAGCCGCTACCATAACGCTCTAAGCCTGTGGCTAAGGGCCCCCAACCTCTACCATGCCTATAACAAGCCTAAAGCTAAGGCCTAAATTCACCAATTTTGTGCCTACGGCCAAAACAGAAACCTTGACTTTCGTGCGAGCCTTAGACATGTGATTTCGTACCTTCATGTAAACTTCTTTCGTCAAAAAAGAGCGAGCCAAGACAACATACAAGAGAAGAAGAGATATTTTTCAATGTTTCCAAGTGAGCTTGAGGTCTCTTCTATTTATAGGCTTCCACGAGGGTCCACTTGGGGTTGAGGCCGACCTAAACCAATATACATGAGTTAATAAATAAATTGAAAAACCAACTTTTTGTTGTCCAAATAGGGTGATCTTTAGGTCGATTTTGGTCCTCTCGAAAAGAGGAATTCAATGAAATCATCATCTTTGTCATTTGAGTTGTCGAAGATGGAATTTGACCGTAGTTTCCTAATTTTAGCACTCCCTCTCAACTAGGGAGAATTCCAATTGCTAATATCTGACCATTGATCAACATGACATATGACCCATCTCAAGTATCTCATCATCCTGAATCATCAATGTACATCAATTGCTAATTCATGCTTATTTGATTGTTCCTCCTCACATGTTGAATATTATCGAATTTTGAAGAATAATAATTTACTACTGAAACCTTTACCAGCGTATTACTACTCAGAATTGATGTCAACGGGCTACTACCCGGAATCTTTGTCAGCGGGCTACTACCCAGAAATTTTTCATCAGGCTACTACCTGGAAACGTCATCGGACTACTACTCGGAAATATTGACGGGGAGTCATATCTACGACCCACATCATCATTGAAGATCATATCATCAAGGAGCACTAATCAACCTGAAATCACATCGAAGAGCTACTACTCATCACGTAATCTCATGGGGGAGCTACAACTACAACCCCATATCGAACAATAGGTGACATAGGGGAGCTACTACTCAACCTATCCCATTGCATATTGATCTTCCCACCAATGACCCTAAATAGTCATGTGATAGAACACCTGCATCATAATATAGCTTGGAGGAGATACCTGACTTACCAAGAGGTAAGGATCACACGCCTCCAAGCCTCCTCAACCGTTGGCCAAACAAAGCGGGATAATACCAACAAGCCCATATTGTGGGTATGATGCCAAATGGGGTATACTCTGTAATGACCAAGATAGGGTGAGCTACTACTCCAACCCTGTGGGTAACATATAGGGGTAAAACCCTATTTTTCAGAGTTCCCTCAACCCCAGGAGCTCTCTATCTCAATTCCTTGCCCTGGGAGCTCAAACAGGAGGAAAATTATGGTTCAGTGTCCTTGATCAATGTTGCTCTCATCATAATCATATCATCATACTTGTATCGCATAATCATCATGTATCAATAGTAGTTGTATATGGGACATCAAATAAAATATCATGTCAGAACACAAATAATCATATAAATCACAAAAGAATACCATAATCATCCTCCCTCTCAAGGAGGTGCCAACCACAAGGCTAATCTTGTCTCGAATAGCTTCACTGTCTCAATATATGAGAGTATATTGGTCCCAACTATATGTATGGGATTCTCTTCCTCTCTATTTCATCACAATGTATCCATGTCATATCCATATCATGCTTAAACAACTCTCTAACGAGCTTCTTCATCCTGCTCATAGCTAGTCATGCCAACAACATCATACTCAACCTCAGTCGTGCTATGAACCTCTCATCATGGAATATATCATACTCAGGAAGCACTCATATGTGCTCATCTCATCACTAATCAACATCAGAATATCATATAGTCCAATATCATAGGAGGAATATCATAGACCAAGAATAGATCATATCATGAAAACACCTTGAAGGATTCTCGGTGGCAACTTAATGTGAATGAAGCGACTCAATCATGAATTGACTAAGGTTCTATGCACATCATTGTATATATAAGAATGGATGTTCTAAACGAAACATAATTGCTTCAATCAACTGTCGGTTGCCATGTCAGGTTCAACAACATTGAACTTCAAATCAGAGTGTCCAAGGATTTTATTAATTTTGGGAAACTAGGTCCAAAATCCATGTTGTACAACTTAGATGATGATGCCAATATTTTTATTGGACTCCTCATCTCTTCCATCCAATATAGCTATTTTTGTTGATAGAGAAAAACTGCTAACACTTGCAGAAAACATGAAGGAATCTCTATTTGTAGAGACACACATAGCCGCCCTTGAGAAGAAGAATTCTCAAGAATATAGAAAATCAAAGAATGTATCCTTCAAAGATGATTCGAAAAAGAAGTCATCTAAAGACTCGTTTGATGTAGAAGGTCTTCAGAAAGTTTTGAAGACTATGAAAAATGAGATGGCTTATATCAAGAAACAAGTCACTGAAAGTTCTAGTTCAAAAAAGAATTTTAGACCCTTCAAGAAAGGTAAATCCTCTAATACTCAACCAACGAACATCATATCTAGTGTTGAGTCTAATCAATATACTGAGGAAGAGCAAACAAAGGAATAAGAAAATGACGAAGAAGAAGAAGTTGAACTAAATGGAATGTGGGATTTCATCCTACCAAGTGAAGAACAACATGAAGCTTTACATGTGAGTACAAGAAGCAAAAATACTACTGAAGCAACGCAGTCAAGTCAACAACAGAAGAATTTGACTATTGCTAAGGATAAAATAGTAAGCACAAAGTCTACTTCAAAGGCTACACAAACAAGTCCTATTACTTCAGATACTCCACCTACATCAAAGACAATGGTAATCTTAGACACTATTGAGTATAATGTAATTAAAGATATGAAGAAAACCAAGGCCAACATTTCAATTCTTGAGCTTACTAAATTAAAGCAGCAAAAGAAGATCCTACTTAGAGACTTAAATGTGGTTCCTGATTCAGATTTACCTGCTTTAGTAGTAGTGCAAGCTGCTAATGAAATGGGTAATCCACCTTCTCCTTCAACTAAAATTGATGCTACATATTTGATTATGATAGGTGATCGATCCATCTCTCATACTCCTCCATTTCTCTTGACTTATGAGATATTTAATAAAAATGTTCACAATTGTTTAATAGACTCAGGAGCCTCCTCTAATATAATGCCAAAATAATTTTGTACTAAATTGAACATAACTGCTCAGAGTTCTCCTGTTCATATAGTACAAATTGATAGAACCAAAGTAGAGGTTGTAGGAGAAATAAATTTTGTTTCTACCAGATTGTCATAAAATCCCAAGGTTTCTCAAATAATCAATATATTGCTGGCTGATATTCCTGAGTTTTACGGTTTAGTATTAAGCAGAGATTGGTCTGAAAATCTTCATGGATATTTTGCAACATATTGGTCACATATGTGGCTACCATATAATGGAAATCCAAATCAAATCCGGGTAGACCGTGAAAATTTCATGAAACATACAGTCATCGATCTTGAAGGAATAAACGAGCCCATAGCATTCAATAATAACATCATTGGAAACTACTCGGCATAGTCATTTTTGGGAAATTTCAACGCTCAATCATCACCCTTTTTTGATAACGCAATTACTTCTCAGATCGATAATTTTTCCCATACAAACACTTAAAAATGTATTAGTTTTGTAGATAAACCAGTAGTTAATTATTTATTTGGATACTTTATTTTGACAGTTCTAAGTCTGAAGATGGTGCAGGCACTGCCTGCATTTTAGTAAGCCTAGAAGGAGAAAAAACCATGTTAGCCTACAGACTTGAATTCAATTGCACAAACAATAAAGTTGAATACGAAGCATTAGTCCAAGGTTTGTACAAATCCATTGATCTTAACATCAAATATCTAAAAGCTTTAGGAGATTCAGAAATCATTGCTAGACAGGTAAGAAATACCATGCATTGCAATTCTAGGCATTTAAAGCATTACCAATCATTAGTCCAAGAATTGACCATTCATTTCTTAGACTTCAATATTTCTTCTGTGCCTAGAATGCAGAATGCTAGTGTAGATCTACTGGCTAATGTAGCATCAAAGTTAATTCCATCTCAAGAGTTTAGTTTCGATAGATTTTCCATTGAATTAATTTTTAGACCGTTTGTTCCTGACAATATTACCAATTGGAGAGTACCAATGATGATTCAGATATCATAGATTTTTTAACATCTTAAAGATCTTATGATAGTCAAATTGTAGATGACTGAACATGACATTCAGATTAAGGAAGAACAAGATGAAAATCCAATTCCTAAGTCAGTTTTCAAGTTAGAAGACCTCTATGATATGAAAGATAGGTTTAAAAGAGTTACTAACTCAAAAAATCAAAGTTCTACCTTAAGATTTGAGTTAGTAAATCTAGGAACTAACGAAAACCTGCAGAATGTCAATTTAGGTCTTGGTCTATCTTTCGAAGAAAGATTATCATTTATTAGGTTTTTTAGAATGTACAATTTTTTTTTGCTTTGGATTATACTGATCTTAAAACATATGATACTTCTGTGATTCAACACACAATTCCTATGATTTCAGATGAAAAACCTATATAGCTAAAATTGAGGAAAATTCACCCAAATCTCAAAAATCATATCAAAACTGAGATGAATAAACTCCTCATAGAAAATATCATCTTTCCAGTTAGGAATTCTAAATGGGTTTCAAACTTGGTAGCCGATAGGAAGAAAAATGACGATATTAGAATTTGTATTGATTTTATGAATTTAAACAAAGCATGTCAAAAGGACAACTTTCCATTGCCAACCATGGAACAAGTACTGAAAATAGTAGCTGGTTCTGAATTTATGTCTTTTCTGCATAGATTCTCGAGATATAACCAAATTCTCGTACATCCAGATGATATACTAAAGACTACATTCAGGACTAAGTGGGGAACTTACGCCTATCAAAAGATGCCAGTTGGATTAATTAATGCAGGTGCCACTTTTCATAGAGCTATGTGTTGGACTATATAAATCACTTATTAAATGACTGAACATCACACATTTAATTATCAATCCAGGGACGTCTGTTTATTCCAATGACAGTTGTACTATCTCTACCGATACACCAACCAGAAGTAATCTAAAAGAAAAGAAAACGTTGTTGAAGTAAAATGCTAGAAATAAATCACTCATGCAGAAAATAAAAGAATCCACAAGATTGAAATCACACTTCAATTGATCTGTCTAGCTCGCCACACAATAAGTACCCATATGGTGTCTCTATTATCACATGTGTAACAACATATAAAGTATATAAATCAAAGCAGATATATTCTCAGCTGAATAGCAGCAACAACACTCTAATGATAGATAAAATGAAATACAATTACATACACACAACTACTTTAATCACTGCAATCTCTGCTAAGAAGGAGGGCCCTTCCTCCCTAATAGAGCGCAGGTTGAGAAGGAAATTTAACTGAAACTAAATAGAATCACACATGTAACATCAAGAACAAGATAATTTGTATTAATCTGAACACAATTACAGAGCCAAAACAACGTTGTTCTCCGATAACCTCTCGACCTCTAGGGTCGAGAGATATATTGTGGTTACATCAGAAAATCCAGGAATAGATCAGTCATGAGAATCTTATGATTCTCATGCTGATCGAAATATAACTCATACAGTTATAAGCACTCCCTAATAAATTTCTAATTAGAAATTAAAAATATTACAATCGGAACTGCCCTTAGGTTGTTATCCCAAAAATACAATGTTAACAACTCCTACAACTATCATAACAAAAACACAACTGTAGTGCAACCGCTAGAAAAACAGCAGAGCGTAACAACCGTTGTTGGAGGGTCTATAACATCAAGGTGTAACAACATTGCTTTGCTATAACAACACTATCCGAACTGCTCCTGTGAACTCTGTGTTCGAGATATTTGGTGCTACAAATGACATCTGAAAGGACAACACAAAGACCATCGACCTTTTCCAAAAATTCACCATCAATTAGTCATAAAAAGGTATAATAGATCATAATAATTGGTGAATTGGCAAAGTAACAAAAGCAAGGTGAAACATCACAAGTTAGGGTAAAAAGGTAGGAAAAAGGGGTAAAAGATACTCCCATTGGTTATAGTTATAAAGAAAAATAAGGAAGATAAGTGTAGGAAAAATGTACAAAACCAACACCAAACATCTCCCCCCAACTTAAATTCTTCCATGTCCTCATGCAAACTCATCTCTCATGGGAATATCTTTGGTGCAAGTCGGTAAGATCATAAGCACCAGCCGTGTCTTCGTCTCTAGACCTGTATCCCTGATTGGCCATCAGTTGACATACCCAGGATTGTGACTCATACTTGCTTAATTCGTAATTGGTCTGGTAATCCTCAATGGGAAACCAGATCAAAGGAAACTTGAATTTCAATCCCAACCACAAAGCTCTGAGATATTGTATAATCTGTGTGTAGGCTGGTACATGTGTAACAACCACCATGAAATTCTAGAATGAGAATGGATCTCCCTTCAATAACTCAACACTGTTGGCTTCCATGTGTTTTAAACACCCTGTCAAAGCTTGACTCTTCATCATTGCGAACTGATTGAGGCAAAAATTCACAATTCTTCTTCTATAAGTGGCAGCTGGAGCTTTAATCCCAGGGGTACTCAGCATTCTCTCGAATTCTCGTCTCAACTCAGTCGCCCGTCCTGGTTCTGCCCAAACCCACAATGTTGTCTTTTCCTCATTAGTCTCCATAGATTTAATGGGCATATGCCATTCAATATGATTCCTCATGAAGGAAACAAAAGCCCTTAATTGAAGATCTCCCATATAAGAGAATACTGTCACAATCATCTGAATACTCACATGTTCACAAATAATGTTGTGTAAAAACTATTCACACAACAAACTTTTCTCATCAAAATCTGAGGCATGGAAAACATCCAGAAATGTACGAGTGGAGGAACATAAACAAGGTTTGTCCTCCATAATGGTTTTCAATTGAAACAAGAAGTAATGTTCCCACAGAAAAATAGGATATGATGGATAAGGCCGCCTACAACCTAGCAAGTTGAGGGCGAGATCATGAATTCTCTGTTTATCTATGGTGAGGTCTCGAATCTGATCCTGTAACAACAACAACTGTTCTTATTGTTTCTTTAGAGCTTCTTTCTTCTTGTAATCCTCCCATTTTTTCTTCAACTTTTCTTCCATCCATCTTTCATGTAAAGTGTCTATTTCTCTTTGATGTTTCTTTAGCGAAATCATCCCATCCTGAAGGAAGGTTGCGTCTTGCTTCCATTTTTGTAACTCAGAAATTAACAGGAGTTTCTCAGAGTTCCATCCTGATATGGGACTTGACGTTCTCTTAGATTCAATATCTATGTGTACCAGCCTCTACTTCATGGGGTTGCTCCACATTTGTTGCTGGTTCTTGTGTAACAACAGTCTCTTTGGTGGGTTCTTGTGTGTGAGCCCCTTTTTTTAACCTAGAATCGCCTCTGTGTCCACTTCTGTTTCGTCTACAATAGGAGTGGCCTCCATAGGTTCTTGTGGGTCGGCTTCTAGGTCAATTATTACAAGAGGCTCTGCTTTAACTGTTGGTTCTTGTGTAACAGCAGTATCATCAACATGTTCTTGTGTAACAACCTCCTGCTGTTCTGTTTCTACTTCCATTGGTCTAATATTTTCTCTACGGGCATTATATCCCGCTGCTGTTAAGTTTTGAAAACATGTCATGCATACTGATACCGGAATTTCCCTTCACTCAGATAATTTCCACTTCAATTCCTCATTTTCTTTTCTTAATTTTTCAACTTCTAAACACAAGGCATTGGTTTCGTCCTTACCTGATGAGGAAGGTTGCTTTTCTCCTTGTAAAACTTCTTCTTCCGTATGCTTCTTGACCATAGGCAAGGGTTATGTAGGTATGCTGACCTTCACTCTCTGTTTTGGTCTTCTGTCCCCAATTGGTTCTTCAATAGGCTTCTTCCCAATTCTAACTCCAACAGGCTGAGTCTGGGTCTCTTCCTCTATCTGAATTTCTCCTGAGGTCGTGGATTTTTTCCCCCGGCTTGTCCTTGGTCCATTTTTTTTAATTCTTCCCAAGTTTTTCCTTTCTGGCCTAGGGAATCCAGCATAATGAGCTTAATGAGTCTGTGATTAGTCACGCATGCCTCCAGGTGTGCTGATGTTTTTACTACTTTTTCCATGTTTTTGATGTTTCCAAGCAAATAGAATGGAAGGTTGATTCTTTCCTGATGCCGAAGGTGGTTAAGCAGAGGAAAGTGATAGTTGAACACTATCGTGGATCTCCCTTCACAAGTGATATATTTGATCAAGCCCAGGGCAACGTCTTCCCAAGGATGAGGAAGTGACAATCTGTCAATTCCTCTTCCTTTCTTCTCCAGTTTCTCTTCCCCTACTAGGAAATCCTCTTTCAATGAGGGGTCATTATTTTTTCTATTAAGCCACCTCCACCCTTCTACTGGTAATGAAGTTACCCGAGAAATCACCTCTTCAGTCACCTCCAATTGCATGCCTCTTACTTGGGTTTGATTGTTGTTCAAGTTCTGAGCAAATTCAATTGCCACTGCCTCGTCTGAGCCTTCAAGCTTCTGGAAAAAATCAACTCATCCAGCATCTCTGAATATATGGTAAGCCTCTGGGAAATTCTACAGAGCATCCATAGAGTCTGGCTCATGCCTGACCTCTTCTCCACCCATCTCTATTGTTTGTTTCTAAATTTGCTTCTTAATGTCTGGCAACACTGTAATATCACTAAGTTTATGAGTTCACTTCTTTGCTGTTCAATCCTACTGTAACGTCACTGTGTCTATGAACTAGCTGCTGCTCGGCACCTCTGCTTATCCCATTCGACGAGTTTATAATGAGAATGCAAGGTTTCAGAAGGAGGTTGATGAAAGGTGACAACTTTCACGGATGTACCAAATCTTACCCTACACTAATATTCATAAATGCATTATTATGGAAAGTGATGGGATTTCATACACACGCTTTTTTCCAACCAGATTCGGTCATCATTAGAAATTATGTTATTGATTAGGTGCATGTGAATTTAATATATATTTATGATTACAACCTTTTTGCAATTATTTCAAGTCATATCCCCTTCGCCACTTTAATTGTGACAGCCGCCCACGGCTGTCACAGGAGCATCATTACTTTGCCAATTAATCACCGAATCATCAATGACAATAATTTACCTTTTTAATGACATACCTGAGATGACGTGGAAGAAGACTTGAGTTGACGACATCCTGCTTGCAACACTCGTGTTGTTGTGTTTAGCCGACATAGTTATTGTTGTTTATGGAATGAATTACAAAGGAAAATATTCTTGGCTGTCGGCTGTTACATGTGTAACAACCAAGACAACTTTGAAATTATTCTCAAAAAACATAATAATCAGAAGAAATTGGTACATAAAAGGAAATTACATGAATACCATCATCCTATGACATGGATTAGGAAGGGGAGATGATATTAAAGGGAGAAAAACATGGGTGTAATTGTAGTGCCCTACTCTAGTTGACTAACAATGATATGAATTTTAACATTATTTAGCCCTAAGACCGCACTTTATTCTTTGAGGACCTCAGGTTGAGGATCCAGACACATGACTCTATTATTAGTGGATGTGATGGTTATGTATGTCTTTATTGATACTATGATGATGATAACATTTATGGATATGCATGTTCTCTATTGATATGATTGTAGCATTAATGGATATGCATGTTCTCTATTGATATCATAATGATGATAGATTTTATGGATATATATGGTTTCTATTGATGTTACGATGATAATGCCTTTGATGGATATGTTAATTTACCATTGATGTTATGATTATGATAAACACGATGGATGTGTCCCATATGTAGGTACTTACATTAGTTCTGATTCAAAATAAACAATGATGTGAATGACTAGGTCATGTTGATGTTTCTATTATGATAATGACTAACACTAATAACTTTGTTACTGATGATTATTGAGTATGATAGGAAACCACCAAAGGCACTTACATATGATGAGTGGATAACATCTGGTTTGATAGAAATTAATATTTTGTCTTTGAAATTCTAAGTTCAGTTTGAAACTTGTTATATATATTACATATACTCTGATGATATGTCAATGGTTGCAGGAACATGTTAGTTTCTTGGCCGAATGACTCACATATGGGTGATGAGGTTGTACAATTGGATGGAACAATATGGGAGGGGTGGAACAGTGTTCCTGATCTCACCCGCTAGCACTCCCGCCGTGACTTAGGCTAGAAAGGTCGAAATACCTTTGCCTTGAAGATCATGATGCCGTGGGGGTAGGTCCCAAATTTGGTTCACTCGCGAGGATTTTCTAGGGGGCACGTGTCAAGGTGGATTCCTTGATCCCCAACACCATTAGTCTCACTATAGCATGCAACATACGAGATGATAGGGGTCTCTGTTGTTGCACATATAATGTCCCCTCGTACCACTGAATACTTGAAGGGCAAGTAGTGTGGCACCCTTGGAATTTCAAGAGAGATTCTTGAAGGGCACGACTGACTTGGCACCCTTGGCATCAAAAATAAATTCTTAGGCATGGCACCCTTGGAACTTCGAATGGAATTTCTTGAAGGGCATGACCAACTTGACACCCTCGACATCATTAAAGAAACTAATAAATATAATCAATATATGAAAATCCAACTAATTCATGTCAAGTATGATGTTAGAACCAAAAGAATTAAATCAAGAATACAACTTAGGGTAAGGGAGGAATAGGAAGAGATAAAATATTTTACCATGATAACTCTACCTTTTCCATGTTAAAACAAAATATTAAGTGGATAATGTACATAAGTAACCTAATTAGGCAAAAGGGGGAAAGAGGGACATAGAGTTAAGTATAAATATTTATTAAAAACTTCATTAAGAGAAGAGGGTGGTGAATTAAAATAAGATTAATAAATTAAAATTTGAGAAATTTAGAGAACTTCCATGTGGCAAGAGCCAACATAAGAATATTCATCTAAAAGGCAAGTTGAGGTAGTTAGGGGACAAAATCTGAGACTTATCAATTAAATTCAGTAATAAACACAAATTAAGGAGTAGAAAAGGGGGAATCAAGAGACAACTAGGAGAAGAAATAGGAAGTCTTGTTGGGTTGAGGAAAATACTATTTTAAATGAATAATTAAGAAAATTATTTTTGGAGAGTCTTGATGAGAGGGTGACACATGGGTGGGTGAATAATCAAATGTTGGGTTAATAAAAAAAAAAATTATTTATGCATGAAATTCCAAGTGTCACCTATGAAGCCTTCTATAAAAGAAAGGGAAATGGAAGGGAAAAAGGCCCTTTGTTTACCCTATTGTTGGATGGAGGAGATTATGTCATTTTGAGTGGTTACGAGCTATAGTTGAGTTTGGTGAGGTAGATTATTATAGAGAGGGGACTCTTGAGCCAAGAGGGGCTCACCTCTATCAGCTAGCACATTCCTTCGTTGTACAACCCCATTGCAGCTCGGGGGTCTGCGGGGAAGGAGAGTACCCAAGGAGTAGGCTGGGAGGTCAATCGGTGGGTCATTACATTCAGATTAAGCACGAAAAAATTCAACCTTGGAGGTAGACGACAAAAAAGGAGCTCAAGTAACGACAAGTCAAGTTTGGTTATCGTCTAAGGGTGAACGGTACATGTGTTAGTTATATTGTTTTTAATTAGGATGATTTCATTATGCCTATAATCAACAAGTTAAATATATGTATGTGTTATGAAGTTAAATGTATGGACTTTGATATAAGTTATTTAATTTTACTGAGTTTCAAACTTGTATGATTATGGTTTCATTTCCTAGTTACTATGAAAAAAAAAATAAAAAAATTTAAAGCCTAGCGCTCATCTAGTAAATTATAGGGTTGGTCTCTACAGTAATAGCCGCCACAAGAGTGGTTTTCAATTGTTATTGGTTGTCTGACTGCACCCCATAAAATATTTTTCACAGTTAGATTTATTTTTGTTTTTCTTTTATTTTGTTAATTTTATTTTTATTTATTTATTTATTTTTATTTTTTAAACAGGTGTAACAACTGCCACAAAGGTGGTTTTCAATTGCTGCACTTATTGGAATTTCAAATTTTAAGACTGCAGAGGAGAATGTTCCCCTACTATTGTAACATGAAGATTAGAGTCCGTGACAATATTGACAAATGATTCCTTCAAAGCGGGTTGATGATATAACTTTAGACAGTGCCCATTAACTAGTAATGACGTCTTAGCACTGTCAATGGTGACCAATTGTACAGTCCCATTGTCAAAGACTGTATCCACTTTGTAAGGACCTAGCCATCTGGTGCAGAGCTTGCCTTGAAATCTTTGAACCTTGAATCATACAAAAGAGCAAAATCTCCTTTTTGGAAAATTTTCTTCTTAATAAACCCATCATGCCATTTGGCTCTTTGTTGATGGATGATTTCTGTATGTTGAATGGCAGCTAACCGTTTCTCCTTCAACTCATTGAGCTGGTTCAATCTTTGAGTCTGTGTTGTACTCAAATCTAGATCAACCTTCAATGTTGTTCTTAATGTCTTTATTTCAAACTCTATGGGGAATAAGGGATTCTTACCATACACCAGTTCATATGGTGAGAAGCCTGTAGTATTCCTCCATTTTTTCCTGTAAACCCACAGTACCTCTAGAAGTTTCTCATCCCAGTTTCTTTGGCGGCTAGCTACTGTCTTTGTCAAGATTCCCTCAATGACTTTATTGGTGCTTTCTACTTGACCATTTGCTTGTGGATGATAGGGTGTGGTGATTCTATGATGGATTCCATACTTTTCAACCAAATTCTTGATCAAATGAGATGTGAAATGAGGACCCCCATTTGTCACTATCTCTCTGGGTATCCCAGAGCAAACAAAAATATCTTGAAACAAGAAGTCTGAAACAACTTGCTCTGTTGCTCTAGTTAGTGCCCTTTGCTTCGACCCATTTTGTGACATAATCGGTGCAGACTAATATGTATGCCTTTTGCTGTGATGAAGGATTAATTGGCCCCAAAAAGTCTAGGGCCCATTTCTCGAATGGTTTTATTACTATTTGAGGTTGTAATGGCATCTCATCGGATTTTAGAGGCTGGCCCATCCTTTGGCAACTATCACATCCTTTCACAAACTTCTTGGCATCCTGGAATATAGTTGGCAAGTAGTACCCCATTGAGAGTACATTATGTCCTTTCCTCTTGTCAGTGAAGTGTCCTCCACAAGGTTCCCCATGAAAAGCCTATAGGATCTCAAATATCTCATCTTCTCTAACACATCGCCTAATTTGAAAATCTGGCCCAGTGTGATAGAGATTACCTTCTATCCAAGAGTAGGTAGCAATATTTTGTATAATCCTTCTTCTTTCCTTGGAATACAATTGATGTGGGAATTTTCCTACAACAAGGTAATTGGCTATCTCTGCATACCATGGTGAGTGAGTAGAAATGGAAAAAAGATACTCATCTGGAAAAGAATCCTCAGTAGCAGTGCAGTCATCACTTCTAGTTAATCTAGAAAGGAAATCAACAACTACATTATCTTTTCCGGGTTTATCTAAAATAGTAATGTCAAATTCTTGTAACAACAATAACCATCGTGTAACTCTACCATTAGTAACAGGTTTTTTCATTAAAAATTGAATTGCAGCATGGTCATTGTGTACAAATACTTGGTACCCGGTGATGTAATGTCATAATTTGTTGATAGCATGCACTAATGCTAGGAATTATTTCTCAGTAGCAATGTAGTTAAGTTCTACTGGAGTTAAGTTCTTGCTGATGTAATAAATGGCATAAGGCTTCTTATCCTCCAGCTTCCCTAAAACAACACCCACAACCATGTTAGATGCATCTATAGAAAAATAAAATGGAAATTTCCAATTTGGTCCTCGTAAAACAGGTGTTGCTGTTACACATTTCTTCAACTTTAAAAAGGCCTTCTCACACTTTTTTGTCCACACAAATTTCGCATCTTTCATCAGTAATGAGAATAAAAGAGATGCAATCTTTGAAAATTTCTCTATAAACCTCCTATAGTATCCTGCATGTCCCAAAAAAATACGTACCTCTTTCTGAGTCTTAGGGGTCGAGATTTTCGAGATTACCTCAATTTTTGTAGGATCTACCTTGATTACATCTGCTGAAATAAAATGTCCCAGCAAAATTCCCTCGGTCATCATTATGTGGCATTTTTCCGTGCTCAGAGAAACATTAGTTTGTTCACAACATTCCAACACTTTTTCCAAGTTAGCTAATGCTATCTCGAAGGCATCCTCGCATGGTGTAAAATCATCCATAAAAATTTCAAGACAATCATTCAAAAGATCAGAAAAAATACCTAATATTGCCCTTTGAAAGGTTGTTGGTGCATTGCAGAGACCAAAGGGAAGGACTCTGTATGCAAAAATACCCCATGGAAAATTAAAGTTTGTCTTGTCTTGATCTTCTGGAGCAATATGTATTTGATTATAGCCACTAAACCCATCTAGAAATGAAAAGAATTTTTTTCCAGAAAGAGTATCCAAGACCTGATCAATAAATGGTAAGGGAAAATTATCCTTTTGAGTGGCCTTGTTAAGTTCTCTATAGTCAACACAGACCCTCCATTTTCCATTCTTCTTCGGAACTATGACAAGTAGAGACACCCACTGACTGTCGGAAGTAGGGTAGATGAAATTAACATTAAGGAGTTTCTGCAATTCTTCTTTTACTATATCGTTAAGTGCGGGGTTCATTCGGCGCTGAGGTTGTCTAACAGGTTTGCAATCTTCTTTAAGGTAAATACGGTGAGTGCATAGGGTAGGATGGATTCCTTTCATATCGATATAGTCCCATGAAAATGCCTTTTTGTATTTCTGTAACAGTTGTATCAGCAATATGTTTTGTTCAGCAGTCAGGTTAGGATTGATGTTTAAACATTTTCTAGGTTCGATTTCAATGGGACTACTGATAGTAAGTGGATTTGTTTTCAAACGTTCAACAATTATATCATCTTCCTCAACTTCTTCTCCCAAATATCTAATGGAGGCAACAGGGAGTTGATTATTGATAAAACTATTAATAATATCATCCTCTGTTTCATTCTTAAAGTATTGTGCTTTTCCAAGCATGAGAAGAGGTAGGGAAAGATCAGATTCAGGTGCAAATTCGTCCCACTAGGGACTATTCAAATCCATATGAGGTTTCGCTGGGGAAGATGGCTACTGGTTCCATGGTGAAGGAAATTGTGTTAAGGAAGGAGTAGGATACTGCCATGGGTATTGTTGACTATTATAAATATTATTCCAAGGATAAAAATAAGAAAAATCTGAAGGAATACCTATAGGTCACCGCTGCCATGGTCTCTTTGATCCGATAAAATAAGAAGATTGAACATCCTCGCTTGATTGTTGGAGTACCGCCTTAAGTCTGGGAAACTCAGGACACTGATTTGTAGAGTGCACCAACTCACAGATGTTGCACAGGCTGATACTATTCAGTCCAAATTCTCTTTCCAAATGTTTCTTTTTGCATTGGGGATAGAATATTTCTAAGGCTGCTTCAGCTTCTGCTTGTGCCTTCTTAACTTGTACCGTAGTGATCTGGGCAGAGAGAGTGTTAAGGAGATCGGTTTTAAAATCCTCGAATAAGTTCCTGATATTTTCTTTGGTTAATCTTCCACTTGTGGACTTCTGTATCTAGAGTGAAGGGTCCTGAATTGAAACTTTCCCTTTAACCGATCCTCTTGAGCTACGTAGGCAAAGCTTCATTATCTCATCAAATGTTTCTTGCAATATGTCTCTTTTTCCTATTATATTAAGATGTTCCAGACAATCATCTCTAAAACCTCTTAAGAATATTGGCTTTAGAATCTCCGGATCTAAGTTACTGAACTTAGATATCTGTAAATTGTAGTGGAATCGCTCCAAGTAATCTTCCAGGATTTCCTCCTCCTTTTGTGCAATTCTGAAAGTTTCGTCCTTCAAATCCCTGGTTCGACAGTAGTCTTCATACTTAAAGAGAAAGGCTTCTCTCATATCATTCCATGTTCGAATTGTGCTAGCACCCAATCTCATGAACCATCTTAATGTTGCCCCTTTCAGAGTAGCAGGGAATAATTTCAGCTTCTAGGCGTCTGAAGTATAATCATAACCTCTACACAGAACATCGAATTCGAATAGAAAGGTATCAGGATCCTCAACAGCCATCCCTTTAAAGGATGGTAGGGATGATAAAGGGATGTTCTTCATAGGAGCCTCGTCCTGTGTTACTACTATAGGAATTCAAAAGTAACAGAGCTATCTTCTTTAACATTCTCGTCTCCCATGGATTATTCTTCCTGATAGGATGAACTAGCCTGGGAGTGTACTGGAGATTGAAAAATAGAAGGATCAGGCTGTTCCAGGATTAATTTTTTAACAACACTACCAGCATCCAATGGATGATCAACTAACTATTGTTCCTTAGGTTCCTGATAATCCCCACTGGTCTCTCTGTGTCCTTCAATTCTCAAATCCTGATCAATAATTCTCCACTTCTGTTTTGAATCTGGAGTTTTGATATCAGGAGTGGATATGTTGTTTGAAGGATGGTGAGGTCCAACCATTGAAGACACTGATGGTCCAGGCCTTGATATGGTAGTTGCTTTCTATGGTCCTCTCTTCCTATTATCTCTGTATGACGTGGAATGTTCCTTCTCTTCCCTTGAAATCAGATCTCCAAAGAATTTTTTCCTTCCCAAATCTGCACTCTTCTTTTCCTTCTTACGACTCGTCTTTCCTGTAGTTAGTAGAGTAGGGGGTGTTTGTAGATGTTGATGTTGTCCTACTGGCACACATGGGCCCTATGCGTATCAATTCATCCTATAAGTGCTTCAGTTTCTACAGAAGTGAGCCAGCTCAAGCTTGTTAGAGTGATGCGTAGGTTCTTACCTCTCGTCTTACCGCCTAATGACTGTATACTTGAAGGAATCCTAAAAAAAAACCCAAAATTCAATTCTTAAGTGTCCTAGCAAGACATTGGAGAGCTTGATCAAGCTTGTTAGAGCGATGCGCAGGTTCTTACCTCTCATCTTACCGCTCGACAATTGTGTTGTTGGAGACAATCTATAAAAACATACGGAAATTTCACTTCTTAGAAACAACTCTGGTTGACTGGATCATCACTTCCATCCCCAGCAACGGCGCCAAAATGTTGGACTATATAAATCACTTATTAAATGACTGAACAACACACATTTAATTATCAATCTAGGGACGTCTGTTTATTCTAATGACAGTTGCATTTTCTGTGCCGATACACCAACCAGAAGTAATCTTAAAGAAAAGAAATCATTTCTGAAGTAAAATGCTGGAAATAAATCACTCATGCAGAAAATGAAATAATCCACAAGATTGAAATCACACTTCAATTGATCTGTCTAGCTCGCCACACAATAAGTACCCAATTGGTGTCTCTATTATCACATGTGTAATAACATATCAAGTATAGAAATCGAAGCAGATATATTCTCAGCTGAACAATAGCAACAAAACTCTAATGATACATAAACTAAAACACAATTACATACACACAACTACTTTAATCATTGCAATCCCTGCTAAGAAGGAGGGCCCTTCCTCCCTAGCAGGGCACAGGTGGAGAAGGAAATTTGACTGAAAATAAATAGAATCACACATGTAACGGCAAGAAAAATATGATCTGTATTAATCTGAACACAATTACAGATCCAAAACAACATTGTTCTCAGCTAACCTCTCGACCTCTAGGGCCGAGAAATATATAGTGATTACATCAGAAAATCCAGGAATAGATCAGTCTTGAGAATCTTACGATTCTCATGCTGATCAAAATAGAACTCATACAGTTATAAGCACTCCCTAATAAAGTTCTGATTAGAAATTAAAAATATTACAATTGGAACTACCCTTAGGCTGTTACCCCAAAAATACAATGTTAACAACTCCTACAACTATCATAACAAAAACGCAGCTGTAGTGCAACCGCCAGAGGACAGATCAACAACAATGTAGACAAGAGCAACCAATGGTACAACTGTATTAACAATTTTCCAATGAGTCTGTAACAGCAAAGCGTAACAGCAGTTGCTGGCGGGTCTGTAACAACAAGGTGTAATAGCATTTCTTTGTGGTAACAACACTATCCGAACTGCTCTAGTGAAATTTGTATCCGAGATCTTCGGTGCTACAAATGAAATCTGAAAGGACAACATAAAGACCATTGACCTTTTCCAAAAGTTCACCATCAATTAGCCATAAAAAGGTATAATAGATCATAATAATTGGTGAATTGGCAAAGTAACGAAATTAAGGTGAAACAACACAAGTTAGGGTAAAAAGGTAGGAAAAAGGGGTAAAAGATACTCCCATTGGTTATAGTTATAAAGTAAAATAAGGAAGATAAGTGTAGGAAAAATGTACAAAACCAGCACCCAACACTATGGACACAAATTTTAGGGGTCTTATCAATAAATCAATGGTTATTTGTTTAGATGACATTATAGTCTTTTCTAAACAAAGCAACCAATATTGTGAGAGACCTAAAGCAAGTCTTTAAGTGATGTAAAAGGTATGACGTGTCATTAAACCCAAAGAAATCATTTTTTTCTTTAGAGGAAGGAAAAAATTTAGGATTCATTGTATCAAAGAAAGTTATCTTTATTGATCCTGAAAGAATTGAAGAGTTTAAAAGAATTCCTTTCCCTCATAACAAGAAAGCTATGCAGTCGTTTCTTAGACAAATTAATTTTGTTAAAAGGTTTGTCCCTGACTTTTCACAAATAGTTTTACCATCACAAAACATGTTTAAGAAAAAATTAGTCTTTAAATGGGGATAATGAAAGAGAAACATTTGATTTGATCAAACAATCTATTGTCAATGCTCCATTCCTGACTACCCCCAATTTTCTTAATCCTTTTACTTTATATACTTTTTCATCATATACATCATACGTTGTTGTTTTAACACAACTTAATGACCAACAAATTGAAGCACCAATATCATTTTTTAGTTCCAATTTACAAGGTGTAGAACTAAATTATTCATTTGTCGAAAATCAAGCATTTGCTGTCTTTAAGGCTATGAAGCATTTCAGGCCATTTCTCCTAAAAATTCACACCAAAATCATAGTTCCATTCTCTGCAGTGAGACAACTATTAATGCAAAGAGAATTAGGAAAGAAAATGGCTAACTGGGTTACCGCTTTACAAGAATATGATGTATAAATTAGACCATCTAAAATTGTTAGAGGTCAAGGTTTTTGCAGAATGCTAACATGAGCATCTCGTCTATCATTAGAAGAAGATTCACGTAACAATGTGAAAATATCAGAGGTAAGACTCAACGATGCACAATATCAATACATTGATCTCATATTCTATTTGAAAAATGGATATACTCTGACCCAACTCAGTTACAAAACGAAACGTGATTTGAGATTAAAAGCCAAGCAATATGAATTAATCAATGATGTATTGTTTAGGAGAAATTTTGATTCTGTACTATTAAGATACTTAAAAAAATTTGAAACAAAGAAAGTCTTGCAGGAACTCCATGATGGACCAGCTGGAGGACATTTTGGAAGAAATACGACAACACACAAAATCCTGCATGCAGGTTACTATTGGCCTACACTTTTCAAAGATACTCACGAATATGCAAGAAAATGAAAAGTGTGTCAAAGTGCATCTGGAAGACAAAGGAAGCTAGCCTTCCCATTACAGCCAGTTAATATCGAACAACCATTTGAACAATGGGGATTAGAAATAATCGGTGAGATTGTTCCTAACTCTTCCAAACAACATAGATATATTCTCACAGCTACATATTACTTTGCTAAATGGGTGGAAGCAATTTCATTAAAGGTAGCCAATTATGAGAATATCATTGATTTCATCGACCAATATATCATAACTAGGTTTCGTTTACCTATTGCTTTAATGTTTGATAACACATCTTACTTCTCAGGAACTTCTATGATGGAATTTGCATTCAAAATAGGTTTTAAACTTAAGTATTCTGCAAATTATTACCTGCAAGGAAATGGTTTAGTAGAATCCACAAACAAAAACTTGATTAGAATAATTGTTGGAACAGGGTCCCCTAAAAGCTGCGAATTTTGTACGATTTTGTATATTTTTGGTATTATTTAGTATAACGCAGGGGTTTTGGGGTGGTTCAAAGCCCCGAATGTATTGTCATGGGTCAAGAGTAGACCAAGAGTCTGTAAACCATGGTTTGCAGACCATTGGAAGCGTTGGCTAAATCGATATAAATAGATGAACATTTTGAGTCTTAAGAAAGGGAATAATTAAGGTCAGATGCTAAGTGCGAATTATTAGATTTGTTGTTGGTTTGTTGGGTAAGAACTCCTGCTGGCTATGTGTGCAGAGATCCTTAGTCCTGTTGTGTGCAGACCCTGCTGGATGTGTGCGTAGGCTATGTCAGATTGTATTGGGTTTTGGATACTAATATATGCGGATATGGTTAAGGTTTTTTTGTGTCATCTGATCTAATATATTACTGTTGATGCGATCTGTTGGATCTGTTGCAAATACTGTTTTGTTTTCTGTTTATGCTGTGGATTTGTCTATGTTATGGTTTGATGATGCGTTAAGATACTGTATGTTGATCACTGTTGATACACACGTGGATGCGAAGTTATTATTTAGATCTGTGCACGATAGTAGATCTGTATATTGTGATTATACTATTAACAACACTGCGAATAGATTTTTTTGGTGTGAACTCGATAGGCTGTGAACGTAGAACTATTTGAATTACCTACTCTCTCTTAGGGTGCAGAAACCTGGTTCCAGCACCCTCCCATACTGCTTCGGGTGAGACTTTGGCCTGAGCAAGAAGGTCATTGTCGAAAGGGCCAATAGTATAGGGGTTTGTTGGCAAACCTTAACCTCCGAACCTAGGTCAGGACCCCTCGAGCCAACAAATGGTTCCGTTGCCGGGACTGGGAGCATTTTGAGGGAGATATCGGGTAATGCTAAGAAACCATTGGAGACCTGAGAAGAAGAAATCGACGAGTGGTTTGAAAAGCAAGTTCAGGAATTCGCAGTGAAAGAGAATCACAGTGCAAAGTTGACCACAGAAAAGTGGAAGAATAAGTACATTTTTACGGAGATCTACGAAATTTTCTTCATGACATTCACAACCGAGCTCCAGGAGTGGCTGGCAAGGCTAGTGGACTTCCAGACGTGTTGGAAGGATGAACGGATCATGAAGTGGACTCTAGATTTGATCTAATAGATAGAAAGAACTGATAACACCATCACTCGTACAATATATCACTGGGTAGATATTGTGCTGGGAGGATTTGTGATGGAATTTGCAATTGACCAGTTGGTGTCCTATTCTGAGGTATAGCGAAGGTTCTTCAAGGGTTTTCGGGGTAAGTTTTTGAAAACCCTACCATTATTGATTAAGATCTTATTGTGTGAAAAGAGAATTTTATGTAGTCATACAAAGTGAATGAGCTTCGATCAGAGTGATGGTATAACAGGGAGTGGTAAATACTACAGAACTAATCAAGAAGGAGATAGATCTGTCTATAGTCTAGTAAGAAATTCTACTGCTCATAGCTCTCCATCTACACCACCTTCCAACCAGCATAGGGGTAAGAACTCACTCGTATCTCCACCTCCATGAGAAGACGATATGGCCTCGCACATGAATCTACCTACCTTCAAGGGCATAGGGGATGAAGATATGGATCATTTCTGGTTTGTCGCAGGATCAGTATGAACTACGTAGAATATGGCCAGCGATGCTGTGAAAAGGGCGCAGCTATCCCTTACCTTTTAAGGAAGAGCCTTGGACTGGTATATGGGATACATAGCTCAGCATGTGAATGTGACCATTGAAGAGATTAATAATGCCTTGAAACAACAGTTCAGGAAGCCTAAGTCCTACTCTCAGATAGTGAACGATCTGAAATATTTCAAGCAAGGACTGTTTGAGTCTGTATGGGAAGCTAACCAATGGTTAAAGAAGGTAATCAGAGAAGGAGGATTTATGTATGATGATAGGCAGCACACAGAGTGGTTCATTGCTATGTTACTGGCCCACCTGCGCGTGCCAATGGGTCATCAAGCCATTGAATCGTAGGAAAAGGCCTTGGAGATTGCTATGAAGCTGGAAGCTGCACCAAGAGATGATACCCAGTTAGGAGTACAAAAAATACAAGGACAGCTAGAGGCAATGCACATGGAGATCCAAAATCCGTGGAAGGAGTGAGGAACAGAGGCTAGCCCTAATAGATGGTGCATACAATGTAGGGTGAATGGCCACACCAAGGATAACTGCCCTTTGCTAGCAGACTACATGCAGGCTGGGGGACCCAGCCCATTGCGTCCTAGGGTTGCTGTGGGACCAAGTGGGCCGATGCTGTGGTGCGATGATTGTCACGTTGTTGGGTTGCATGATACCAACCACTGCCCCTGCCTTGCCGCATATATCCTAGAAGTGAAGCAACAATGGTGCAGGTTTTGCAGATCTGTAGGACATGACGAACATAACTTCCGGACCTATGATCTGATGATAGACCGGGTACAATCGGACCCTTCTTCGCTAAGATCCCCCTCAGGCATAGGTGGCTCCCCAACTAGGGGCAGGGGAGGGGGCCGCGGTGGAAGCGTAGGTAGGGGGAGAGGACAACTGATTTTCTATAACTGCGGAGAGGCAGACCACTTTGCGAGAGACTGCTCGAACCCTGCAAGACAGTCCTGCAGATATTGCAGATAACTGGACCATGTGATCGAAGACTATCCGATTTTGATCACAAAGATGCCGGAAAAGCATCAAACACCTACGCAGAATGTGCAAAGGGTTAAGGCAGAACCACGAGACAAAGGACCAAGCGTTAATGTCAAACACATAGTGGCATGGCTACTAGGGGGTGGAAGCGAAAGCTGCAGCTAAGCCTTTGATCCAGAAAGCAGTCATCAAACCAGAAGGTTTAGACCTACAGAAGGAAAAATAAACCTTTATCGCAGCACGACAAGACTTTGCTACAGCTGAGGCATCTACTTGTCAGAACCCCGCAAACATCAAATCAAAAGAAGAGGTCCGACCATTTTTACATGCATGTATGAAGTTGTTGTGCAACCAGTGGGCCTTTGAAAACCTCC
This sequence comes from Pinus albicaulis, assembly GCA_034641835.2. Classification (NCBI taxonomy): domain Eukaryota; kingdom Viridiplantae; phylum Streptophyta; class Pinopsida; order Pinales; family Pinaceae; genus Pinus; species Pinus albicaulis. The sequence continues at coordinate 1,247,738,093 of CM076577.1, forward strand.
AAGCACTAATAGACAGCTGCACAGAAAGAAATAATCTACCCTTGGAAGGTAAGGATGTGCACAAACTGTACAAACATAAGAAACACATTGGTAGGGAAATGCGGCTAACAACGCAAATTGGTATTATGAAATGGATCAGGTTATTTTGGACCTGGGGTTGGATGCGAACGTACTAGCCAAGCAAACTTGGCAGTGAATGGGTGAACCTAAGTTGGAATGGTCCACTATCCAGCTGTGCATGTCCAATCAGCAGAAGATCATACCATTGGGAAGGCTGTCAAAAATCATGGTAGATATTGCAAGAGTTAAGGTCCAGGCTGATTTTGAGGTCATTCAGATTGTAGAAGATGCGGACCCCTATCCTGCGCTCCTAGGATTGGAATGGGCCATAGATATGGGCGGTACTATCAATTTGAAGAAGAGAAGCATGGTGTTTGAAAATGAAGGAACACGGGTGATAGTACTGCTAGACCCCGCGGAAGGAGAAAGGTATACAGAGCTAGTGTGTGAGGAAGAGGAGGTGAATCAAATCTATAAGTTGACTGTGTAGGACAGAGACTGGATCAATCCTATGACTGATGGCGTGCTTTGCTAGGAGAAGGATAGCGAATGATTCTCTAACTCTAACGGAGAAATGGAAAATTGTAAAAATCGGTTGCATGATGTCTCCGCGCTGCGATGTTTGCGAATCATAAGGAACTTCTGATGCATATCCTCAGAGGTAAGAGAACTACACTACTTTGATGGTTTTGGTAGTATTAAGGAGTTTTTGCGAGCATTTGAAGCTGAGGTTCCAAGAGAGCGAAGGTTCTGGGCCCTTAATCTAGCCATGCATGCAACGCCTGCAAGGTGGTGGGACACACATAAGGGGGCATTCCAAGATTGGGAAGAGTGTCGGGATATGATGATCTTGCGATTCGAACCTCTAGCCCACTCGCGCGTAAAAACATTCCTTGGCCCTGGAGACCTGCACGAGCATCTGTTCGCATGGATGGAAAAATGGTGTGACTGGACTATAGAAGAATGGGTGCACCTATCTATTCATGACTTGGGACCAATTCCAACCACATGGTACTTAGATGTAGAGCTCCATCAGCGCACCCGCCACTAGGAAACATTAAAAGATGAATTCATAGGGACATTTGGGTTAACAGGGGGAACAGAGGCACTTGAAGAAGCTCTACAAGATATAGATACCTTCGTATTTGATGAATCACATCCCTACACAGCACTTGGGGTACCGACATGGGAGACACAGATGTAGGATATTTCCAACTGCTGCAATATAACCATAGAAGAGTGCGATGAGGATCCGCACAATGTCTCTATCCCAGAGTCGGAGGGAGAGCTCGCAGTTGCGAGACCTCCACTACAAACTGTGGATGTGACGAAGCCTCTGAAGCTACGAGAAGTCAACATTGGCACGGAAGAGCAGCCTAAGTTGGCTAAAATTAGGGATTACTGAGATGATGATACAATAGGCAAGGTTGCAGAATTGCTCACAGAATATCAAGACCTATTCCCGACGAAGTTTTCGAAGCTTAAGGGGATCACATGGGACCTAGGGGTTATGCACATCACGCTAAAACCAAATGCACGCCCTATGAAGCAGCGCCCTTGTCAATTGAATCCTAAGTATAAGAAGAAGGTTAAGGAATAAATCGATAAAATTCTCGTCGCAGTTATCATCGAACCGGTCGAACAGTCGGATTGGGTAAGTCTGATGGTGGTTCGGGAGAAGAAGACGAAGAGGGAAATCCGAATCTATGTGGAATTGTGCAAATTGAATGATGCCTGCGTCCATGATCCCCTTCCGACGTCGTTCTTAGAAGAAATCTTGGATAATTTAGGTGGCCAAGAAGCGTACTCATTCACTGACGGGTTCTAAGGCTACCATCATATCCAAATTTCACCTGAAGATTGCTGCAAAAATACGTTTGCCACTGAGTGGGGATGCTTCTAGTATACGGTCATGCCGTTTGGACTCAAGAATGCCCTTGCCATCTTTTCACGAGTAGTGGTTGCAGTGTTCAAAGAATTCATCCACAAATTCTTGGAGGTTTACTTTGATTATTGGACTATTTTTCGGCTTAGTAAAGAAACACGTCTTGAACCTGCGCATGATTTTGGATGCCTGTAGAAAGCACCATATTTCCCTGATTATCAAGAAGTGTATCTTCTGCATACCCTTTGGAACCTTTCTCGGACACATAGTATGCCGATAGGGGTTGATGGTTGACCTTGCGAAAGTTGCAGTCATCATAAATTTGGTAGTACCTACAACTGAGAAATAGCTGCGTTCGATCCTCGAACACACAGGCTACTACCAAAAGTTCATTCAGGGTTACGTGCTGATCACAACGCCTATGTAAAAGTTGCTTAAGAAGGATGTTTCATTTTTTTGGGATGACGAGTGTCAGAAGAGCTTTGAACTACTGAAGGAGAATATGGTCTTTGCACCTATCCTCATTTTTCCTAATTGAGCGAAGGTATTTCATGTTCACGTCGATGCATCAGGAATTTCCCTAGGAGTGGTGTTGAGCCCCAAGATTGTTCTTTCTTCCATCATACTTCACTCCATTTTCTTTTTTCCATTGTTATCCCAGGCTCAAATGATCAATGAAATTAGTTAAAATTGCTTTAAGAATGAATATCATGGCTAACTTACTAAGTTTTGTGATTTTGTCATTGTAATACATTTTGAACTGAAACTAGCTACAGAATGCAGACATTCCGTAGCTAGTTGCCAATTCTGCAGCTGTCTTCACGTTCAAGCATGTTCCAGGTGTCCTCTCAGGAAAAGCCACACATGGGTGTATTCCACGTCATGTCCTTAGTGTTTGTTGCTCACCATGAAGATTGAATGGAATTCTGGACGTGGTTTTGTACATGGGAACTCACACAAGGAGACAGACTCCTAATAGGACAAGGACAATCCAGATGTCCTTTGTCATTTTACGCTGCCACCTTTAGAGTTCTAGTCTGATTTTGATATGAAAAGAAAATTATCCCCATATTATCTCAAGTTCTGTTATGAATATTTGCTATAAATGTAAGTCGGGAAACCGAGAGACTAGTTCTAGATTTTGATTAGATTTCGTGGATTGACTGCTATATTTCTGAAGTCCGAGAATACTCTGTTTTAAGTTATTTTCCTTTAATGAAGAAGACAACATTTCTTTGAACGCGTTGAGCTGATCTTGAGTTAGATTTCGTGCTACTCTGGTGGTAGAGGGCCCCTGCCTCCTGAGCAGCTTTACTTTTGCAATTTAGATAAGTATCTTAGTTCGTTTTCAAGTTTTTGAAGTTTATGTTCATATTTAATTTCATTAATCATTACAGCTATACTTTTTCTAATAAACTCTTCCAAAAGATCATTATGATGAATAAGAAATGGCTATAGTGTTATAGATTTTATTTGCAATTCCTTTCATTCATTATCACAGTTAAACTTACTCTAGTAAACTCTTCCAAGATATCGTTATGATGATTAAGGCATAACTGTGATACTGTAGGTTTCAGTTGCTTGTTTACACTAAGTAGCATAGCTAATATTACTCTTAAAAAGCTCTTCCAAAACATCATAACAATGAGTAGGAAATAGTTGTTGTGTCTTATTTTTTAATTGTACTTTCTTTCAGTTTTTATGTTTGTATTCAATTGCATTGAATTGTACAGCCAAGATTTTTCTAACAAGCTCTTCCAAAATACCATTCATGATGAACGAAATAGGCTGTATAATCCCATAGATTAATTGCATGATAACTTAGTTAGAGCACTCCGGAGGAAAATTGCATTTAGTTCATGCTCTGTTATTTCGTTTCAAGTTTCATAATGACTTTTTAGTTTAGCACTGTTCACTGTAGACTAGTAGAACCCTAGTTCAGTTCTAGCTTAGCTCACTGTAAGTTTAGTTTCCATCCATTGCATTTTAAATTGCATTAGTTGTTAAACTTAAATACCACGGTCTTCATTATTTACAAAACTTCTTTTGTTCCAAACCTATATTAACTCATAATCATCTGTATAGAAGACAATATCAGTCTAAGGCCTGGAGTACTTTTGCAACCTTTTTACCATTTCACAAACAAGCCTTTCCTCAAAGACTATTCTAAAAGGAAATCTATAACTTTTGAGTGAGGTTTAGTGATGTTAAACTAAGTTGCAGAATAGAATTAGGAGCTAGTTTTAGAGTAGAGATCTTATGATGTTACAAATGTTCTTTTCTAAATATGTTTCAATAAAGCTTTACTCATGGATGAGATGTTGTATCATTATAAGTTGATTGTTTAATTGTTTAGTTAGGAGAACTTTATTCACACTTAGCTGCCCATTTCTCAAGCTCTTCCAAAACATCTTTAATAAATGAATCAGACAAGTTAAGTTCATGTTGTGATTTATTTTCTTGAAGTCATTATCAAGCTTTGTATTTTGCTAATTCATAGTTTAGTTTTGGTTCTGTTTCAGTATTTGCATTTGTCATTTGTCATCAATAATTTAGGCTTCACTCTGTTTTTAACCAGTAGTTTCTTTCCACCAGCATTTAGTTCTTTCCTTTGCAAACATAAAACCATAAAAACCCAAAAACATCATAAAACACTAGACACAACGCAGTAAGAAACAAACACCTAGGCACATATAGTGCACCACACTTCAGCAGTTTACCAACCTTGGTTGACAATTAAATGAACTCAATTTAGGAGACTAGGTTGAGCACAAACATTTTGGCGCTGTTGCCGGGGAAGTGAAAACTAGGTAACCTTTGTTTCTTAACTCAAAAAAAAAAAAATGATATGCGTAGAGAGAGAAACTCAAGGGGTAGATTCATAAGAAGCAAAAGCAGAAGTTTGATTCCTAGAACACCACTTGTTTCACCTAGACCAAGAGCTAGTACACCTTCAAATCAGACCCACATTCCATCATTTACTAATCCTAGACTTCTAGAAGACTTAAGATCAGATATTCCATTAGAGAGACCTTCCACTTCATCCACTGAACCTGTCTTAAAAGAAGAATCAATGACCCCTGTTAGGGACACAAACTTTCCCACTTCCACAGCAGAATCAACCATGGCAGAAGAAGGGGGAGGAGGAGTCTTTAATGGAGAACACACATTATTTGGAGGGGGTAGAGGTAGAGGTAGAGGAGAAGGAGGTAGAGGTGTAGAAGGAGAAGGAGGTAGAGGAAGAGGGAGAAGAGAAATAGGAAGCTCTTTTGGGTTTCCTATAGTAGATGAAGAAACCAATACAACCATGAAAAACATTTCACCCTCTATCCTTCCAAACTTCTATGGGCTTAAAACTGAAGATCCTGAAACCTTCCTATTTGAATTTGAAGTCCTGTGTAGAACTTATGACTACTTACAAGATGCTCAAAAAATTAAACTATTTCCTTCAACATTGAAAGGAGCAGCATTGAAGTGGTTTATGAGTTTGATCAATAGTTCTATTAGGACATGGGAAGACATGAAACAAGAATTTTTAGAGAGGTATTTGGATTATTGTATGCCGATCAATCATAAGGAAGAAGTGTTTAAGATGTTACAAAAAGAAGATGAAAACTTGGAAGATTTGTTGGAGAGATTTCATTACAACATCAAAAGAGCAAAAATGGAAAACTTAGATCAAGACACCTTAAAATCTCTTTTGTTGAAAACAATTAGGGATGAATGGTTGGATATCCTTAACATGATGGGAAAAGGGGATATATCACAGCTCACATTACCTGAAATATCTAAGTTATGTATCAACCTTTCAAGAGGGAAATCTAAAACTGTAAAAGGTCCAAGAGATCCTGCTCTTGCAAGGACAAGTAAGTCTGCTTCTGGGACAATAAGTAGGGCAGAAATAGGACATATGCTTGATGATTTCAAATTTGACATCTTAGGGAGTCTTAGTGAACAAATAGACACCCTTAAGTTACAAAACAAGCAAAAAGCTGAATCTGATGCCTTAGCAATCTTTTGTCCCAAATGTAGAAATAAACATGCCTTGAGAGAGTGCCCTTTGGATGCAAAAGTTGTAGAGACCTGTGTCATTTGTTGTGAAAAACATGAGACCAAGAATTGTCCTTCCCTTCCTAGTCTCAAAGCTGTCTTTCAAGAGGAAACTCCTACAAATTACACAGAATCTCTCAATTTTGTCTCTAGAAGGCCTTGGCAAGGACCTCAAACACAAGGATTCCATGATCAAATGTATAACCAACCTCCACCAAATTGGAATTCTTGGCAGCAACCTTGGCCTCAAATTCAAAATCAATCTCAAGCTTGGGCACAAGGAGCACAAAGTCCCTATGGAAGATATTATCAGTACTATCAGTATCCACCATCCTACCCACCATATCCAATTTTTTCTCCTCAAAATCCTCAACAAAATTTTCAACAAAATCCTCAACAACATCATCAGAACCTACCACATCAAAACCAACCACTTCCATTACCATTTCCTCAAAAATCAAATCAGTTGCCTGCTCAACCCATACCAAATCCCAACAATAAAAATCCTCAGAACACATACATGATAGAAGGCCAACAGTTTCCAACTTATTCTCAGAGGTTAGTGGAAATTTTTACTCCACTACAACAAGTTCCTAAAACTCATACTCGAGAGATCATCCTGGCTTATCCCATAGAACATATAGTGTTACAAGTTGAGGAAACTCATTCGCTGGATGTCTTCTACAGTCTTATTCATAAGGCTATAGTCAAGAGAAGCAAAAGGAGATTGATGATATAGTCACAGATCTTACAAATGAATCTGTTGATGTTTTGTGGAAAGATCCTCTAGCTGATCCTACTGAACATTTAACCAAACTATCACAGTTTGCAGGGGCATATGCTACTACCACTGTTGATAAAGCTACTGAGGTTAAAATTTTACTGAAGCAGAAAGAAGACATAATACAAGAGTTAGAGAGACTATTAGATCAAGAAAAGTCTAACTTCAACGAGAAAATAGAATTGAAGATGTCCCAATTTCAAAAGGATTTCGAAAGTCTTAATTTACAGCATCAAGTACAACTCACTGAGAAGCAAGCGCAACTAGAAGCAGTTATGAACAGATAACAAAGCCAGCCACTGTTATAAAAATTCATAAAGGAAGCATTCGATGTGAATGCTAAGTTAAAGCAACAACAAGAAGTATTTTGCCAACAAGCTTCTATTACTAGCTCTTATTGTGACTCAAGTGAAATATTGATCCAGCAAGTAGCTATCCATAAACTTGAATTTGAGAAGATCGAAACGAAAATCAATGAACACATTCAATGGAAAGCATCAGACTCAGGCAAGGAAGCTCATCTACCCTAGATAGAAAAATCCCACAAGAAGATCTTATTTAAGGATTGGGAAGCACAGATAAAGCAAGTAGAGAAAGCAACAGTGAAATCATCAAAGATGACAAAAGAAATTACTGAATCTGTATGTGAACAACTGTTGAAAGAAGAACTTATCAAAGAGTGCACATTGGAAGTGCTCTCAGAAGTCAAACATCTGGAAACACATTGGAAACAAAAGGAAGAAATGCAAGATGAAACAATTAAAAAATTAAATAAGTTTGATCAAGAAAATTTATTGGAATTTTATGATCAAACCTTATCATCAGTACCATACCCTGCAGTATTTAACAAATTCAACAAGAAGATCGCAGCCAACACTCTCAAATGCAGTATCAGGGAACAGGTCATATCGAAAATTTCGCATCCAGCTCATCTCAAGCCCATGCTAGATATTTTTCAACTTCGGTATCAAACCCAAAAGAAAGATTGGAATTCATAAACCATATTATTACTTTATTTTCCTATATTGTAGTTAAAGTTAGTCTTATGAGGATTGTTGTTTGAAACCTCCTCTATTTTTATGTAATAATCTATTTTTAAAACATAGTTAGTTTAGTATTTAAACCCCTCTCATGCATTTAGAGAAGGGTCCAGAAATTTGTCAAAAACATTCTCAAAGAATGCACTATTGTAAATTTTTGAATGCTTTGATGAATTAATGAAACACAGTCTGTTATATTTTGAAATTTGAAGCTGTTTAACTGATGTTGCACTACCGTACTCTTAAAATTTCTTTAAAGTGAAGAGGAGCAGATATCCACTGTCAGTTTACATGAGTATAACTTCGTACACATGGTACTCTATTCACTTGTATTAAGTCTTACTTTTTAAATTAACAGTCATATTTTTATTTCATTACATATTTGAGATGTCATTATAGATGAATGTTACATGCACTTCTGTACTAATATTTGTCTGTGATTTCTTATTTGATATATAATCACACATATGAATGCGATATACTTTTCACAATTCTTCTAATCAAACTATTTTGTTAGAAGGATAATCTTACATAATTTTCATCTCTTTCGACTATTAAATAATCTACATTACTAATAGTTGAAAGATATCTTTTTAGATCGCATAAAGGAATAAACAACCCGGGGATATAGTAGATAGATAGTTTAGATAGATGCATGTGATAGATTAGAATCATTTTCCATTGCATATTGTATAATCAAAACACACCCCAAAATCATTCCTTATTGGGAAACTGGTCTCACTATCCCCAGTCAGAGCCACCACACCAAACGAAAAAGGATATGCTTTAAGGTCCGGACCAGGTGGTTTTCCCCCATGTTGTGGCAGTGAATTTTGAGGCATTAATAAGACCCTAATTCAGGACCAAAAGGACGAGTTGATTGGGCATAAGTATAAGCAGTAGTAGACATGGAGGAATGGACACTTACAAATTAGTTTATAGACATTTTTTCATAACATATGGACAACAATACTTAGCATCAAAAGTTCTCTGATTTAGTGTGAACAAATCAGAGATAAGTAGGCTAGTTGTAGAGATCAAAAAGAGGATTGTTACATGGTTGTAACAGTATTGAGGAAAAAACCTAGAAGAGGGAATATTTTTGAGGTCAATATATGTGCAATTGAGGAGCATATTGCATAAAAGAGGACAATTTTAAGAAGCCTTAGATGAGGGAATATCTGATGTGAAGCCCCTATATCTGAGGGCATAATACTTGGCAGAGTGTTGGAGCCCAAGAACAGTGACAAGGAGGCAACGTACTCACTATTAGAGGGAATATATACAAGCCCTAGGTAAGTGCAGCTTAATGAGACCTAGATCTGTGTAATAGAGGACTATTGCACAACCAAGGGTAGTTGATATGCATACCTACTTTAGTCAAGCATTGATTGAAGATGGGTAGTGCAAGAACAACAATGCAGGAACAAGGGTCTAGATTTGGATAGAGTTGGAAGGAAATATTAAGACCGATTGGAGGGAAGTAAGTAGATGTTCTTGGTGCCCTAAGTGCAAGAATACAAGCCTGTAAGGAGAGGCATAGAAGTTGATTTCAAAGTTTGATAAACTAGGAGAGCCAGATTGACAGCTCAAGTTAATTATTGAAGAAGTATGTTTGACAGTGCTAGGTGGCAGAGCTCCGGCCAAAATTTTGTATTCATTTGAGCAATGCATGAAGGAATTAGAGGGAAGAACTCCCAAAGGAGTTGAGGAGCAGCAGTGCGAAGTCTATATTTTTTCACAAACGAGGTTGTGAACAACTCAAAAAAAGTCCCTAAGTGTTGATACATTGAAGGAATAATGATCAGCTAGAGGTAAGATTAATATGCTGTGTTTAGTGACCTAAAGGAGCAAGGCCATTGATAGAGGCAGAGCTACAGATTGGGAGAAGAAGGACCAGTAGATGTGTTCAGGGCACGTGGACTGAAAGGGTTGCGGGGCACCACATCAACAAGTAGGTCAAGGATGTATTGTTCAGGGTTGATTGGAATTAAAAGTGTTTGAATCCAAGTCCTAGTTGTATGTACTTATATCAGTGGATGTACAATGGTTATTATTCCTGGTACGAGAGCCGTAGAATATTGTATTAAAGTTGTTAATATAATGAAGAAAGGTTGAAATTTTTTAAAAATTTTCATGTGTGCTAGTTGATTTACTGATGTGTTATTTTCCATTGTGTAAAGTAGGATATTTGAGGGATTTGAGTTTGTTGTGACAAATATTTTAAGACACTAACAGAGATTCTCAGATGCCATGGAAAATCAATATACATCATCATATTAAATCCTATTGGTTCTTATAAAGTTAATTTTTCTTGTAAATGTTTTTTTTGAGGCCCCTTTTTTACCTCAAAATGTCTCTAATGGGATCCATGTGCAGGTCATCCTTTGTCGTTATAAATTTCACTGTGGATCCCCAACTATGGAGACTCCACATCATCGTACCCCAGCCAATCATTATGACACAAGGCCTTCTGGGGATCTGCGACTACGACAAGAATCTTCCTCATCCTTTGACGAAAAGACTTTCCATCTTTAAGCTCCTGACTACTGGGATCACTGAGGAATAACAAACCCACACAACTCCCAAGGTGTGACAAGAATTTATCTATTAAATGAATTGAGAACCCTTTGTCTTGCGTCTCCTATCTATTGGGATAGTTGAGGAACAACACCCCCTCTATTCTCTTAGGTTGAGAACTAAGAAATCCTCTGTCAGGTGACTTGAAGAACTCTTTGTGGAGCCCTTCAACACTTAGTGGCTTTCTCGATCTGCCTCTTCCTCTTGTGTTATAGCAACTAGAAATTGAACCTAACATTATGCACATTCCTTCTTGACCCTCGCACGAAGGTCGATCAACATCCATATAGGCTTATAAAATAGAACATACATACAACTAGTATGTGAGTTGAATAACCATTAACATGCTTATGTAGATACATCATTCATGGGAATCACAACATTTCACGATACAATATTCCTTTTACAAATAAGATGACCAACTCACACCCCTTGCATTGTAACACATAAAGGTATTCATTCCTTTTTAAAATCCAATCTATACACACACAACATATAACCTTGAAACCATTAGAATAACATAGGCCCATAAATCATAATCCATATCATGTCCATGAATACATATAAACATATCACTGCAACAGTATTGGACTAAATTTCTCTCATTCACACAACATATGGAATATATTACTATAGAAATTATAAGAAACCATGGTCACGGTAGTGTGTCTCCCTGGCCTTCAAGCACATAGAGAATCCATGAAATTTACAACATATCAAACATTACAAATCACCTAAAGTGATGATCAACAGGGCATATAAAGCAACCATGCACAATCATGCAAATTACTAAGGATGTAGTAACCTCATAGGCTCAAGCAACTCATATTCACCATAGACATACAAGTTAGCTGATAATCATTCATACATTCTTTCATACTCATTACAGGGGTAATAGCCATTCATGGCTATATATATATATATATATATATATATATATATATATATATATATATATATATATATATATATATATATATATATATATATATATATATATATATATCGAAAACAAGGGAGATATGGCATCCTGCAGAAAAATTAGGGTTTTTAGGTCAGGGCTTCTTGGTAGCACGACAATGGCCCCTCACGGATGCACATCAGAAAGGAAGTGTGACCCTTTTTTCATGGTGTTCGGACCCAAGTGCGGGAGGTGTCCATACTTTGAACTAGCATTGGAATTTCGTGGAGATTGGAGCCGGGGTTTTTCAGTGGCCATAGAAGAAGACTCTCGTCCCCCCATCACCTATTACAGCCATGAGCCCAGGAAAGCTTTGGAAACCCTAAACCCTCGTTTGGTATCAACGCAATCTTGCAACCCCATCAAATGGGCATCCGCACTCGAAGGGAAAGGGTTGAATCAAACTCATGGTTATCAAATAAAGGAGACTACACCAGGGCACTTGTCGGCGGCTACAAGACAAGCTATAAAACATGGTTCTTATCTGCGTCCAGTGCTTGCACAGGGGCATATAGGCCACAGACCACCCAACACATGATGACTTAATCCAGATATAGGTGCCCTGCCTCTCGCTGTTACTGGCCTCTATCGGCCAACGGATAATGGCACCCATCGACCTCTATTAGTGCATCTAGAATAGGCTCCCATAGGAGCCATCACAAGGGAAACAAACACTGAGAAATAGGTAAGCCCATTCCATTTTCTAATTTTAATAAAACCCCCTGTGGGGAACAATTTTTTAATATTGGTACAAGATACAAAGAGGGTAAAAAATATGAAGCAAAATATCAGGAAATATTCGGGATACCCTAGGCATATTCAATCTTTAATCTGTGGTGGAAAATCCTTACAAGATTCCTACTCAATAAAGGACTACCCCATATACCCTGGGTCTACCATATATCTCAATCTGAGACTAAGAGGAGGCACAACAGAATAGAACAAATATTATGGACCCACAAGGGGAGCCAGCACTTCCAAACAAGACCTCCCAGAACTACACCAACTGAATCAGCTGAGAATAATCATAGCCAATACATTGTGGAGCAACTAAACTATGTGCCAGAACTGAACATAGACATTCCAGAGATCGAAAAACATTGCTCTACATTCGAATCTCAAGAAATAAGCTTCTGGCCCAAACCAATGGAGCTCTTTCATTGGATTTTCACCAAGTGGACCATGGACTGTGAAATCCATCTCTATTCTAAAGGGTTTTTCATAGTCAAGTTCCCATCCTCGGAAGCCAAAGACATCATACTCAAGGCTGGATCGTGGATCTGGGGATCCACCAGACTCTTTATCACACCATGGTTTCTGGAATTTAATGCAAACACTATGGGTGTAACTAGAATGTCGATTTGGGTCCGGCTATACAATCTTCTCCTTCATTTTTGGAATGAATGTGTTTTAGAAGGCATTGGGAACATCATTAGGAGATACATCAAAACAGATACCCAACAATTGGAGGAGAGAATATACACCTTCGCACGTATCTATGTGTAAGTGGATCTCAACAATGGGCTACTGGAAAGCATTCAACTGATTCATAAACAAAAAAAATGGACACAACACCTAGATTATTAAAAAATTGCTTTTAGATGCAGAATATGCAGGAAGACCGGTCATTTACAAAACACATGCCTAGATGCAAAAAGAGAAAACAGAAAAAATAAGAAGATAGGGAAAGGAACCAAAGGGTGGTAATTCCCTCTATGTGGACCAGAGGAGGAGGCAGAAGAGGAAGAGGATGTCTCCATCCCAAATGAGAGCAAACAGACAACAACCGATCCGGGGGTACAAGAAAATGAAATGCAAGATCTGAATGAACTAATAACCACAGTTCAGTCGACAAAGGAACCTAGGGCATCGGACAGTGGGGGAAAAAAAAGACATCACATATCAGATACCTCGGATTCAGACAAGGAAAATGGAGTACTCACAGAAGAAAACCAACTCGCCCTTATCACTGCCTCACCAACACAAGGTGCATGGAGAAAGGTTGAAAAGAAGAAAGGGAGAAAAACGTAAATTTCTCCCCAATGTATTATATGATCTTATTTGTAACTTTTATAGCCTATCTTGATTGATGTTTTGGACAATTACCAGCAAATGCAACATGTAATTTTGTTTTCATTAATAAAATTACGACCTTTTTTCCTTGGAATATATATATAACACTTATCTGATTAACTTGTGCAGTTTGAAGATGAAAGACATACTTCTACTCTGCCCTACCGTAGACTAGCCACAGTGCAACCTTTCTTGTAGCTAACCACCCCCGAGTTGTATCTAGGTTCCGAGGGAAAAATAGTGCATAGGGAAGGGGTTCACACCAAGGGATTAAACGTGATTTAAGGAGATGGAGTCCATGTTTCAATGCTTTATCTACTAAAAAAAAACACTTAGTGTCCCATTTTCTCAGTGAACTATGCACAAATCTCATGGATCTAGATAAATATCTCACTAATTATAAAGCATATACACACAAATGATTCTCCAGACTGCAGGGAAATAGCTACCACTTAAATTAAAATGCATAAGTAATAGGGGAATACGACCCAACCCAGTTTGATCACTTCCCCTCTCCAAGCGTCCAACATTTTGTATTTATTGATGAGTTTCTTATGCTCCTTTTTCTCTTCTACTCCTAAGTTTTGTCTTTCTTGATATTCTAGTGAGGAACTAACTCTTCCTCTCTAGTTTTCTTTTTTTGTCCAATGTTGTCCTCCTTTTCTAGAACACCTCTCTCCACTTTTTGAAATGATTAGGGAGGATTCCGCCTCCTTTTCCCATTATTTCATTTCTTAATTTTTTAGCGGTCGAGGAATTCTTCCATGCCAACTCAGCCGATCCTTCACTTGTGTAATAATCGATGATGAGTTATGCCATTTTTCTTAGGTCCAGTCATATTAAATAATCTTATATTATAAAACTAACCCCCTAGCGTTCAAACGAAATTCTCTTTTTTCAGTTGGTATGGGTCATGGTCATTCAAGTAAGGCAAGTTGGCGGGTAGGATTTAGGCATAGATAAGTGAGAAAGTAAGTTTCCCCCACCAAAAAATGATCTATAGGTTGTCCAACCTTCAATTGTGTTAATTAATTAATAATTATTATTATATCTTAAGTCAGAGGTCTAACCAGTCATGGTCCTTCCATGTTGGAATTACAATCACAACCATCATCACTATAAGTAGGGGTAGCACAGGGGATGTTACATGTCCCAAATCGATTTTCTTCAAGATTTCTTACACAAATTATATATATAATGTGAAATAAAAAAGTAAATTTCAATTGTGAAAATAAGTTCCTTGGTGAAATTGAACAAGAACTACATTGGAAAACCAATATAATAGCTTATAAAGTTCAAAAGAAGCTTTTCTAGCTACAAAATAATTTCAACATTTTCCAGATTGATCAATACCCAATTTTCAGCAACCCAATAAATACTATGGGGAGCAATACAATTTAAATTATTTATCATTTAATGGAAATTTTAATCCATAGATTCAGATTCAACATTTAGGTTCCTTGTTTATGAAAAAAGTATTTCATTTCAATTGTTTATTTATGTTCTGAGTGCCATAGTTGAACTCTAGTGGATAAGATATGTAACATGCTTTCATTTGATTTAGTCAACTATAAAATCTAGTGCAATTTTGATCATATTAAAATTTTAATTTGCTAAAATTAAATTTTGAGTCACAATAGCTTATCCTCTGTAATATATTACCTTTTGAATTTCTTTAGTAAATTAATTCACGCATATATTACGTTTATGCTTAATAAGATATTGAAATCTGGTTGACAATTAAATATAGTAATTTAAGTACACTTAAATTACCTGACAGTTCACATGACCATCATGAAATACACTACATTCATGTATTCCACATCTCATTTTAAATAACCCTAGGCCATAACTTCACCACGAAAAATAATGATGAAAAGAATGCATGCAATAATCAAAATCAACCACATTTTTTGATATCTTATATTTGAAGGTATTTTTACTCTAAATATCTAGCTCAAATGGGAGCATAAGATATATGTTTGAAAATATTATTTTGAGACATTTTTAACGATATATGGAACTCCCTATAACTCCATAAAAATGAGGAGATATGAAAGATGTTGTTATGTCAACCCAGCCAGGGTTACAATTTGGCCCCATAAGTGAATGCATAAACAATATAAATAAAGGATATATGAGTGCATTTGAACATCATTCAAAGAAGAAAAGATATGAGGTTTGAAAAAGAATATGGAAAATAGTCTTGGATTTTTAACGGTGGAGCAAAAATGTGATTTGTGGAGTGAACAAGTCAGCTTGGAATTTTCACTACAAATTTTCTTCAGGATGCTTTTTATTGTGAATTTTTTCTAAGATAGAAGTGAGATATTTGTGTACAGGTTGTAAAAATTGTAGGCATTGGTTCACTATACTTTTGGAGATATGCTCTGAGGAACTCGTGGCTCATGAATGCTCCTGAAATCTACTTCAAAAAGACCAGTTTGGAATTTTAACTATAACTTATTTCTTGAGATGTTTCAAACCACGAAATATTTAGGAGATAGAAGTGAGATTTATAAGTACCTGTCTAGGGGCCTCTATTTCCTCGATGAGTCTAGCGCTTGATTTCTGCTCCTGGGAGTTCTTCATTTATACATAAAATCAGTGAACCCTACAATGTTAATCCACCTATTCTTTACCACTATCACAACCCAAGAAACACTCTGCAATTTCATACCGAGGGGCTTCAACCACTATATATTATATTGTCATCATCTTGTCCATTCAGTGCTTTGTGTGTATATTCAGCTTGTCTGGTCTTGTTCTTGGCTACATTCTTTCACTCCTTAGTTGCTACAAGAATTTTTGTCAAAGAATTGTTTTTTCTATTCTTGTATGTTCCATTATTCTACTATTTTTATATGTTGTGTACTACTATGAACGTGGATGCGATTTTTATAGTTCTTTTTTTTAATAATATCTTGGAATTTTCCATTCAAATTTACATAAAGGATAAGTGTGACCAAGAATCTCTATGACCCACTCACTTTCTAGCTAACAATTTTTTTGATATCAATATTTTACAATTGTTTTCGACTAGATGTTGACAAATGTTAGTAAGAAATCAACCAACCATCATTACATATTAATAAACTCACTTCAACTTGTCTTTAGACTTACGAAATCTATTATTCAAATATTTCTTGAGACTACTTTACATAATGATCCGTTCAAAAAATATTGATTATATACTTAGAAAAATTTAATGGAAATTTGAGTTTTGATTACACCACTAATTGGTCAAAATTGATCAACAAGTAAAATTCATTATGAAGGATAGGTGATTCCTCTAACTTCCTCATCGATTGTTCACTAGTCGAGTCAAGATCAACTCGAGGTCAACTCAACCAATTGGTCATATTTTAATCAATTGGATTCTATCCAAGTTGATCAAATAGAAAATAATTCATTTGTGTTTGACTTTTGGTCAAAGTTGTCATTGATTTCAATATGGCATTGTTGGATATGGAAATTATTCTTGTCATAACCTCATACAAACCCTAGGAGAAAACCCTAAGCATGAGATGATGAGAATTCATAAATTGTCTAGACCATGAAAACCTAAGTGTTGTCATAAAACACTCAAGCCCTAAATAGTTGATGCATGATCTAATGATGGATGAAGAATCCCTTACCATAAACCCTTGTCCTTATGCATACACCCTTGTCAGCATGCATACACCCTTGTCTATATGTGATAATGATTCATGGATAAATTTTGATTGCAAAAAAAGGATTCCCTAAGCCTTAGCCTTGTTGAAGGTTCCCTAAGAAAGAAGACATATTGAAAAGGTGCATAGTCTTACAACTATTTGATGGATCCTTCATCTATGCCCTTTAATCCTAGACCTTGAATATTAGAAGCCTATCCACATTCCAAATGTCCATAATCCTATAGGCTACCATGATAAATTAATGATGATAGTTCATGACAATATAAATTTATTGATGAAAACTAACCTCATTTAAATGTGGAATTGGCATAGGCTTGTAGAGGATTTCTTTCTCTTTCAAACGAGCTATCACTTGCCCTCTAACTCCTCATAGGCTGAAAGAAATTGAATTTATAAGATGAAATATTATATTTTTTATGCTATCCGACCTAAGCCGACTTGTGTAGACTAACATGTCTCACCAACGGACGTGTCTATTCATCATAGGTAAAAACCAATATATATTAGAGTCTGAACACTTCATTCTAGCATCAAATTTTCGATGAAGAACACAGTTAGGGGCCACATAAATTACAAGGGGTCGAGAGGACATAAAAGTTTAATGTTTGGGCTAATTTTTGGTTGGGTTAATTTATGGTGGACATAAAAACTCAAACTCTAGTACAACAACCTGTGACTTCACTCTTTACAATTTGGACTGCACCTTTTTGAAAACATATGAGACAGAGTTCTATGGAGACTTTGTTGCAGACCTGTAATAGATTTTCCTTGAATATTTGTGAAGATGTTTAAGGATATTCTCTGTAGATTAATAGTGTAGACCTCTAGTTACTCTTCCTTGCGGATTTTTGGAGACATCTTTTGTGGAAGAGTGACAATTAAATTCTCGTGCAGACTTGTGAAGGAGTTTAGTGACATATCTAAAGCTTGCAGAATTGTGGAGGATTATTGAAGACATTATAATAGACTTGTGGAAACACCCTTCTTGTAAATTTTAAGAAGTCATCTATTGCAGGCCTATGAGATAATTCTTTGCAGACTACTGAAGGTTTCAGTGTTACTCTTTGTTGCAGACCTTGAATGAAGTTTTGAATAAAGTGTTGAAAATAATTTAAAGGCTAATTTGAAGACCAGCCTATGGGGTAAATAAAGTTAAAAAGGAAGTCTTGAAGCAACTTCTTGAAGACATTTGAAGCACTTTGATCTTGAATAGTTGAGTTAAAATTGGATCAAATATTTGAGAAACCTTACCGTGTACCTATTTACTTCCTTGAAGCATATATTAAAGGTCGTGTTGGAACATCATTGAGTATTATCGAAGGAGTATTGAAGACCTGATATTGTGAAGAAACCTTTAGAGCATCTCTAAGCACTATTGAAGATCCCTTGAAGGTTGATGTGCATATCTATTAAAGAAGTTGTTGGAGCAGGCTTAGTTTAGCCACTTGAAGACATCTTGTTGAGAAGGTTTATCTGATCTTGGATACATTATTAAAGACCATGATGCACTAAATTCATCATGATGTGACCTTGGAGAATTTTGTTTGGGTAACATGAAGAGTTTTGTAGACACCTTCATGAGAAGACAAAGTAGTCATTGATGAGCTAAGTTCCTTGGAGATCGTTTGAGGGAAGTGCTGAAGGTGAAGATATTGGGAGTCGTGATGAATCGTTGAATCTACCTTTAAGAATAGATGCAAAGGGTTGGAGCCCTAGAGGATAGGAGTCCTCAAGAAGACTAGGTTGGAGCTTGTACCAGAGATATGGTTGGAGCCCTAGAGGTTGGAGCCTCATAGAGACAAGGTTGGTGCCTTGGGAAGATAGGGTTTGAGCCCTAGAGGTTGGAGTCTTGTGAATTCCAAGTCGGTGCTTGGAAAACTATAGGTCGGAGCCTGGTGTATTGGAGATTGGTGTCTTCATCTAGGGTTGGAGCCCTACACTATATTGTACTTGATTTATTGTAAAGAAGAGGGTTAAAGACCTCGTTATTCTTGACTAATAAAATTATTTATTATTATTGTGCATTTTGTGTTCTAATTATAAGTGATCTTAACTGGTAAAAATAACAATTGAAAATAAATATTGATTCAGCCCCTCTCTCGGTATTTCCAACAATTAGTTTCAGATCCAATACCTTCACTCAAAGCCTAACAGATTGAAGGTAGATCCTTAGAACATGAATGTAAAATCCAAGGAAGAAAGCCTCCAATCCTTCTAAAGATGTCTTTCTTCAACCATGAAAGTGGAAGATAATAAAATTGGGAAAGCTCCATTGTTCAAGGGAAACTTTGATATATGGAAGGCGAGAATGAATAATTTTTTAATGGCTCAAGGTTTTGAATTTTGGGATCAGTGATTACTGAAAGCACAATGGAAGAAGAATCCAAGGAATATAATGCAATAGCAATAAAATCAATCTTGAGTGGGTTGTCATACCTTATAAAGACCAAAATGGAAAAATGTTCCTCGATGAAAGGTATGTGGGACAAACTTCAAGATATTCACTCAAAAGGAGCATTGACCATGACCTCTAGTAAAGAATATGATGGAAGGCAAGAAGGAAATCTATAACCCATTAAGGAAGCTTAAAACAAGAGTGAAGACATCAAGACCAAGGAGGACCTAGAAGATGAATAAATTGAAGATGATCTCAAGGAAGATCTCAAGGCAAAACTTGTAGCTGCCATAGAAGAGATAAGCAATTTGACAAAGGAAAATGAGGAAATCAAGAAGAAAGCATAATATGGTGACCATGAACTTGATAAGACAAGGAAGGAATTTAACTTATTCAAGCTTCAGGTACAAGAAAGATATGATGAACTCACCAAGATTAAGGAGGAATTTCATCAAAACAAGAAAATCCATCATGAAGAAGTCATATCCATGACAAATCAATTGGATAAAGAAAATAAGAGGGAATAAACTTTGTCAAGCCGTATTAAACAAAGACACAAGGACTTGAACAAACTTGAACCAAAAATTGGTCAATACAAGGAAGAGGTCTCCTCCCTTAAATCTCAACTAAAGGAAGCAAAGAAACAAGCACAGGGATCTTAAAAGGTGATGGAAGCTTTGGCACTCATAAAAGGACAATTTGATGAAGTAGAAAAGGAAAGAAATGCCATGGTATTCTAACTTGAAGAAAAGGATGAAGATATCTTAAAATTAAAATCATATATCACCTCACTTGAAGGACAATCACATGAAACCACCAAGATGAAGGAAGAACTGGAGAACCATCTAGAAAAAAAGGATGAAGAATGCAAGATAATGAAAGACGAAATTGATATCCTAAGAAAAGAAGTTGATCATCGGAAAAAGCGTCTAAAGGGCTCTCAAACCCTATATGACATTCTAAGTTATCAAATATCACTCTTTATTAAATCGGGTCTTGGTTATGTAGGTGAACCCTCAAATAGAAATGATGCAAACCCTAATGCTCCAAAAAACAAGGATAAGCTTGGAAGAAATATTGATGCTCCTAGTTCCAACAAAAGCAAGGAGAAGAGTCATGATGAAAATGGAAGAAACCCAACTCCAAGAAGATCTGTAGATGGTGTCAAGAATGCAAGATGCAATAAATTTTACCAAATGATTTTAAGGCAAAATGACCTTAAAAGTACATCAAGGCAATACTCCACGAAAGGTGTCAGGGAGGCAAGAAGCAATTGATATCATAAAAAAATCCCAAGGCAAAAAGAATTCAAAATTACATCAAGACAATCTCCATCTCCCAGGTACTAAAGTATATTTTTTGGTTATTACTATTCTTGTAAAAATTTTGGGCACGTGGCAAAGGATTGTAGGGCATACCACAAGGACAAATATAATGGTCCTCCTCAGCTCCCTAGAAACAACTTTGCAAGAAGAAGTCATGATTCCTCATTCATTAACAAGATGAAGTGCTTCAAATGTCATAACATTGGACATATGGTTTGTGATTGTAACTTGACTTGGGTCCCTAAACAAGCTCAAACCTTGACAACCAAGCCATAATAGAAAGTTACACAAGTATGGAGAAGGAAGAAAATTGGATCAAAAATTATATTGAACACTCAAGACATCAACTCATGTTATTGATTTGACGAGTTCATCTTTGGCAGATATGATATTCCAAATTTGATGATGAAATTTTGCCAAGAAGAATACCATGCATACTGTTAGGGGAGATTGTGATTCTTGCGGAAGCTATCCGTGAAGAGCCCTATGAAACTCTTGATGAGTCACACATGGAAAATAATGATATGGTGTCTTCACTACACATCCATTGTTGAAGATATATTCCACTTGATCATGAAGCAACAATATTTCTTGTCTTGAGCAAAAGGAAGATTTAGAGGAGTTTATGCAGGCAGGGGAGTTGGTTGATCATCTACCTCATCCATTTCCATGAAGGCATGAAAAGGCATAGAGGGAGAAAGTTCATTAAAGAAGATCACTATGACAGGGCGAGCAACATATTTATCATGGAGAACTATCATTGATGAATAAAATACGATGGAGCAGCATGTCAAGAAGCAACTTGATAGGGGGAGTTCTTGGGCACTCCATTTTCCATTGATTTCAAAGGGGGGGGGGGGATTTTTTGAAGGGCAAGAATATTGCCATAATGACAAAGGGGGAGATGGTTGGTAAAATTTGTCGTTGATGTCAATATGGCATTGTTGGAGATGGAAAATATTCTTGTGATAACCTCTTGCAAACCCTATGAGAAAACCCTAAGCATGAGATGATGAGAATTCCTAGCTTGTCTAGACCATGAATATATAAGGGTTGTCATAAAACACTAAAACCCTAAATAGTGGGTGCATTATCTAATGATGCATGATCAATTATTGATGCATGATATAATGACGGATGAAGAAGCCCTTACCATGCACCCTTGTCAACATGCATACACCCTTGTCCCCATGTGATAATGATGCATGGATAAATGTTGATTGGAAAAAAGGATGCCCTAAGCCTTAGCCTTGTTGAAGGTTTCCTAAAAAATAAGACATATTGAAAAGGTCCATAACCTTAAAAATATTTGATGGGTCCATCATCTATGTCCTTGCATCCTAGACCTTGAATATTAAGAATCCTATCCACATTCCAAATGTCCATAATCCTAAATGTTGCCATGATAAATTAATGATGAAAATTCACAAAAATATAAATTTATTGATGAAAAATGGCCTCATTTAAATGTGGAATTGGTACAGGCTTGTAGATGATTTTTTCCTCTTTCCAACGAGCTATCACTCGCCCTCTAACTCTTCATAGGCTAAGAGAAATTGAATTTATAAGATGAAATGTTATATTTTATATGTTAGCTGACCTAAGCCGACTTGTGTAGGCTGACATGTCTCACCAACAGATGTGTCTATTCATCATAGGTCAAAACCAGTATATATTGGAGTTCGAACACTTCATTATAGAATCAAATTTTTGGTGAAGAACAAAATTAGGAGGCACAAAAATTACAGGAGGCCGATAGGATATATAAATTTAATGTATGGGCTTATTTTTGATTGGGTTAATTCTCTGGTGGACATAAAAACTCGGACTGCAGTAGAAAAACCTGTGACTTCACTCTTTGCAATCAGGACTGCAACATTTTGACAACATTTGAGACAAATTTCTGTGGAGACTTTTTTGCAAACCTATAATAGCTTTTCCTTAAATATTTGTGAATACATTTAAGGCTATTCTATGCATATTAATAGTGTATACCTCCAATCACTCTTCCCTATGGATTTTTGGAGAAATATTTTGTTGAAGAGTGACAGTTAAATTCTTTTGCGGACCTGTGGATGAGTTTTGTGACATATATGAAGCTTGCATACTTGTGACGGCTCATCGAAAACATTATAACAGACCTATGGAAATACCTTTCTTGCAGATTTTGAGAAGTCATCTATTGCAAACTTGTGAGAGCATTCTTTGCAGACTACTGAAGGTTTTAGTGTTACTCTTTGTTGCAGACTTTGACTGAATTTCTGAAGAAAGTGTTGATCATACTTTGAAGGATAATATGAATACTAACCTATTGTGTAACAAAAGGATAAAAAGGAAATCATGAAGCAAATTCTTGAAGACATTTGAAGCAATTTGATCTTGAAGATTTGAGTTAAAATTAAATCAGATATTTGAGCAACCATACCTTGTACCTATTTACTTCCTTGAAGCATAGATTAAAGGTCTTGTTGGAACATCATTGAGTCATGTTGTAGGAGCATTGAAGATTTTTGATTAGTGGTTGTCATTGATGTCAACCCAAGCAGCACCAAGGGCTACCCCGATCTTGCATAGGAATTTTGACTTGACAACTTACTCTATTCTGATTCAAGTATATTTTGGATGGTTTCTACTTGTCGAGATGTTTCCGTTGATATATGGCATACCACGTAATTCTTCACAGTTTGAGAGATATTCGTTTTTGAAGTTAGTAACCCCAGTTAGTGGGCTAAAACCCCATGGGGTTGTGGCATGACACTAATCATTGGTTGTCGTCATTGAATTGTCAATAATTAATAATTTTTTAAGCTCCTAAATCCCCTCCAACGTTCACTTGTTGAATACCCTCTCAACCTAAGCATTTAATTAAATTGTGACCCTCATATCCTCCTCATGTAAGGATTTTTCTACTTATAAGAGGTCATCATGGAATTTTCGCTATAAATTTTTTTCTGCGAAGCTTCAGATGCTGAAACTAAAAACCCATTTGGGCAAAATCCCGATGAAGCTTGTATCCAAATTTCAGATATTGGTTTTCTATATTTCAAAGATATGATATGAGGAAGTTAGGGTTTTTGCAGGCTCCCAAATTTCATTTCAAACAGGTGACCTTGGGAAATCATCATAAATTTCTCTCTGATGATTGGATTCAAATTTTATAAAACGTGATAGAAAGAGGACGGGTTTTAGTTTGTTGTATATCATTTTCAGGACCAAAGGTTGAAACAATGACACGTGGCACTTCGTACAAGTTCACTCTACTGAACCAGTCTATAATCAGGTCGTTGTAGGAGATTGGGCATAACTATTTCTTGAAGAATCCAATGTTGATCAGACTAACGGGGTTGGAAATAAGACTTATAGGGCTACCACAGGATGAAATTTCAGACCTTGGAGGTCTGAAATTACACAGATACAACAGATTCAATATCGAGCCTCTAGAAGGAAATAAAAAATATGCATTCAAGGATCACTGTAGTAAGGACAACACATCAACAGTAAAGGGTACGTCTTCTACAAAAAGGTATGTATGATTAGTGTTTGAATTTTAATTTTAATATCATCTTTGACATGTGTTTTTGTAGGACAGTGTAAGTATTTTTTATGTATTTTTTACTGGGTTTTGTTCATAAATTTTGAACCTATTTACATTCGAATTTTGAATATTTCTCTGACATATGGTTTGTAGGATAGTGTAAGTATTTTGTTTGTATATTGGTTTGGGTCTTGTTCATTAATGAATGTGCATGAAGGAGGAAAAAATAGGACAACTCAGACACATACCAGAAGGACAATGCAACACCAAAGTATCATTACCTGAAGCAAGCACAACAATACCTCAGCAGCTGCTAGTGTTCAAAGAAGCAATTTCAAGTCAAGTATCAGGTCATGTCAAAAGTCAGTATTGTAAAAGTCATCATTGTAAAATTGTAAAAGAGTCAATTTTCCTAGAGATGGAGAGGCATTGTTGGGAGGTATAAGTGTCATTGTTGGATAATGTTATGGTTGGGTTGCAGGTCATAGTGTGATTGGGTGATTGGTCTAGTTCAGGAAAATCATTGTGAATCATATTGTATTGTGGATCATTGTCCCTGGTATGGGAGTCCACACTCTTGTCTTATTTCTAATCATTATAGGGTCATAGGAAGGTGCTATATTGGTGCATGAAGTCACCTACAGGTTGGAGCCTATGAACACTTCAGGATGGTAGGTTGGTTTAGGATGTCGGGGCATCTATTCAGTTGATGTAATTTTTTGTAGATGTTCTATGCTTGATGCAACTTTACTTTTTCTTCAATATAAGACATCGATAACATAAACAATAAAGTAAAATTTTGATAGAACATACCAGTAGATTGATAGAAGACAAGCCAGAAATATATAAGTGTGTTGATGCGTTACAACGGTCAACGGGATGCTTCAACCAACAAAGTCTCAATATGATCAGCCAACCAACAATGTCACACAACCCTCTAGGACAGCCAAATGGTAAACTCAAAATTCAACCCAAAAAGTCAAAAATCAACACAAACAACAACAACAGCTAGGTCAACGCAGAAAATTCAAAGTCAACGTCTTGTCTCAGGAATAGTGCCAGAAAATGCGGATTAGGAAAATCAAAATTTTGGGAGAATTTCAGATCCTTTTGACCTTGCGTTGAATAAAGACAATGCTGGTCAAATTTTGCTACAGAAACCCTAGACCAAAACCAAAAATGTGTTGCTGCTGGAATTTTCCCACGTGTGGAGAGAAGAGCCACCAAGGTCATCACACCAATCAGATGAGGAGAGATAAATGTGTGAGGATGAGATGATTGAAAATGTCCTCCAATGTTGACCAATATATATCCATCAATGAGGGTGTGTGACACAACTGCTGGGGCACAAAACCTTAAGGCCGACCTGCACATATTTTGAATAAATTCAAAATAAATGTTCTTCTCATCGGATTAAGATGATATTTAGATCGATATTGCACCTCTTCAAAATAGGAGTCCATTAAAAATATTGGTATATTCATCTGAGTATCACAACATGGAATTTGGACCTAGTTGTCCAAAATTAACACTCCCTCTCAACTACGGAGAACTCCATCCACCTGTGAAATCCAAACATCGTGCGTCATCCCGCTGTAACTTGATTTGCTGGCTTATTTATTTCAGAACAAAAGTGGGTTAGTCACAAAGACATCATTCTCAGCTGACAGATTCAGCCTAGAGGTCTAAAACCTCTATAGGACTCACAAAGAGTCTCATACCAACCTGAAGTTGGTTTACCTGACCCGAAGTCAGTTGGAGGTCTGAAACCTCACTATACTTGATCCCAGATCAAGTGGTTCGACCGTGCCGTCCTAGATAGAGAGTATGACAATCTCTGATGCGTCCATCAGTCTTTTCTACTAGTCTCTAGCTTTTCCCACCTCACTGGCCAAATGAGAGATACTTCCCATGAGCCCTGAACTCAATGGGTAGGATGCATACGGGGCACAGATAATGAGAGGTGAACCAACTCAATCATCACAACGGTGGGGAAAAAGCACACCAACAAGGTTTGGCAAGCCTAGCCTTGTGGTTTCTTATAGCTCCAAGAAGCTATCCCCAAAGCCCCCCAGAGCTCATCGTCTAACATGACCCTTAGCATAGGGTCGTTCCACGATACTAAGACTCTCATGGAAGGTTAGGAACTTGACCTTCCCTAGGGGCTTTATGAGAATATCCGTGACCTGCTCATCAGTTCCTATATGATCGAGCCTTACAACGCCTCGTTGTACCATATCCCGGATAAAGTGGTACTTGATATCAATATGCTTGGATCGATCATGGAACACAGGATTATCGGACAACCGAATCCCACTCTAGTTATCACAGAGTATCACGGTGGTATCTAGCACATTCCTGAACAGCTCACTGAAGAGCTTTCGCAACCAAACTGCTTCACAACAAGCCATACTCGCTGCAATGTATTTGGCCTCCATTGTGCTCAAGCCACCAAATTTTGATTCCTGCTCATCCATGATATCGAAGTAGATCCATGTGTAAAGCAGCATCCTGATGTGCTTTTACGATCCACCACATTGCCGGCCCAATCGGCATCAGTATATCCAAGGAGTGTCACGCTCCCGGTAGTGTATCTCAACCCATGTTTTATCGTGCCCTGAAGATATCTCAATAGATTCTTGGCACCAACCCAGTGAGTGTGATGAGGCTCAACCATACGTTGACTCAAAGTGTTCACTACAAAACATACGTCTAGACAGGTGTTCACTAAGAACATCAGGGCCCCTATGAGTTGACGATACTTAGTAGGATTTGCTAACACGGGCCCAATAGTGCTGCCACTCAACTTCTTAAAGTTGAGCTCCATCAGTGTCAACATGGACTTGCATTCCACCATACAAAATCTTTCTAGAAGCTTCACAATGTATTTTCCTTGAGAAAGGAAAATCTCGCCAGGTCTATGCCAGACCTCCAGGCCTAAGAAGTAATGCATCAGTCCTAGGTCCTTCATCTTGAACTTAGCAACTAGCTCCCTCTTGCACTGATGAATGAGAGGGTCAACACCTGTCAGGAAGAGGTCATCCACATACAACACCAGAATGAGAGGCTTCTCTCTATCAACCTTGAAGTAAAGTTTTGGATCAACATTACTATGAGTGAAGCCCAACTTCATCAGATACCTAGCTATCCTCTCATACCAAGCTCTGGGTGCTTGCTTCAACCCATAGAGGGCTTTCTTCAACCTGCAGACATGGGTGTCCCAATCCTAGACTTCAAACCCCATAGGTTTCTCCACATACACCTCTTCCTTTATCGCACCATGCAGAAATGCGGTCTTCACATCCATCTGATGAAGACTCCATCCTTGCGTAGCAACAAGGGCTATGATAGATCAGATGGTGGTATATCGGTCCATAGGTGCAAATATGTCATCATAGTCTATGCTTTCCTTTTGAGAGAAGCCATGAGCAACGAATCTTGCCTTGAAATTTTCATCACTTTAATCAGATCCATGCTTGATCTTGTAGAGCCATTTTGAGGTGACAACTACTTTGTCCTCTGGTCTTGGAACCACATCCCAGACATCATTCTTCATTATGGACTCATACTCTTCGTGCATAGCATCCTTCCAAACTTGATGCTTTACGGCTTCCTCAAAAGATCCAGGCTCAAATTGTACAATAGTACTCATGGCTTCTAGATACCCTTGGTATCTATTTGGCTTCTTGCTTTCATGGAATGTCCCCCTTGGGGCCATATGTCCCTCGGCATCCTCAAGAGTGTCCCTGAGCCATGATGGTCTCTTCCCCAGTGAAGGAGGTGGATTAATCGGGTCCATCGTTCCTTCAGCATCGGGCATCGTCTCTTGGTTATTTCTAGGCCTTGCTTCATGAACTTCCTCAGATCTCGAAAGATTTACTACTTTCCTCAAGGAAGCTTCTTTGTCAAAGGTGACATCATGGCATATCTCCACTTCCCTTTAACCAGGCACATAGACTCTATAGGCCTTCAAAGTTTTGTTGTATCCCATAAAAATTCCCTTTTTCTCAGAAGCATCCAGCTTGCTCCTCTTCTCTTTCGGCACATGAAAGTAAACATAACATCCAAAGACTCTAAAATGTGAGAGGTCAGATTTCTTACTAGTGAAAAGCTCTTCTGGATTTTTGGAGTCTAGAGCGGAATGTGGGCATCGGTTTTGTATGTACACAACAGTGTTCGTAGCTTCTCCCCACAGAAACTTTGGTAGACCCTGGTCACATAGCATGGCATGGGCAACTTCCACAATGGTTCTATTTTTTCATTCAACAACGCCATTCTACTCAGGAGTATAGACAGTTGTGGTCTCCCTCTTGATGCCAAATTCTTTGCAAAAGTTCTTGAACTCGTTCGTCTCCTATTCAATGCCATTATCAGTCCTCAATATCTTGATCTTATTCCCTGTCAGATTTTCCACCAAGGCTTTGAAGGTATAAAACCACATGAAAGCCTCATCCTTCTTTTTCAAGAAGTATATACAGGTTTTGTGAGATAATTCATCTATGAATTTTATATAATAAGAACATCCTCCCAAGGATGTCATGGGTAGCATCCCAGACAGATCAGAATGTATCAATTACAAGACATCAGATGTATTTGTGACACTTGAGGGGAAAGGTCCCCTTGTATGCGTTCCTTCGGCACAACCCTGACATACACCTTCATGATTATTTGAGAACTCGGGCATCCTCGTCACCACCTTCGTTTCTTCGGGAAGGGACTTGTAGTGAAGGTGTCCAAACTTTCGGTGCCATAGTTCAGTTTGTCGAATAGTATCACATGTCAATGCTCCCAGTGGACTTCCTCCAACCTGGTAGAGTGTATCAACTCTAAACCCAATCGTGATAGCTTCCTTGAAGCTCTTCTTCCAGATGCTCACCTTTCCATCAATGAATGCCACATTGAAACCTTTGTCTTCCATGGCCGATGTAGACACAAGGTTCTTCTTCAAATTATGTACATATAGTACATCGTGCAAGTGGAGGACTTGACTTTGAGACAAGTGGAGGGTCACAGTCCCTGTCCCTTTCACGGGATATGTGGCATTTTCTCCAAGGATAATTTCCATATTAGTATCCTTCTCAACCATATCAGAAAGTGCTTCCTTGAACCCAGTGATGTGCCTTTAGGAACCACTATCTATCAACCAGAGATCCATAGTGTCGGGTGGAGATGCAGCAGAGAGGGAATATACAAGAATGAATTCATTTCTTTTATCAACAACGTTTGATTCCTCATACCTGGAATTTCTCGACCTTTTGAAAGGTTGACCATTTCTGCCAGAGGGAGCCTCCTCTTTCCCTTGAACCTGTTGTTCCTTTGATTGCCATTCCTCTGGTTGTTGTTTTTTTCATCATCATTAGGAGAATCCTTCTTGAAAGGGCATTCTCTAACATAGTGACCTGGCCTATGACAAGTGTAACACTTGCCCTTCTTTCCTTGGGCCCTTGCTCTTCCTTTTTTCTTCGGGACCACCAAAATTCTTCTTTCTAGAGTGAGCAGCATAGGCATCATTTCCTTCATTTTCATACTCCTTCATTCTTGTCTCTTATTGTACGCATCTCGATAGTACTTCGTCAAATTCAGGTATCACATTGTTATTGAGAATGTTAGTGTTGAACACATTCCATTAGAATGAGAGCCCTCCAAGTGCGGTGAGTACCATCTCTCGATCAGCTATTGTCTCCCCAATAGCCAACAAATTGTTCCTGATCTCAGTTAGCTTCAGAAAATATGATTGAACAGACTCATACCTGCCTTTCTTCAAATTCTTCAATTGATTCTTGAAGAATAGGACTTGATTCACATTGTTTGCCTTGAACATGTGGACCAAATTATTGTACATCTCTTTGGATGTGCCCAAATTAGAGATGTAGGCAACCAGACTCTTGTGAATTGAGTCCTTGATCATCAGCTTTGCTTTGATCTCCCCCTTCTTATACTTTGTTTTCGCAGCAACAGTTGCAGTGGATGGAGGCTCTTAGATTTTACCCTGCACATAGTCCATGCCATCTTGGTATTCCAAGTTAAGATCCAATGTCATCTTCCAAGCATGGAATTCATCCTTGCCAGTTAATTTTTCATAAGCCTTAAAGCCATTGTAGTTTGAAGAACCCATCTTCTTCTTCGGTGATCGCTACAAATTAGGGCCTTGTCTTCACCTTACCTATGATACCATGTAATTTTTTGTAGATGTTCTATTCTTGATGGAACTTTACTTTTTCTTCAATATTAGACAACAATCACATAAACAATAAAGTAAATTGCTAATAGAAATACCAGTAGATCGACAGAAGACAAGCCATAAATATCTAAGTGTGTTGGCGCGTTACGGTTGTCAATAGGATGCTTCAACCAACAAAGTCTCAATATGGTCAGCCAACCAGCAATATCACACAACCCTCTAGGACAACCAAACAGTCAACTCAAAAGTCAACCCAAAAATTCAACGGTCAGCACAGACAACAACAGCAGCTAGGTCAATGCAGAAAAGTCAAAGTCAACGTCTTGCCTCAGGAATAGTGCCAGAAAATGAGGATTAGGAAAATCAAACTTTTGGGAGAGTTTCAGGTCCTTTTGACCTTGCATTGACCAAAGTCAACACTGGTCAAAGTTTGTTGCAGAAACCCTAGACCGAAATCAGAAATGTGCTGCTGCTGGAATTTTCCCACGCGTGGAGAGAAGAGCCACCAAGGTCATCGAACCAATCAGATGAGGAGAGAGAAATGTGTGAGGATGAGATGAGTGAAAATGTCCTCCAACATTGACCAATATATATCCATCAATGAGGGTGTTTGAAACAACTGTTGGGGCACAAAACCTTAAGGCTGACCTACACATATTTTGAATAAATTCAAAATAAATGTTTAGCTCATTGGCTTAAGATGATCTTTAGATTGATATTACACCTCTCTGAAAGAGGAGTCCAATAAAAATATTGGTATCTTCATTTGAGCATCACAACATGGAGTTTGGACCTAGTTGTCCAAAATTAACAGTTGACTACTGAAGAAACCAGGGCATTGGGGCATCCTTCCAGTGGGAGCTGGAGAAGAATTATTTTCTAGAATTCTAGGAAGTTGTACCTTTCATTTTAGTTGGGGCTAAAGATTAAAGAATTTATTAGAAAAGCGTTCGATGTTTTTTCTCTTGTAGGGGGTTTTCCACCTAAAATTCATGTGCCTATTGTGTTCTATTGTTTACTATTGTTACTGGATAAACATCAAGAATAATTGAAGATTAACTAATGCTCTGAAAAGATTTAAAATGTGCTAATTGATAAGAAATATTGATTCACCCCCCCCCCCTCTTAGTATTTCCAACAATTGGTATCAGAGCTTGGTTCCTTCAATAGCAGTCTAACAACTCGAAGGAGGTCATGGAGTATACTAAGAATAGAGTTCCTCTGTTCAATGGAAATAACTATGCACTTTGCAGTGGAATAATGCAGGTTCATTTGTTGGAGCAAGGAAACGAAGTATGGGAAATCGTTGAAAAAGGCTTTACAACGACCCAGGATGAAAACTGAAAGAAAAATATGGTATATGATGTAAGGGCTAAAGATATCATTATCAGTGGGCTTATCAAATCTGTCTATCTTAAGGTACTGAGTTGCAAAACTTCTAAAGAAGTATGGGGAAAGCTTGAGAATATATATGTAGGTGACTCAAACGTGAAAGAAGCAAAGCTTAAAATTGACAGGGAAAAATTTTAGCAACTCAAAATGAAGGAAGATTAAAACATTGATGCATAATTACAGCGTGTTGATAATAACAAATGCATTGGAAGGTTTTGGAGAACCTGTCAGCACGAAAATTGTTGTCTGAAAGATCCTTAGAACCTTGCCGACAAGATTCAACCCAAAGGTATCTATCTTGGAATATAGTTCAAATCTAGCCAATCTCAGCAAAGATGAATTTCATGGAGTGCTTACGACATATGAAATGAGGATTGAAGAAGAGGACGACACATCTCACTTAGAAACAACATTCGCCGCATCCAAGAAAAATAGTAAGGACAAGCATACTCTGAAAGCGAAAACTTGTAGTTGTAAGGACGAATAAAAGGAAGAAGATGAAAAATAATTTTCAAATGAAGAATTTTCCTACTTCACGCGAAAAATGAGAACATGCATGGGGAAATTCAAAGGTAAACTTTCATTGATATGTTTCGCTTGTGGTGAGGTTGGGAATTGTGCAGCCAAGTGTCCTCACAAAAATGAGGTTGTTACGAAAGGAAAGAAAGGTCTGAGGAAGTTCAACAAGAAAGGCAAGAATAAATGTTTTAAGAAGAGTTTCTTCTCCAAAGAAGATAGCTCTTCATCTCATGAATACAGTGATAATGAAGAAGAAATCAACGAAAGAGTATTGTTTATGGCCAAGCATAATAAGCAAGAAGCATCTGACGAAGAAGAAGAGATGACTGAGGTTGAATTTCAAAACGAAGTGATCAGGGTTATCAAAGAGCTCAAGGTCGAGAAGAAGCATGTCAACACTCTTGACGAATTAAAGATATAAAGGGAACATGTCCTAAATCTTAAAATCAAGGTTAAAGAATACAAACGAGTTGAAGAATCACTGAGGGAAGAATTAAAGGAAATGAACAAGGAAAGAGAAGCATTGGAAGCTGAAATATTTTCTCTTCGAAAGCAAGTAAAAAATGGAAAAACTCTTCAAAACTACACCAACAGCTCCAAGGCATTGGAAGAAATCATCAACAATCAATGATCAAACAATGACAAGACTGGTCTTGGTTACAAAGAAAAATCTGAAAAGGATCCAAGTCCTTCTATGACAACAAAAGAAGATGGATATGCAAAATATAACAAGCAGGTAGACCTTCTAGCCAATTCAAGAGATCAAGACTCGCAGGAAGAACCATGGAAGACAATTCCTCGAAGAATATTTCCTCCCGAGTATCAATGTATCTTCTATGGTCATTGTTATTCATGTGGAAGGAATGGACATACAGCTATAGAATGCCACACGTATGTTTGGAATAAATACAATTTCAGGAGATCTTTCAGAAATGGATATTCCGGAACTCAACAGAATATTAACAAATTTGATCATTTGAGAGATGATGTCGAATGTTACAAATGTAACAATTTTGGATATCTGGATAAATATTTCACACTTAAAAATTCCGCAAAGGAATTCTCGCAAAATCAAAATGAACAAATATGGAAAAAGAAGACTGAAAAATGTGTTATTGCTCTCAAGGCTCAAAGCAACAAAAACGTTTGGTATGTTGATAGTGGTTGCTCAACTCATATGACTGGAGATAGAAATAAGTTCATATCCTTGAAGGAAAATAAGGATGGAGTAGTGTCTTTTGGAAATGACGGGTCTTCAAATGTCATAGGAATAGGTACAATCACACTTGGAAGCAATAATTCATTAGCAAAAGATGTGTTGTTGGTTGAAAATCTGAATCAAAATCTGCTTAGTGTTGGAAAAATGTGCGATCAAGGACACACGATGTTATTTAACGCTAAGAAATGTGAAATCAGGAAAGGAAAGTTCGGTAAAATTGTGGCTACAGCAAGCAGAGCTCCAAATGACATCTATATTTTTTATGAGACACCTAAAGGGTGCTTTTTGGCGAAAGAAGACGAAAGCTGGTTATCGCACAAACGAATGGGACATATAAATTTCGACAATTTGGTCAGGATCAAAAATAAGGAAGCAATAAGAGAAATGCCTAAAATTTCAAAACCCACCAATATAATATGTGAATCTTGTCGGAACGACAAGCATACAATAGTTGATTTCAAGACAAAATAACACTTTGCATCACGTCCAATGGAATTAGTACATATTGATCTATGTGATCCTATGAGAATAAAAGGTTTAGATGGAGAATTATATTTTATGCTAATGATAGATGATTACACCAGAATCACAGTCGTCAGCTTCTTAAAGAAAAATAATGAGGCATTCGAATGTTTTAGAATCTACAAGGAATTGGTCGAAAATGAAACTGATTTGAAGATCAAATGTCTGAGATCATATAATGGCAAAGAATTGACTTCCAAGGTATTTCAATAGTATTGTTATGAAAATGTAATAAAAAGGCAATTCTCAATAGCTAGAACACTGCATCAAAATGGAGTTATTGAAAGAAAAAACAGAACCGTACAGGAAATGGCCAGAACAATGTTAAATGACTCAAAATTAGATAATAAATCTTGGGTTTAAGCAATCGATACAACTATATTCATTATAAACAGAGGTTTGCTAAGGAACAATTGTAACATGACTCCATACGAATTATGGAAAGGAATATTGGCTAACGTCAAATACTTCAAAATATTTGGAAGAAAATGCTACATCAAAGGAGAAGATAAAAAATTTGGCAAGTTTGATTCTCGTGTTCATGAAGGTATTTTCGTTGGTTATTAACGCAAAAGGAAGGCTTATAGATGCTACAATCTGAGGCGAAAACAAATATTGGAAAGCATAAATGTTACTTTTGATGAAGATTGTGTTACAAAGGATGACGATGAGATTTTCTCTTCAAGCAAATATGAGGGATTTGAGGGAGAATCTGTGAAGAATGAAGAAGAAGCTCCAAAACAAGACCAATCAAATAAGGAAACAACAATCAACCAAGAGGAAATAAGAAATGATCGGCAGGATGTGCAAGAAAATATACCAAAAGCTTTAAAAGAATGGTGTCAAAAGAATCATCCGTCAAATCAAATCATCGGAAACATAAATGAAGGAATTGGAACCAGAAGAAGTCGACAGCTTTGTTCATCACAGCAAGCCCACCTTGCTTTTTTAGCAATTTTTGAGCCTAGAAATTTTGAGGAAGCTAGTCAAGATAAACATTGGGTAGCAGCTATGAATGAAGAAATGGATCAAATTGAGAAGAACGATACTTGGGAATTGGTTCCACGACCAAAGAATAAAAAGGTTCTTGAAACTAATGGGTCTTCAGAAACAAATTGAATGAGGATGGACAGGTTACCAGGAATAAGGAAAGATTAATTTGCAAGGGATATGCACAAGTTAAAGGAATTGATTTTGAAGAAACATTTTCTCCCGTTGCCAGAATGGAAGCTATCAGAATTTTTCTCGCGTATGCATGCTCGAGAAAAATCAAGGTCTACCAAATGGATGTTAAGTCAACCTTTCTAAATGTTGAATTGGAAGAAGAATTTTACATTGAACAACCCGAAGGTTGTCTTCTCTCTAAAAAGGAAGACTATGTCTGTAGATTAAAGAAGGCACTATAAGGTCTCAAGCAAGCTCCTAGAGCTTGGTATGCTCTTCTTGATGGATATCTACATGAACAAGGATTTAAGAAAGGAAGCGCCGACAATAATATCTATGTGAAAGTGGATCAAGATAACCTAAAAATTATCGAGGTATACGTAGATGATATAATTTTTGGAAGCAATGATGACAGATTAAGTAAAAACTTTGCCACAAAGATGCAAAGTGAGTTTGAAATGTCTCTACTTGGCGAGCTGACATACTTTTTAGGGCTTCAGATATCTCAGCAGGATAAAGGAATATTTATATATCAAACCAAGTACATCAAGGAAATTCTCAAGAAATTCAAGATGGAAGATTGCAAGTCTATCCTTAACCTAATGGTAACAGGTTGCAAGTTAATTTTAGATGATTCGTCAAAGGATGTGGACTAGAGGTGTATAGATCTATGATTGGCATCCTTCTATATGTGATAGCTTCTCGGCCAGACGTAATGCAGGCAGTTGGACAAGTAGTAAGATTCCAAGCAGCACCAAAAGAATCTCATATTATTGTTGTCAAAATAATTCTCCGATATCTCAAGGGCACAACAGAATATGGTTTATGGTATCCAAAGGAAATAATCTAATTATCTAAGCTTATACAATGAAGATTAGGCAGGAAGTGTTGATCATCGAAAGAGTACCAGTAGAGTAGCACTCTATCTAGGTGGTTGCCTTGCTTCATGATTAAGTAAAAAGCAGCCTTCAATCTCGTTATCTACAGTAGAAGCAGAATATATCGCAGAAGCAGCCTGTTGTACTCAATTTATCTAGATGAAGAAAACTTTGCAAGATATTCAAGTCAAGTTTGATGAGCCTATTCCCATCTTTTGTGATAACATAAGCGCCATCAATATCTCCAAGAATCTTGTGATGCATTCCAAAACAAAGCACATTCCGATCAAATAGCATTTCTTTAGAGAGCGGGTCACCGAAAATAATATCAAGCTTGAATATGTTGGCAGAAAGGAAAAAATTGTTGACATCTTTACCAAACCATTACCTCTTGAAGCATTTTAGTATCTTCAACTAATGATCTGAAAGGACTATATTAGTTTTTTGTGCTAAGTGTCTTTTCAGCTAATAAACATGTGCATACTTGTCTCCATTTGTTTGCTTAAGTATAGAGGATTTAACCATGAAATATAAGTGATTTTAGTGAATTAGAAGCATGAAAATAAGCCTAAATAACACTGAAAAACAGTGTATAACAAAGAAATAAAACCATACATATCATTTACACAGCAATCATGATGAAGCAGTTCACCCCTCTTGGGATACATCTGCTGGTCCAGCTCCCAATGGCATGTCCATCTTTCATTATGCTCAAAATTTTGAAAATACATGTGTTTAAAAGCCTCCAATGGTTGTTTTCTCTACACCAATGGCTCCAGAATGCTCCAATTAGTCTAGGTAGACTCTTGTTTCACCCAAATTGGTCGAAAATTGACCCTCCTAGCCATTTTCCCAATAACCCTTACAAAACCTCCACTAAATGTGGAGAATTGCACTTATCTGCAGTTAAAAATGGCCAAAATCCGCAATTTTAGGGGCACACTCCAGTTTAACCACCAGCTTTAAAAATAATATTTAATGTTGGGGAGGGGGTGGCTACTATAGGGTAAACTGCTTGGGTGGTTGGTTTTCGAATATCCCTCTCAGGGCTTTCCGGTGCCCGAGGCAGGCAGTAAGATTAGCTGTGTTGTTCACAAAGATGGCATGAGCATGTTCATATTAACTTTGCATAAATAAATGGAATACGATAGAGAATTACCTCTTTGACAATATTGGGGTCCCTTGGAGAGCGCTAGGCAGCGAAACAAGAGTCCTTCCTGGCCAGCTCCAAATCTTAATCCTGCAATCATTCAAAGCGCCCGTGTATTTTCTAACATAGCATATATCCTATCAAATCAAGTTAATATATAATGAACTACTAAATTCTACACATCTGAGCCATTAATATCATGCAATGTAAATGTTCAAACAAGAATGACGATATTAAGCATTGAATGGACAAAACGAACACAGTTCTATTGATTTGAAAGAAGGAGGATTACAACCATCGGTTGTACCAAGCCCTCTTCAGTCTCCCAATCTCTCTTATCTCTCAAGTGAAGAAGTCTAAGTCAACAAGCCCTCTAGGAACCTCTTTGACTCTTGGCCTTCACAACACAACACTATTCTCTATTCCACAAGTATGCCAAAACCTTTAGCAATCCTTCGACCTTGAATTAAGAGCCTTCAGCTCCTTCTTATAGGAGAGGGAGAAAACCATTGTTTCCCTTCTCTTTCCACTAGTTTGGAATGGAAAAAAATTAGATGTTTCTTTGATCTCTATGCTTTTGCCTCCTTTGGAGTTCAGTCTTGTTATAGCAATGACCAATAATGAACTGATGCTCTGCACTTTATTTTGTGAACTGACTCTCTTGTGAGGGAAAGTCGGAGATTCAAATCATTCTCCGCAGGCTTTTCCCGATTCAAACTTAAAACACAGGTAACACTTCCCTCCAGTGTATATAGAGCTTTTCCCTAGCCACTAACACGGCCCATTCACTGATTAGCTGCGTTATAACGCTCTTGTGTTGTTATAGACTGGCGTTACCCTGGCAGAAATAGGTTTAATTTAGGTCTTTGTACTCCTTCCATATTTGTCTTCCCCTTTGAGCTGATGAGGAGGTATTTTGACTTGTAACAGATGCCCCCTAAAGTGTGAGGTCAGAGACGAAGACGATGGCCGAAATACTTTATAATTTGTGTAGAGATAAAGAGATTGAAAGACTGAGGAAAACCTGAAACAACAACATATGTCAAAAAATATAGTATCTGCCTTGAGTCGGGCATATCCCATGCTCAGTAGCTTAAACAACATGATTTCTCTAGAATAGAGATATGAAGAATCTGTCCACCGATAGGCACAATGTGGAAGTGTCTATCATAACAGGATCAGGCTGAAGAAGCTGTCTCCATAAACAATATCGCAACTTGGGGAAGGAAACACAACTTTAATGATGTAACCTTTGCCCCAAGGTCTTGACCACCGATTCACTTAAACTGCATATTTCTCAACATGTGAATGAAGGATTTGTCGTCGAACATGTGAGAAATCGTCTGATTACCAGTCAATAATGAAAACCGTTAACAGACGCGAAGGTGGCCACCGATAATGATGATGGTCCCTAAGATGCACAGTACAATCTAGCGAGTGTGAATAAAATGAGTTGAAGTCGAACACTCGTAGAATCATTCGAACAGGAGTCAATGATGAAGACCCCTGATCAAACACAAGACTACCTGCCACTGACGTCTGCAAGTATCCGGGTACTGATGGGTTTCTGGATCAACTTCATAGATAAGATGTTGAAGTCGATAGGAAGAGATATGTTGAACGGTAGGCACTGAGGCGTCCTACATCAGTCAACACAAAACGGAAACCAACTGATTTTGTTTATGATTGAGATAGTGAGTAGGAAATGGGAACGTCGGACGACAAATAATTTCTGGCATAATGAGCGGTTTGGTTGATAATAGGAGCAGTAGATAGCGAGATCTGCTTGAACAATAGAAGGCACTCTAGCAGGGCACTAGGCAGCTAAAGCTTGATGAACACCAAAGAGTGTGTTAGGATTTTACTGGTGCAGGGACACTGGGAAATAAAGGCTAATACTCATAGATGGTAGGGTTCGGCTAAC
This sequence comes from Pinus albicaulis, assembly GCA_034641835.2. Taxonomy (NCBI): domain Eukaryota; kingdom Viridiplantae; phylum Streptophyta; class Pinopsida; order Pinales; family Pinaceae; genus Pinus; species Pinus albicaulis. The sequence goes on from CM076577.1 coordinate 1,247,777,404, forward strand.
TGCGAAAGAGTTTTGGAAGGTATGTTGAACACACGCAAATCGACCTTTTTGAAAAATGTGAGAATAAGTATCCACTTTGGCCAAATTTTTCACAATCCCAGTTATATTTCAGCAGAATGGGCAGGTATCTCGATAAATTTTCATGTTTAGAGAGTACGAAAAATGTCGGGAAAGACAACATAAACATTCCTACGATTAGGTTTAACAAGTCCGAGAATGGCTAGAGTGAATTTTTCATGTTTAGAGAGTCTGAAAAATGTCAGGAAAGACAACTCTGTGCCCTATCTGATTAGGTTTAACGAGTCCAGATGAGTAAACTCGGTGAATTTTTCATGTTTAGAGAGTCTGAAAAATGTCATAAAAGACAACTCCACTAGGGTACCTTTGTCATGTCTTGATAATCGAGCACGGAAAATGGATAATAGTAAGCCCGAAACAGTTCATTTTCCATAAGTTAGTCCATCGAAACCGGAAAAATGAGAAATCTATGTTCGATAGACGTCTACCTCATTTTGTTATGAGTACGAGGAGACGGAGTGAACTCAGTATTCTTTGTGAAATTTTAACGAGTCCAACAAAGAAAACTCGGTGCTCTCTGTGAAATTTTAATGAGTCACGCAGAGAAAACTCGATTACCTCCGTGAAATTTTAACGAGTCACGCGGAGAAAACTCGATTACTTTTTCAGTTTAAAGAGCTTTGAAAAAGAGAAAAGAATGGCTCCATCATTTTTGTCGTGGTAGTTTAACGAGCCCGAAAAAGGAAACTCGGGGTTTTTTCAGTTTTATGAGCGAGAAAAAGATTCCTAAAAAGAAAGCTCAGTGCTTCTTCATGGTTTTAATGAGTCTGAAGAAGAAAACTCTAGGTTTTTCGGATTAACGAGCAAGAAAATGACCATACAAAAAAAGAACGCTCGATGCCAACTTCGTATAAGTTTAACGAGTTTGAAGAAGAGAACTCGAGGTTTTTCGGATTAACGAGCAAGAAAAATACCGTAAAAATAATGCTAGATATCACATGAGTATGTCTGCATATAAATCTTGATCTCTCATTAGAACATCCGTACCAAATCTCAAAAGTTGCAACACATGCGTAGCAAGAATTCATGACTTTGTTGACTAGCTTAAGAGAGTCGTGCCCCAAAAATAGCTATAAAAAGGTCAGAAGGCCTTCATTTTCACTGTGCGAAGTGCTGTGAAGAAGCTCTGGGGTGAAAAGGGGTGAAAACTTTAGCTGATGATTATGGTTAATTCGGGCAACAATTTTCCTTCCCGCGAGATCCAGGTAAGAGCTAGAACCTCTTGCTATCATTTAATTATCTTTTTGTTACTTTTTGCTGGTTCAAAATTAGAAATTTTCGAGGCCCTAGAAAAATGTTTGCGCCTAACGCGGGTCAGGAGTATAATAGACGTGTTAAGCGCATAACCCATGAAGGGATACCACGTTAGCACGCTCTGTCTTGTACTAGAGCCCGCGTTAGGCGCACCGTGTTTTCTAGCAACTCAATTTTTTCCATTTTGAAGTGGTCCAAGCAAGTTTTGATCGGTTGAAAACGTTGTTTGTGCAGGTATTCAGCTATTTAAACATGAGTATCTGGCGAGAGAGAGAACATGAACGGGAAGAACGAGAGATGGTGACAGATGCTGCAAGCTTACTGGCTCTCCACAGGTGTGGATTGCTAAAATATGCCCGCTTAGAACTGATGAGGGGCCAAGAGGACCTCCTGAGGTGGCTAATCCAACAGTGGGACGAATGCCACCATGTCTTTCGGATTGGGGGCAATGAGCTCGCAATCGAAAAGGATGATGTGTACTTTTTGATCGGCCTATCATGTCATGGGGTGAGACCCAACTTGACGGGGTCTAGAGCTGACCCACGTTCCACTACTGATCTGATTCGTGCCCATTGCATATGTGACACCCAGGTTGTGAGCTACCGGATACCGATTGCCCGAGTGACCTTGAGACCACTGAGGTCTATTTTATGGATGATTGTTCGCTTGGCAAGCGCCAAGAGTCAGCACGTGGCCACTAAGGCCCAGATGCTCCTAGCCCTAGACTGTATGCAACCTCAGGTTTTCGACTGGTGTGACGGAGTTGTCCGTCGGGTCCGAGCAAAACTTACTGCATGTAAGACCCGTACCCAGAGAGAGTTTGGGTATGGTATACTAGTTGTTTCTTTCTTACTAGAGTAGATACCATTGATGAGGCCCAGGATCGTTACAGCGCCATTGGGCCCACGCGATCTGAGGTAGGATCGATGGGCAGCTTTGCTTCCGCAGACTGGAGAGGGTCTCGTCCGTCACTGCTTTGATGATGGATTTTTTGATTGGCTAGGCTCCCAGATAATCATGATTGAGGATTATCCCTATGCAGGGATGAACTTCACAGGCGATCTAGAGCTAGTCCTGCCTCCTGGTACCCAGTGGGGACTCGATGGTAAGAAGAAAATGGTCAGTGACTTTTCAAAGAAGTACTTTGTTTTTTATCTTTTGAATGTTTATGTAATTTTTTTTTGTTGAGGTAGGGTGAAAATTATGTTTTGACATGAAGCTTTTGTTGGCTTGACACAGATGTGGCACATGTCCGGCCAGTTGGGGCCCCTCGCTATGCACAGTGAGGACTGCAGCTACCCGGGGCTGGCGCACCAGTAGAGGATGCGGAAGCCGGCGACGATGATGATGCCCAAGTTTTACATGAACTCTCCAGAAACTTGGAGGGTCTGAGTATGGGCATACCACCCCTTCCTATGCGGGAGGTTCCAGTTCGTCTGCAACGGCATACTGTAGGTGTGCCGGAGAGATACCTAGTGCCTCTGAGGAGGATAGCTAGAGCAGTTGTATGCTACCATGAGCATCAGGCCTAGCTGGCGAAGCGGATGTATTAGTGTCAGAGCATGGCTTAGTATAGCCAAATTTTTGTAAAACACCCAAGTTTTGGAAGATTTTTTGATGTAACTATGTACTGGACTTGATCTATATATATATATTTTTTTGGTGATTTTGTGTTTTTAAATTTTTATGTCTTTTTCAATGTGATAAAAATATATGTATTCATGAGTAAATATTTTACAATAAATGTGACAAATGCCAATCTAACACATATTTTTCCAAAGAATCAGCTAATGTATTAAATTCTCTAGGAACGTGCTCAAAGGTAATTGTTTGAAAATGACGTTCTAGAAGTCTTACCCTTAAGAAATAACGTAACAATACAGGATGGCAGACTCGATAGTGATTGTTTAACTGCATAATGATGAGTTGGGAATCTAACCTGACCACTAAATTGGAGATGTCACGAGATGCCGCTTCCGTGAGGAGTTGGATCACCGACATGTACTTAGCAACATTATTGGTGGCGTTACCCAGGAATATTCCTCTGGAACCAAGAAGGTTCGACTCAGGAGTGTAGAGAACCCAAGCAGCTGAAGCAATGCGTCTAGTGTGACGACTAGCACGGTCCGCATATCCGACGTATGCTAAGGGGAGCGACGACATCTGTGTGAAAGAAAAATATTATACATGAGAAAAACACCTAGAAAACCAAGACATAATCCAGAAGACATCAAAATAATAAGCAAAACTTATATACATAAAATTACAAAGCATATGCCTAATGCGAAACTAGGAAAAATACTTCTTTAGATAGAGCCCGTTGCGGGGCTCCTCGAGTGGAATTTCGTTACAGTCCTGAAGCTTGTAAGCCCCTTTTGAGAGGGCTTTAGTAACGATGTAAGGACCAAGCCAGAGTGGTTGGAGTGTTCCTGCCCCCAAGAGGTCATGTTTCTAGTCATAAAGTAGAACGAGATCGCCCTCTTGGAAAGAACGAGGCTTGACAGATTTATCGTATTGAGCTTTAACTCAGCGCTGGTGAGCTTCGAGTGCTAGTGTAGCATCTTGACGAGTTTCATCCAAATGATCGAGTGAGAGCAAGCGCTCTTCTGTGGCAGTATGTAGGGACTCACATCTATATTTTACTAGATGAACGCTAGGCTTAAACACAACGAACTCTGACCAGAGATTGACTGGGAGGGCATTTACCAGATATGTCACCCCGGGGATGGGATGAGGATACGGAGGCTGCAGCTTTGTCCGGTGCGTACAGAAGTCGATAGGGAAACGCAGCAAACCAAGCACGAGGGTGCCGTCCAAGAAAAGATTGTGACTAATTGCCAATTTAAACCATAGTCATACAAGTTTAAAAACTTGGTAAAAAATTTAAGCTATTCATATCGCTAAAAAAACATAAAACACGGAAATTTGCTTCAGTTTATAAGTTCATAAATTAGATTTCATACACATACATCCATTTAACCCATAGATTAAACTGGTGATGTCATCGTCATGAGAGGCTAGCTGCAACGATATACACGACACACACAAGGATAGGAAACCAAAAACTTGGACTTGTTGCTTTTGGCTCCTTTCTTAGTCTCTACCTCACAGCAGCGAATGTAGTGACTCATAGGGTTAACCTCCCGACCTACTCCTTGGGTACTCTCCTTCACATGGACACAAGGCTGCCACAGTAGGGTTGTGAGAAAATGTGGGCGGTAGAGGTGAGCCTCTCTTGGCTCAAGAGTCCCCTCTCTATAACACTCTATCTCACCAAACTCAACTATAGCTCATGACCACTCAAATTTGACATCATCTCCCTCATCCAACCATAGGATAAAACCCTCCAAAAGTCCTTTTCCCTTCCCTTTCCCTTCTTTTATAGAATGTTTCATAGGTGACACTTGGAAATTCATGCATAAATATTTATTTTTTTATTAACCCAAAATTTGATTATTCACCCACCCATGTGTCATCCTCTCATCAAGACTCTCCAAAATAATTTACTTAATTATTCATTTAAAATAGTAATTTTCCTCAACCCAACAAGACTTCCTATTTCTTCTCCTAGTTGTCTCTTGATTCCCCTTTTTTACTCCTTAATTTCTGTTTATCACTGCAGTTAATTGATAAGTCTCAGATTTGGTCCCCTAAACTACCTCAATTTTCATTTATGATGAATATTCTTATGTTGGCTCTTGCCACATGGGAGTTCTCTAATTTCTCTAATTTTAATTTATTTATAATTCACCACCCTCTTCTCTTAATGAAGTTTTTAATAAATCTTTATACTTAACTCTATGTCCCTCTTTTCCCCTTTTTGCCTAATTAAGTTACTCATATACATTATCCATTTAATATTTTGTTTTAACAAGGAAATGGTAGAGTTATCACGGTAATTAATTTATCTCTTCCTATTCCTCCCTTGCCCTAAGTTTTATTCTTCATTTAATTCTTTTGGTTCTAACATCATATATCATTTGTTATGAATTAGTTGGGTTTCATATATTGATTATATTTATTAGTTTCTTTAATGATGTCAAAGGTCGAGTTTAGTCATGCCCTTCAAGAACTTCCATTCGAAGTTCCAAGGGTGCCATGCCTAAGAATTTATTTTTGATGCCAAGGGTGCCAAGTCGGTCGTGCCCTTCAAGAATTTCTCTTGAAATTCCAAGGGTGCCACACCACTTGCCCTTCAAGCATCCAGTGGTTATGAGGGGAAATTATATGTGCAACTACAGAGACCCTTATCATCTCGTATGTTGCCTGCTATAGTGAGACTAATGGTGTTGGGGATCAAGGAGTCTGCCTTGATGCGCGCCCCCCAGAAATCCTTGTGAGCGAACCCAATTTGGGACCTGCCCCCACGGCATCATGATCTTCAAGGCGAAGGTGTTTCGACCTTTTCAGCCTAAGTCATGGCGGGAGTGCTAGTAGGTGAGATTAGGGACACTGTCCCACCCCTCCCATGAAGTTCCATCCAACTGTACAACCCCATCACCCATATGTGAGTTATTCGGCTAAGCAATTAACATGTTCCTGCAACCATTGACATATCATCAGAGTGTGTATATATATATATCAAGTTCCAAACTGAACTTATAATTTCAAAGACAAAATATTAATTCCTATCAAACCAGATGTTGTCAGCTCATCCCATGTGAGTGCCTCTGGCGGTTTCCTGTAATACTCAATAATCATCAGTCACCAAGTTTCTTAGTGTTATTCATTTTCATAACAAAATCATCAACATGACATAGTCATCCACATCATTGTTTATCATGAACCAGAAGTAATGTAAGTAGACACATTCATCACAACTATCATCATCATAACGTCAATAGAAAAATACACATCCATCAAAGCCACCCTCATCCTAACTCCGACTAGGAAATAAACACATTCACTAATAGTAGAGTGAAGTGTCAGTATCCTCCACCTGAGGTCCTCAAATAATAATGTGTGAGCCTTAAGGCTAAATCATTGTTAATGTCATATCAAGGTTAGAAATCTAGAGTGGGGCACTACATACACCCCCCCTTAAATTAAACTTCGTCTCGAAGTTTCAAACCATGGAAGTGGTGACATATCCATCCAAGGCATCATCATCATAACCTCAATAGAAAACATAGCTATCCATAAAATCTATCATCATCATGATATCAATAGAGAACATGCATATCCATTAATGCTACAATCATCATATTATCAATAAATACATACATACCATCAAACTCACTAATAATAGAGTCATGTGTCTGGATCCTCAACCTGAGGTCCTCAAAGAATAAAGTATGAAGGATCAATGTCCATCAACCAAAGTGGGGCACTACATTCACCCCCTCTTAATAATGGACTTCGCCCCGAAGTCCTTAGATTAGGAAAGGGAATTAAAATAGGGAATGCATATCCTTAATATCCTCTATTAAAATGTTGCTATCCTCATTGTGACAAGTATCCTCAATTTTTTTAAATCAAGCAATTTCTCCCTGATTTTTGTACATTAAAGAATACCAAAATATTTGAGGGTCATACTTAAAACATCTTCCATCTTCTTTATCGTTCCCCTTTACGCAAGTAATATAAACATCATATTTACTTGTTAACTTTGATTATTTCCCTTATACAGTGTTTTAATGGTCTTGGGTGATTATGTGTCGTATGCTTTGACGATCAATCCCCACAATTATATTTTATCATTCTGGATGCCAATGCTTTTAGGGTACACAACGTCATTCAACAATGTATAATAAGTGTATGGATATGCCTAGTACATTACATCAATATTCATTTTGTAACAAATGTGGACTACTTGGGAGCCATTAGTTTGTATAAACACCATCCCAAAGTAAGTTAACAAAATATCTACAACTTATATGTTTATTTATCATATATTGACACAATTGATTTCAGATGAAATTAAAATCATCATAGTTATATATGTTTAACATCTATCACCATAAAATATCTCACAAGAGGATCTACAATTTGTGAGTGACCATTAATTCAAACCATATGTGTAATGAACCTACGTCAAGGTGCATCAATTCTTCTTCTCAACTACATCACTTACACCACTTAGGTTTAATTCATAAAATGGCTTTTAGGCTAGGAATCGTCACATAGTAGATATCCTTTAACATGATATCCTTAATATCGTTATATGATAAAGCTCCAACAAAAATAAATAAAACATACAAGTATATGATAGGCTCCAAAAACTAGAACTCAATATCAACCTATATCAAATTAGTAATAATCCTTTTTAATTTCTTAATTGTCACATATTTGAACCTAATATTATTGTAACTATCAATTTCAATGTGTCTAGTCATCATTGTCTCAACAATCACCTAAGCTAAAATCCTTCATGTATCACATGCATGGTACGTCTCTACCGTGCAATTGTTGAATAATAAGCAATTGCATGTTCCCTCTTCTTCTCCCATAAAGGAATCGACATGAAAATTTTATTCAATACATATGACACGTGTGTATATATATATATCTATATATATATGTATGTATGTATGTATAATGTAAATAATCTCTGAGTCATTATTGGATCCATCAACATGTCCCTACGTGTTCCAAATCACTTGTGATGGTTAAGCATTCCAAAAATCACTATGTCATGAACCATATTCTTTTATAGTAAAGGGGGTATGATCATATGAGATTGACTAACTAGGTGAATAACCATGCACATGAACACATACTTATGGCCTTCCTTTGGCAAAGTTTTTGGTAAAACTATATAAATGCTAAAAACCTAATATAAGAAAAATGATAGACTGTCATCCAGGATTTCTCAAGATGAAAGGATGAAACACACTTGTTACTGTTCTCGTCATTGTTTTGTCCCAGATATGAATTGAAACGCTAACCCTCGAGAGTTCTTGTTTAATTTAAGGTGGATGATTCATCCTAGAAGGAGTCGCCTCTAAGTAATCTTTAGGCTGACACACTTTCCATCCATATTCTTAGGTCATCATATTCTATTTCCATGGGCTCTAGACTCAATAATTGGTTCAATATTATCTATAGCTATCAATCTATTGGTATTGGATTCCTGCGTGAGTGACCGTCTTGTTGCATTGACTCTTATCAATTGTATAAAGGATCTTGATTCGCTTTCAAAGAGTGAAAAGTTTTCTTGCCCTGATTTAGGAAGCCAACATTCTTATCAACATAAACATCAATTACACTCTAGTATTCACATCTCATAAGGATTTTACTACTTTAGTATTATTATTAAATAACATAACTTATTTATTAAGTATCACAATATGTATGATTTATTAACTTTTAAGGCTACATTTAATATGCATGTACACTCCATTCTAACTTTCAGATATGCATTAGCCATGATGCAAATATATTAGCTTGAAGTATGTGTTTCAATATATCACTTTGTCTAACCTTAGATTTATGGATAGAGTATTATAAGACTATCCGCTTTATTTTAAGTGAACCTATAATTAATTTGAAATCCATTTTTATGTTTCATTTTCCTTAGACTTTTACAATATTTATTCTATAACAATGTTGCTCCTTGTCATTTAATTTAGGTATTAAGATATGGAAAAATTGCTTATAACTTATAACCTATATTGACCAATGTCAAATTAATAATGGTCAATAGTAAAATCCAATTTTACAGTTTTGATTTCACATAAAATAATAAATTGATCTGTGAAGTGAATAGATCAATTAATTTTCTCACATACAAGTGCATAAATTTTGGTGGGTAATAAACACTAAGTCTACAGGTTTAATCCTATTTGAGTATTGGGGAAAACATAACTAATGGATATTGGGGAAAACATAAATAATGGAGGGAAGTAACTCCTATATATATATTACTTCTTAATTCTATAAAATTTCCTTCTTGAGCACAAATTTGAGTAAGTAATAGTGAACATGTTATCTACTAGAGTATGAACGATTTTCAAGGATTTTTTTTTTTTAAGAATCATGCACGCTTTAAAGATATAAAAATTAACTTCATATTAAAATCATTAACTTATAAATTCTATCCTTAATTTGTAATTCAAAACCTTATTTCATTACAATCTTAATAATATAAAAATATAGATATGAAAAGGTTCCATCCCACTTTTCATTCTATAAATCACAAATTAAAACAATTAATTTGCTTCTTTTCCAATTTGACTAAGTAAGTAACTTTTGCAATATGTAAAAAGTGTAATTTAAAATTATAGAAAGAATGTAATTTTAAATTAACTTATAAATTTAGATATATTCAATATATTCAAAAACCACATCCCTAATATAAGAAAACATAATTAAATATATATAATAACACATATTTTTAAACTTTAAATATATAGCAGCTAGGCCACTAATTAAATATTTAATAATGTTCATTAAATACCTTTCACTTATTATGACATTATATAATGAGGAAAAAGTGTTACAATTCAAAACCATTAACATGATAAAAATGCAACTCACTCTTTTAGAAAGCAACGGCTACATGCAATACATGCATGTCCACCCAACTTTTGCATGTTTAAACACGAATATTAATGAATATGTGCATGTCCATCAATATTTTTGCATGCTTAAACTTGATTTTTTTTTTTATTTTTTATTTTTTATTAAATTTACTTTTGATAAACCGTAAATAAAGATTTAACTCACCAAGATATCACCAAGTTGGCAAGCCACTTTTGACTTTTCAAAATGCCATTAACTTTAGGCCAATCAAACTTTCTTAATGTATTTGCTAGTTGGTTGAACTTTCATGTATATTTTTAATTTAGAAAATTTCAATAATTCGACATTATTCGTCGATTTATGGCCATTAATCCCTTCCCAACTATTGGAGGGAGGGTTTAAGGAAATATTTGGAAATTTTAATAACAAAAGAGAGTTCAATTATTTGATCTTCAAATTTTTTTATTTTTAATAATATTTTCTATATAAATATTATCCTTGTATCTTGGTCTTTAATAAAAACGTTACTTTTCTTTTTGACCTTGTAAAATTTGTTTTCCCTAAAAACATGATATTGGGTAATTGTCTTCCTAAATTTAATAAAAAACTCTTTTTTCATAAAATTCTCCCTTTGAATATTTTGAATTGAAACTTAGGAACTATTATAATTTATTATATATTAAGGCAGATTAAAAGATCTCACTAAATTTACGGTACGAGTTAAACCTCACCCGTTATAAATTTTATTTGCGTCACTAATACACTATATATCAAATTGTTATAAGCTTTATCCTAAATTTAATAACCTTCATTAACCATATATCAAAATTAACCATTTTTTTTTTTTTTACTCTATACCTTCCTCAGTGTTCCAGGAGTCAGCATGATGACCCTAGAAACAGAAAATGCAAATTGGTGGATTCAGATTCAGATACTATTCTAAATCGTATAGGAATTTGTTTATATAATGGATTCATGGCTATTTTTGAATTCGGAGATGAGACACAAAGAGGAAAAAAAAAACAGCCCTGGATCTATTTTTTTGGATTCGGATATGACACAATGTGAAAAAAACTGTCCAGGATCTATATTTGGATTCAGATATATGTTACACTACCGGGAAATTAAATACAGAAAAATACAGGAGTATAAATCTCACTAATAAAAATTTGCAAATTCTTCAAAATTTAGAAAGATGATAAATAGGGGTTGCACATAACAGCAACATAAGTAGGTATTTTCCGATGTTAACTATAGTAATTTATATCTGGAATAATTGACGTAATAGGGAAAGCCAATGTAAACAGAAGTAACGAATTTATTAATTCAATAGTGGTCAGAAGAAATCGTAACAATTTAATTTATTGTCTTTAGTTAACTACAGTAAACTCGATTTGGAATAATTGAAATAATTGATTGTTATTAAATAGTGATTTAAAAACTATATTTAACTAGATCTCGACTAGATCTGTTTCATGTTCCGTTAATGATCAACAAATATTTTAGTGGATCTGTTTTTCACTTCGAAGATTGATTCTTTTAACACGCAGTTGGGTAAAGCTGCAATAAACTACACTCGTGACTCACATTTTTATTTTCTGTGAAACTTCTGCTGTTAGCAAACAACATCCCCAATTTTGGTGGGGCTTCTCCGCATGAGATTTTATGGTGTAAATTGCATTTAAATAGAGCACTCTACAGTTTCATTCTCACTCTCATGACAACCCAGACCGTCTATTTTCAATTTGCTCTTCTGTATACATCATCCTCAGGTGAAAGACGTATAAGGGTTCATACAATGGTCGTCCCTGTCCACATTTTGTCTGGCATTATAGCATTGGCTGTGTGCATAGCATGGTATTTAGTATTTAAACAAGGAAGATGCTTTCGATAGGAGTCAATCAGAGATCATTTTTCTTCGCCCTGGACATGCATTCCTCTTTTCAGTTTAATTTTGTAAGGCAAGTGCCAAGTAGAGAGATTGTTTCCGTCCATTTTTTTTGCTGTAACTTCCTATTTGTCTTTGTTGAAAGTGTCCATTCTTGTCATATAATGTTTTCAGGTGCAGTGCACTCATATTGGGGACTTACTCTCTGCTGAGGAAAAAAAAAAGGGGGCAGATAGGTTATTCTACTCTTCTTCTCAATACAAATTAGAGGTTTTATTCCTGAAATATTATAGGATTTTCGGTCACCTCTCTCTCACATTGTTAAACTTTTGTTGGTACTGTAAATCTGGTTTTGCTGAACAGAGTAGTCATTTGTACAGCGTGTTACAGGTGGAAAAGATGGCAAAATATTCATCTTGAGACAGGAAGGAAATTCACAGCTGTCTGTCGTCATTCTGACTTAAGGCTACCACATCTGGGCAGATTACATGAAACTCAAAAGTTACTTTACATGAAATCCAACTAAGCTCTTTGTGATGCCAAATGGTAGATAAAGTAGGCCCTCAGCTGTGAGGTGCTCTCCCTGCAATAGTAGTGCTGGTAATCCTCCTTGGAAAGGGATGAAAATGGATGAAAGGAGGGTCTGAACTGCTTGCCTTACGTCTAAATTGGACCCTATCTTTGGCTAAATTGAACAAGTTTTAAAGTACCCCTCCACAGGACTCGAATTTACATATTCTTCACTGACATAAGTCAACTTCGTTGTAGGAGCTCTGCAAAGGCAGATTAAATAAGAAAATATTTTTATAAGAAGTTCCACACAGTTTACTGTTAAATTTCTGTGAGATATAAATTTTGACAGAAATTGATTAAATTTCAGAATGCTTCACAATTCAATGCAATAAGGTTTTTGTTTATCCTGATTTTCATTTGGAAAAGTTCAAAGCTCAGAGATATTTGATAATGATTTTAAATAATATGCGGCAACAGTCCGTCAGAAGTGGTTCTTAATTATGAAGTAGCTCTTAAACACAAATGTTTCTGAGAAAGCATAATGGATGCAAGCTTGTTTCTGTAGCTTCAAACAGTATAATGTTAAAAATTCTGTAATCTATGACGATAATTGACGAATTTGACAATACCTTGGAATCTACTTCGATTTTGATCTGTGAAGACAATTGATTTTAAATTATAATGTGTTTCTGTTCAATAGTATTCATTGTTAAGCACATTATATAAATAATGGGGACAGCGTTTAATGTTTGCAAGAAAGAGTCATAAACAATGCCATACTGTTGCCGATACAATCCCATCTGCCATATGTGTGTGCGGGCGTGCAATGTAGATAAGTTGAGAAATATATACAAGAGTATTGCAGTTATATCTCCCTCCAAGATATTTTGACTCAGAAAATCGAAATGAACTACAAAATCAATTTCATAATTAAAACATTCAACCACACAGACGAAATCTAAAATTGACATTTGCCATCATATTTTCATTAATCCAATTTTAATGAGACTAGAGAATCTGATTTTAAGAAAAGCGGTTACCAGTCAGGTCAGAGGGGACGTTTAAAGAAAAACATAACAGAGGCAAAATTTTGTGATGTGCAATAGTTAAACGACACTCATGGCCGTGCCCGCAGATATAGCATGCATTAGTATACAGGTTTTTTTGTTTTGTTTTTTTTTTTTTTTTTAAATACTTCTTTATTCAATCATTTTAAATTATTTCGAGGCAAGCTATATAGTGTGTTCCCTCGGAATAATTCAGCGTAGGAGGAAATTTGCCCAATCCAATATTCAGAGTTTAACAACTATGGCGCTTGATATTCTTAGCTGAGATCTTCACAGGTGAATAACACCCCCAAAAAGGGAATTCGAAACTGGGCATTCCGCTTTAAGCGAGAAAACTCTACTCGCCTTTTTTTTTTTTCCTTCTAAAAAAAGGCAAAAATTGGCTCTCGCTCTTAAAACCCTAATTTAAAACCCTAGCAGGCCGCGAAGACTCCAAAACTAAGATTGCAGTAATGGAACAAACAAATTACAGGAGGAAACCTCTGCTCACCAGAAAAGCTAATGAAAAATGCCAAAAAAAAAAAACAGTTCATGCGCAAGAATCCAATCACACATTCAGTGACTTGCATTTCCAAATTGCTACTTGATCTGAGATCATTAACGAGTCTCTCTTATCTAAGATTTGAGTTGTGATTTTCTTCTTAGCAATCTCATCTGCCATCTAAGAAGTGCAAATTGTAATACATAATCTTTACTTATTTCAACTATCTAAAGACTAAATATGTTGAAATAATTATCTGTCATATATATATTAGGGCCTATAAGGTCCGAAAGGGTTTGAACGTTGCTCTGATACCAAGTGTAGGGACTCACATCTATATTTTACTAGATGAACGCTAGGCTTAAACACAACGAACTCTCACCAGAGATTGACTGGGAGGGCATTTACCAGATATGTCACCTCCTAAAGAAGATGAGATCTGGAGGCTACCTGGCCCTGTCCAGGCTCTGTCTAAGAGTACAATAGAACACGACAAATGACACCGAGGCTGTCCAAGAAGGGGTGTGACTAACTGCCAATTTAAACCATAGACATACAAGTTTATGAAAACTCAGTGAAAATTTAACTATTCATACCATAAGCATAAAAAGCTGAACACAAGAATTTGCATCAGTTTTATCCAAGTTCATAAAATTAGATTCATACACATACATCCATTTAACTTGTGAATTCTAGGCACAATGAAATCATCATAAATAAAAGAAATTTAACTAAACGTGTACCGTACACCATGAGATGAGAGCCAAACTGGACTTGTTGCTTTGCGAGCTCCTTTGCTGTCGTCTACCTCCACGCCGCCGAATGTAGTGACTCACCGGTTAACCTCCCAGCCTACTCCTTGGGTATTCTCCTTCCCCGCGGACCCCCGAGCTGCAATGGGGTTGTACAACAAAGGAAAATGCTAGCTGATAGAGGTGAGCCTCTCTTAGCTCAAGAGTCCCCTCTCTATAACACTCTATCTCACCAAACTCAACTATAGCTCATAACCACTCAAATTTGACATCATCTCCCCCATCCAACCATAGGATAAAACCCTCCAAAAGTCCTTTTCCCTTCCCTTTCCCTTCTTTTATTCAATGTTTTATAGGTAACACTTGGAACTTCATGCATAAATAATTTTTTTTTATTAACCCAAAATTTGATTATTCACCCACCCATGTGTCATCCTCTCATCAAGACTCTCCAAAATAATTTACTTAATTATTCATTTAAAATAGTAATTTTCCTCAACCCAACAAGACTTCCTATTTCTTCTCCTAGTTGTCTCTTGTTTCCCCTTTTCTACTCCTTAATTTGTGTTTATTACTGCAGTTAATTGATAAGTCTCAGATTTGGTCCCCTAAACTACCTCAATTTGCATTTATGATGAATATTCTTATGTTGGCTCTTGCCACATGGAAGTTCTCTAAATTTCTCAAATTTTAATTTATTAATCTTATTTTAATTCACCACCCTCTTCTCTTAATGAAGTTTTTAATAAATCTTTATACTTAACTCTATGTCCCTCTTTCCCCCTTTTTCCTAATTAAGTCTTATGTATTTAATATTTTGTTTTAACATGGAAATGGTAGAGTTATCATGGTAAAATATTTTATCTCTTCCTATTCCTCCCTTACCCTAAGTTTTATTCTTGATTTAATTCCTTTGGTTCTAACATCATATGTCACTTGATATGAATTAGTTGGATTTTCATATATTGATTATATTTATTAGTTTCTTTAATGATGTCGAGGGTGTCAAGTTGGTCATGCCCTTCAAGAACTTCCATTCGAGGTTCCAAGGGTGCCATGCCTAAGAATTTATTTTTGATACCAAGGGTGCCAAGTCGGTCGTGCCCTTAAAAAATTTCTCTTGAAATTCCAAGGGTGTCACACCACTTGCCCTTCAAGTATCCAGTGGTTACGAGGGGAAATTATATGTGCAACGACAGAGACCTCTATCATCTCATATGTTTCCTGCTATAGTGAGACTAATGGTGCTGGGGATCAAGGAATCCGCCTTGATGCGTGCCCCCCAGAAAATCCTCATGAGCGAACCAAATTTGGGACCTGCCCTCACGACATCGTGATCTTCAAGGTGAAGGTATTTCGACCTTTTCAGCCTAAGTCACAGCGGGAGTGCTAGCGGGTGAGATCAAGAACACTGTTCCACCCCTCCCATGTGGTTCCATCCAGTTGTACAACCCCATCACCCATATGTGAGTCATTCGGCCAAGCAACTAACATGTTCCTGCAACCAATGACATATATATATATATATATATATATATCAAGTTCCAAACTGAACTTATAATTTCAAAGACAAAATATTAATTCCTATCAAACCAGATGTTGTCAGCTCATCCCATGCGAGTGCCTCTGGCGGTTTCCTGTAATACTCAATAATCATCAGTCACCAAGTTTCTTAGTGTTATTCATTTTCATAACAAAATCATCAACATGACATAGTCATCCACATCATTGTTTATCATGAACCAAAATTAATGTAAGTAGACACATTCATCACAACTATCATCATCATAACGTCAATAGAAAAATACACATCCATCAAAGCCACCCTCATCCTAACTCCGACTAGGAAATAAACACATTCACTAATAGTAGAGTGAAGTGTCAGTATCCTCCACCTGAGGTCCTCAAATAATAATGTGTGAGCCTTAAGGCTAAATCATTGTTAATGTCATATCAAGGTTAGAAATCTAGAGTGGGGCACTACACAGTAGTGCCAGGCAGGAGTTCAATGGCAAGTTTGAGTGATGGGATTTCACACTCGATCGGAAGTACTGCCTCCAGGCCGAACGCAAGTTGGAAAGGAGTGAAGCCGGTGGTAGTTTTGACTGACGTTCGGTATGCCCATAACGCAGAATACAACTTCCGATGCCAAGTGGTTTTATGGTTTCCAACCAACCGACGAATCATGGTTTTGAGGACGCCATTTATGGCTTCGACTTGACCATTAGCTTGAGGATAATAAGACGAAGATTGATCTTGCCGAAAACCTAGCATGGATGTTAATTCGGTCATCATATGATTCTGAAAGTGGGATCCATGATCTGTAACAATCGATAGGGGGACGCTGAACCAACAGATTACCTGATTAAACAGGAAAAGAGCGGCGGTTTCGTCGTTGGCTTTGAACGTGGGAAGGGCTTCTGCCCATTTCGTAAAATAGTCGACCGCAACCACTATATAGTTGTGTCCATTTTCCGAAGTGGGATTGCAGGTGACGAAGTCGATTCCCCATTTAGCGAAAGGACCAACGAAGATAACCGAATGAAGGGGGGCAGGATGAGCACGCATTTTCTTTGTGAAAATTTGACAGGGATGGCATTTTTGGACTGCTGCAATACAGTCTTTAAACAAAGTGGGCCAATAGTAACCCACGCGCAAGATTTTTTTGGCAGTAGCTATGCCCGAAAGATGACCACCACATGCCCCTGTGTGACAGTCATTCAAAACGCGTTCCGCCTCATCGAAAGTGAGACAATGTCGGAGAATAGTATCAACACCACGACGATATAACGTATCTTTTAGCACGAGGTAGTGCTTTGCTTGGTGTCGGATACGACGACGGTCGTCAGATGTGAGAGTCGGGCGAAAGCGTTGGGTTTGTAGTTAGACTAGAATGTCTCCATACCATGGGTCTGAAGAATCGACCAAGTACACAGATTCATCAGGAAATGGATCGTGAGCTACTTCTGCTGGGTCAATTCTGGGAAGATCCGATAATAATTCAGCGAAGACCAGGGATTTCTTTGCTTTGGCAATTATGAAGACCAAATCAAATTGATGGAGGATTACGATCCATTTGGAATATTTTCCTCCAATAATTTGTCTAGATAAGATATGTTGCATGGGGTTCTCCAAAGCAATGACTGTAGTTTGTCGCAGCAATATATAGTGTCGGAGTTGGGTGACGGCAAAAACTACCGTCAGAGAAAGTTTCTCCACATGTGAATAACGTAATTCAGGTCCGATCAAACCTTTAGATAAATAGTAAATCACATGTTCGTTGTCGTCATCGTGTACTTGAACCAAAACCATTCCAAGTGAGGATGGTGATGCTGCCAGATAAAGGAGAAAGTCGCGTGAGTAATCGGGGGCACTAAGGAGTGGGGCTAAAACAAGTGCATGTTTTAAAGCATCAAATGACCATTGAGATTGGTCATCCCACAAGTATAGTGTTCCTTTCTTCAATAATCGCATGAATCCTTTCGTCATCTCGGCATAGTTAATGATGAGACGACGCAAAAAAATTTCCTTCCCCTGCAAACTTTGGAGTTGGATGATGGATTGTGGTGCCGGAAAATCAATAATTTCCTTAACCTTATCGGGATCAACCATAATCCCGTGCTTGGAGACAATAAAACCTAGTAGACGTCCGGACTCGACCATAAATACACATTTATGAGGATTCAAGCGTATATTGTAGAATCTGCACCTAGCAAAAATTTCTCTTAAATGAGCCAGGTGATCTTGTCGCTTCTTGGAATGGGCCGGAAGGTCATCCAAGTAAGCCTATAAAATATGTCAAATGTCATGAAAAGCGTAGTCCATAGCCCGCTGAAAATTTGCTCCAGCATTCTTCAGACCGAATGGGAGTTTTCGATACGCAAAAATGCCCCAAGGACAGATGAAAGCAGTTTTATGCTGGTCGTCTTTTTTGATTGCAATCTGGTTATAGCCCGAGAATCCATCCACGAATGAGAAAGATTCGCATCCGGCACAATCATCGAGAATCTGGTCAATGAACGGTGTAGGATAATTGTCTTTGGGACAAGCGGCGTTCAGATCGCGATAGTCAACGCAAACTCTAATGGTGCCTTGTTTTTTATCAACGGGAACCGGATTGGAAACCCATTTCGTTAAAGGAACGGGATAGATGAAACCAGCGTTCAAAAGTTTTTCTACTTCAATCTTGATGGCGGCTTCTTTGCACGGGTGGACAAGTCTGAGACGTTGCCGAACAGGTTTGGCATTATCATAAATCTTGATTTCGTGCTCGACAATAGAAGGGTCTATGCCGGGCATTTCGTCATAAGACCAAGCAAACACATCACGGAATTCCTTAAAAAGGGATGTGAAGCGTGCAATTTCCTCAAGATTGCAATCGGCTCCAATCTGAATATTTTCCACGATACCCGTTTGACCGAGATATCAATGAGCATTGTCTTAGAAAGATTACCCATGTTCCCTTCTGACTCGATAGTTTGAACAGTCGTGTAAGCGGAGGGAACCATCTCAGGTGGGTCAAAAAATGGGATTTCAGTTTTTATCGCGTCCGAGTCAATCATCGAAGCGCGATGGTGGAACTCTCCCCAAGGTCGTTCTTCTAAAGACATGATATCTCGAATAGCTTCGTCTGTCGACAAGACTTCATTGAGGAGATCCTTAGAGAGAACAGTGATGGGAGGGAGTTTTGTACTTTCGATCGAAACCATAGCGGTGGAGGGTTCAGATGTGGTTTGGATGGCTTGGTAAGCCAACTCGGTTGGTGAGAGTGGCATCTGATCTCCGTAGGAATCAATTTCTGAAGGTGCCGGAATGATCCATGGGTCGATAGAGCCACTCAAAATGGTGGATATCATTGCAACCGTGTTTGGGATCGATGGCAGCGGGAGAGGAAAACAACCCAGTAGGGATGATGCCTTCAGAAGACCGGTACCGATACTAACGTAAGAGTCAGGAAAGCCTCCTATTAGAGGTACAGTGCTACTTGGCAACGTGGCATAATCAGGGGTGCAGAAGGATAGCTGGTCCACTGTGACTATTTTTTCATCCAATGGAAATAGGATGAGTTGGAAAACCGAAGACACAATGGTGGTCATGGCATACGACCAACTGCGACCAAGCAATAGATTATAGTCTAGATTATGACTTCAACGTCCACGTTTACCGTTTTCCCACTCAGAGTGATGGGAAAGCTAGCAAGGTACCCTTTTGGGAGGAAAGTGTGGCCATCGAAAGCTTTGAGGGAATTCGATGGCGGGGTGAGGGTAGGAGAACCTAAATTGAGCCAGCAAGCTTGTGACATAACGCAGGTCGAAGCACCTTCGTCTATGACAGTGCGATGGATTGGTCTCCCTTTCGACACAACTTGCACCTGGAATGCGAGTTGGTGTGAGAGGCGAGGTTTAGCCTTTTCCATATCAAAGATTGCTAGCATGGAATCCTGGGGGTCTATTCCACCAATGGCAGAAAACAAGGCTTTCCTTTGTGCTGGACAGGTTTGTAATACTTCGAGAGCAGACATTGCTGACGGTGCCTACGCCAAATCTTCTACAATGTTGTAATTTTGGGCTGCACGTGCAGAGGTATTATGAGTCGTGCGTCGAAGTGTCCCTTTGGGGGGACGAATCATGAGGTCAGCAGTAGGCCATTCGATATACAAATCGTTTGGCGGCGGTGGATTGGAACTAGTACCAGGTTCCTGAGCATCTATGGTAGGGCTTCCATAAAGCTTAGCTTGAGTTTGAAGGTCCACACTCTCAATGCCATAAATGGCAGATGGTCCTTCGCCGGAAGGATATGAACCACCATTACCCCGTTGATGGGGTTGTGGCAGATTGTCAACCATGTGTTGATGTTGCTACTATTGATTGGGGAAAATATTGTGAAAAACGGCAGATGTTCGTCCAGAATCCTTGTTAGTAATAAAATCGGTGCATTCCTGCAGCCGAGGACATTTGTATGTCAAGTGGTCCTCCGCACAGATTTTGCAAGGAAATTTCATGGGTTTATCCTTCCCTTTGTCATTTTTGGCAGCATTTTTCTGATTAGTGTTATTCTGATTATCCGACTGCTCTTCCGAAGAAGATGACTTTTTCTTGTTCTTCTTATTTTTCCCGCTAGGTTTTTGTAAGGTTTGCACCATATTTATCTCAGCGGTGGGAAGAGTAGTCGTTTGGTGAGGGGCGGTGGCAACCGAAGATGGCTGGGAGGCTTGCCCCTGAGACTGTTTTGTGGCTACGCCAGAGATCATGCCAACGAGACCATCGGCATGAGCTCAAGTTTTCTGAGTAGCTGGAGGATTTGGGTTGCCAGGGGCATGGGGGAGCAAATCATACATCGTGCCAGATTGCGAATAGATTAAATCTAAATGTTGGGCACAGCGGATGCATTGATCTTCTGTAACCGTACCAGAAAGGCCAATGTCTTTAGCTATGTGGGGTAAGAGAGACTTGCAAAACCAATTGGCCAAGAGATGATCCGGAATTGGCGCTTTGACTAGCCTCCTCCTACGTCTCCATTCATGAATGTGATCGGAGATGTGGGTGGCGGTGTCTTGGCGTAGCGAGGTTAATAGTTCTGTTCCGGTCTCAAATCTAATTGGTAGTTGGAAGTTCTTTAAAAACTCCATTGTTAAAGCACCAAACGTATTGATGGTGGCGCGTGGTAATTCAATGTACCACTTGGCAGCATTGCTTGTAAGTGTGCGGGGAAACAGTCGAAGTTGGACACTATCATCTACCATGGAATTGGATATAGACCATAGGTGAAAAGTAGTTATGTGTGCGGCTGGGTCGTCCCCTTGTTTCCCGTCGAACTTCGGGATGTCGGAAGGAATCTTATGCGGCACAAGAGGCCAAAGCGAGTTGTGATTGATGGGATCATTAGTCAGTTTATGGATATCGAGGATGTCCAAAGCTGCCAAGAATGGCAATTGTGGATTTTCCCCCGAATCTAACCAAGGCAGTATGGGCTGACTATTTAGACCATAGGGTCCACCCATCAGTGTGTTACCAGGAGGATAAGTAGGACTTTGGTAAAAACTTACTATAGGCGGAGGAGTAGGGACATACGGTTGCTGTCCATAGGGCATGTTGTATTGCGGGGCAAACTGTTGATTGCCCCCATTATAAAAGTGCCCTCCCATTCCAGATGGAGGTTGGGGTTGGTTAGTCCAAATGGATGCAATAGAGTTTCCCGGAGGCATGCTACTACTTGCATAGTTTGGCAACGGTATGGACCCTACACCTATATTTGAACCACTTAAGGGGAAAGTATTAACAATAGGTTGTCCTATTTGTCCTAAGGATTGCATAGGAAGCGAAATATTCCCTGCTACCTGAGTACTGGTGACACTGCCCCCTGGCATAAAGGCCAAGGGGTTTGAACTCAGCAGAGGGTTCCAACCGAAAGGGTTGCTAAAAGATACTGAAGTAGTCATACTCGTGGGAGGAACTACCATGGGTCCCAACGTGGTCACGGTAGAAGTAGATGCCGAAGGATTCGGTAAGCTACTAACAGTTGTGATGACCATAGGGTTGGGAATAGGTAACTGTTGACTACTGGAGTTACCTAGTGATGGCATATAACTGACCACTGACGGGGAGGATGGTGGCGAACCGGGAATGGTTGCCATTGGCATCGACCCAGTGGATGTTGGTGGTGAAATGGATGTTTTTGCGGTCGAAGACATATTTTGGCATGGTGGAATCTGAATTATCACAGGCCCCAACGGATCAGTGAGCGGAGGGTTGTAATGAGGTACAACTCCTTCAGTGAAAGGGTCCTCCGGAAATTCCGGCTGGTATGAGGCTATGTGAAAATCAAGATTAGTCAGTGGAGACTGCTCTTCCGTGGAAGGCACAGGGTCACCAAGGTGCAGTTCTTCCTCAATAGTTAGAGGAGGTAGACCTTGCTGTCGTCTAGACAGACAGCATGGGTCGGGGGATGCCACGGTGACCTGCTTAATTTTAAATTTTTTTTATAAATTGTGATATTTTATAAAGTCTCAGTGACAGTAACCACACACCTAAAAAAGAAAAAGGACTCTCTAAAATCAATCAGCAAGCAGCCAAAATAGGGTGCCCTGTCTGAGTACTATCGTTTGCTGGTGATGAAATCCAGTATCACAATAGTATACAGAGAGGGTTGGTCGAAAGTACAGTTACGGTCACTCTAGAGCTTCGCCCGAACCTCAGACGATAGGTGTAAGCACTCTCGTGAAGACGAGTACCCTCCTAAAGACCGAAGATAGAGTGGGTCCGTCTGTTTCAGGTACCAGGACAGCCCGTCCCAGTCACCTTTTGTAAGTCTCTAAAAATTATGGCCACTAAAGATACCTCAAATCACAGACATCATCAGAGGGGTCCACGGTCAAGGACAGTGTGCTATATGGGCAGAATACCTAGATCCCCGATCTAGTTTTGACATCCCCGAAGGGAACCCTGATATATAACACACCCACAGGATGCAGTCGAAGGTGGGCTACCTTCTTGTGCACCCAAGTGTTGTCTCGCGCTGAGATCCGGTAAAGGAACGGTCCCAATAATATGAGTGCAGTAGGATTTCGCTCATTAATGAATCTAGTTTCAAGTTTTGAAACCTTGGGTAGTTTTCTCACTGTTCCTAACCCAAGATCCTAGCCTGAACTACTGTTTGTGTGAGTTCAAAAAGAGTTGATTGATTTTATTATCGTTTTATTCTCAGTGTACTTGATTAATAGTCTTGCGGAGGGGGAGTGGACGTATGAAATGTGATGAGACTTTGACTCAAGAAACCATGCAAAACATGCTCTAGATATTAAATTCGATGAAGAGTGTTTCTACAAGGAGAGGTTTCTGTTCAACATCCATGCACTAACATTCAAATAGCTCAGTTCAATTTTTAAAGATTCAGACTTCTATCTACCTCTTTTAAACAGTCTATGAACTAGAAATCTCAGAATAAACTCAGCTATATGCAGAAAAATAATAATAATAATAATAAATTCCTCTTAAAAAGTAAATGCTTTGGACACTGACTTTTTCAAACAAGAGAAACAAATAGAAATGCCATCTTAGCAGACAAGCACAGGGATTCAGTCAGCTAAAGGTACTGATGGCCAAAACTCTACAACTAAAACACCATCACAACAGTGAACAACAAGGTTTTGGTTGAGTAACGCTCTGTCTGTGAGTAAAGACAGTGACTAACGCACTATTTTTGAACAGAGACAGTGTTATAATGCACTGGAAAACCTACAAAGGTAGCGTTAGCCAAGGAAAATTTCTTCAGTTGGCCAAACAGACACAGGATTGAACTCTGCGAGCGTTTGATATGTCTACTGAGCATCAAAAATGGTCGGAAGGGTCTGTGAACAGAGGACAGAAGAGAGGAGGGAAATAATAGTCCGGAAACTATGGGGAAAATCCCCAGTGGAGTCGCCAATTCTGCTATAGGGTAAACTGTTTGGGTGGTTGGTTTTCGAATATCCCTCTCAGGTCTTTTCGGTGCCCGAGGCAGATAGTAAGATTAGTTGTGTTGTTCACAAAGATGGCATGAGCATGTTCATATTAACTTTGCATAACTGAATGGAATACGATAGAGAATTACCTCTTTGACAATCTTGGGGTCCCTTGGAGAGCGCTAGGCAGCGAAACAAGAGTCCTTCCTCGCCGGCTCCAAATCTTAATCCTGCAATTAGTCAAAGCACCCGCGTAATTTCTAACATAGCATATATCCTATCAAATCAAGTTAATATATAATGAACTACTAAATTCTACACATCTGAGCCATTCATATCATGCAATGTAAACGTTCAAACAAGAATGACGATATTAAGCATTGAATGGACAAAACGAACACAGTTCTATTGATTTGAAAGAAGGAGGATTACAACCATCGGTTGTACCAAGCCCTCCTCAGTCTCCCAATCTCTCTTATCTCTCAAGTGAAGAAGTCTAAGTCAACAAGCCCTCTAGGAACCTCTTTGACTCTTGGCCTTCACAACACAACACTATTCTCTATTCCACAAGTATGCCAAAACCTTTAACAATCCTTCGACCTTCAATTAAGAGCCTTCAACTCCTTCTTATAGGAGAGGGAGAAAGCCATTGTTTCCCTTCTCTTTCCACTAGTTTGGAATGGAAAAAACTTAGATGTTTCTTTGATCTCTATGCTTTTGCCTCCTTTGGAGTTCAGTCTTGTTATAGCAATGACCAATAATGAAATGATGCTCTGCACTTTCTTTTGTGAACTGACTCTCTTGTGAGGGAAAGTCGGAGATTCAAATCATTCTCCGTGGGCTTTTCCCGATTCAAACTTAAAACATGGGTAACGCTTCCCTCCAGTGTAAACAGAGCGTTTCCCTAGCCACTAACGCGGCCCATTCACTGATTAGCTGCGTTATAATGCTCTTGTGTTGTTATAGACTGGCGTTACCCTGGCAGAAATAGGTTTAATTTAGGTCTTTGTACTCCTTCCATATTTGTCTTTCCCTCTGAGCTGATGAGGAGGTATTTTGACCTGTAACAGTGGCCACATGCCAACCCCCAAAACCCCACGGTCTTTAAACCTTGGAGCGCAACCAATGCCGAAACTATGGTTGTAGTTTGAGTTATAACTGGAGTTTTCCATAACTGTGCGGATTTTGTGGTTACCATTACATGTGATAAGGGTGGATTGAAATGGTTGTTGTTGGTGCTAGCCGTTTGATGTCGCATTTTTGTGTGTAGCATGTGTCCACTCCACAGGCTGGATGGCCTGGGACCACGGCCCCCCCCCCCATGTGTAATGTTTGAAACCTTTAAATAGCATTAACCTTAAATAGCATCGGCAACCATATAATGTTAAGACTCATGGTGTAGCCTGGATGGTGGATAGCTTTGTGCGCATGCCGGAGGTCACGGGGTTGAACCCCCCATCCTCATAAAAATTTTATTACATTGCCCAAGGGACACGTGGCGGCCTCTGGGCTGGCCACATGTCACCCATCCATTGGATGAAAATAAATAACGTACAACCATCCACGAATCAAAATGCACCACTTGGCAGAATCTTACTGGCTTGAGATAATGGAATATTCTTAAGAATATTATTCTTTTGCTGACTGTGTACCTACATGCTGACTGGGCATCCCAATCAAACCTGTCGCAAATTTAGTTGTTTTGGAAATCGATCAGAACGTGATATCTCCCTCATACGACATCGGTTTTTCGAACCATTCACGGTGACGGAATAAAAAAGATGAAATCTTCCCGATCGCTCAGGTTCGACACAGTTTCGATCACTTTCAATTTTGAGAAAAATTTATGAACTCCTGATCACACCTCCCCATTGAGAAGCTTTTGGACCCCAAAATACTTTTATTACATGTTTAGTAGATGAGGGTACAACTCCCTCACCTTTCCAACTTCCATCCACTTTTCCTTGCTTTTGTTACTGCCGTTCAGCCCAACTCGAAGGTAGTCAACACTTTCCTTTTTAGATGCTCTTGTCCTCTTGTCAAGAATTGTATCTTCCTTGAGCTCATCCAGAAATTCTGGCGATAAATATTCAATAGAAGGCAGCTGAACATCACTTCCTTGATCATCGATCCAATGTGGCTCATACAAACGTAAGTTTTCAACATTAACAATTAAATACATTTTCATAAATGAAGGCAAGTCAAGTTGAAATGGATTGTTACCAACTTTCTTTATGATCTTGAATGGACCATAGCGAATGGGTCTGAGATTTTTACCTTCTCCTTGCATCCTTTATTTTCTTATGTGCAACCATACCTCATATCCTTCTTGAAACTTGTGATAAACTCTATGTTTGTCATGCCTCTCCTTGTATTTGCTTTGACTTTTCTCAAGCTATTCTTGAACTTGTTGATGTATAATCTGAATTTTCTCAATGAACTTTCGAGCCTTGTCAATATCACTATGCCCATCAATTGCAACATCCTTCTCAAAGATGAAGTCTAATGGCGATTTTGGAAAATAATCAAAGCATACTTCAAAAGGTGATGTATTTGTAGAAGAGTGCTTTGCCCCCCCTGTCGCCAGAGAAAACCAGTTAACTGGTGTTGACCAGCCGGTTCCGTCCTTAACTGGCCGGTTAAAGCCTCTTTTGCTACGGGGACCCACACACGACCAGAAATGAGCTTTAGCGCTGATATGGAGGGAAGGGGAGGGTTGTTTCCCTCCAAAAACACCCTCCCCAATCTTTTATAAGCATGGGCAGCCTCTCCTTTGTCTCACACCATCTCATTTGCAGTTTGTGAGTTTGATTGAGAGCTTGGAGAGTGTTGATTGTTTGCCGGAGCAGTGATCTTGGAGGCTTGGAGTTGGAGTTGGAGCTATCTCAGAGATAGTTTGGAGGTGTCAGTAGAGTTGGCATCTTCAAGAGGATGCTAAGGAAGCTAGTTTGCATTGCCAGGTAAGGATTTTCACTTGAAAAATCCATCATTTCATTATTGTTCATGTATTTATTTTCTCATGTGTTTAGCTATACTATTGCTCTCAAATCTCTAGTCCTGACTCCTATCATCTATGCTATCAAATTTTGTATGTTTGAATGTGCATTTTGTTTCGTAAATTTAGCCTTAGTTGTCCATTTATCTTAGCTACAATTTTTTTTAAATGGAAGATTTATTTCCAAATTTCAATTATTTCAAGTCAAAATGGCTCCAAAAACCAAGGATAGTGCATGGGCCCATTGTGATGTGGTTGATGGAAAGATGATATGCAAATTTTGTGAAAAATGTATTGGAGGTGGGGGTATTCTTAGATTGAAACAACACTTGGTTGGGATAAGAGGCCAAGTAAAGCCATGTGATGCACCTAATGAAGTGATAGGTCCGGTTAGGGCAGAATACCTTGCCAAGTTTGAAAAGTTTGAGGAGACTAAGGCTAGGGAGAAGGCCATCCAAGATGAAATTGCAAGGAAGAGGGAACTAATAGAAATGATGAGAGAGAGTGGGTATGATGATTATGAGATTCAAGATTCCACTTCTATCCCTTCCACCAATGACCCCTTTCACTATGTTCCTCCTGTTGGCAAAAAATCAAAACCAACAAAGAGACCCAACCCCCAGATTTATTTCTCATCCACTGCTAATCCCACAGCTACTTCCTCCCAGCCAAGTCGTCAACCCACTTTAGATCAACATTGGAAAAAACAATGCAAAGAAACTTCTTATCAGTACATTGCTAGATGGTGTTATGATTCAGATATCCCATTTAATGTTGCTCGCTCACCTTATTACCAAGCTATGTGGGACTCTGTTTTAGATACAGGAAAGGGCTTCAAAGGCCCTACTGTGCATGACTTGAGGGTATCTATTTTGCAACAAGAGATTTGTAATATTGATGAGTATTTGGTTGAATATAAAGAGTCGTGGCTCAAAACAGGTTGTTCCAACATTTCAGATGGATGGACTGATGGAAAGAACCGCACTATCATTAACTTCCTTGTTTCTTTCCCTCGAGGAACAATGTTTTTCGGATCAGTTGATGCATCTGATAAGGTGAAGGATGCAACCCTTATATTTCAGCTTTTGGATGACATTATTCAGGAATGTGGGGAGCAGAATTTTGTGCAGGTAATCACAGATAATGCCTCGATCTATATTCTTGTTGGAAAGATGCTTCAATCCAAGTATAATACCATATTTTGGACTCCATGTGTTGCACATTACATAGAACTCATGCTTGAGGACATAGGAAAAGTGGATTGGGTAAAAAACATTGTAGAGCATGGCAAGTGCATTACAAAATACATTTACAACTACTCATGGGTATTGAGCCTAACGAGGAAAAACACTAGGGGCAAAGAGCTTGTTAGGCCTGCCATTACGAGATTTTCAACTCACTTCCTCATGTTGCAATGTCTCAATTCTCAACAGGAAAAACTTGTAGAAAATGTTTTCTTCTGATGATGGGACTGAATCCCGGTGGGCTTGTAGACAAGATGGAAAAGACACCAAAAAGAAAGTCTTTGACAATTATTTTTGAAAAAGGTCTTCCGAGCTGGTAAAAATTACTGAGCCCCTTGTTAAGGTGCTAAGGATGGTGGATGGGTAAAATATGGCAATGGGATACATTTATGAGGCTATGGATCAAGCAAAGGAGAAGATACGAGTAGTTTACAGGGGCAGGTTAGCTAAATATGGCTGGATATGGGAGTTCGTTGATAACAGATGGAACAATCAACTCCATCATCCTATACATGCATCTAGGTATTTTTTGAACCCAAAGTATCATTCTAAAGCTCGGCTAGGAGATCAGAAGGATGGGGAGGTCAGATCTAGATTGATTGATTGCTTGGAGCGCATGGTCCCTATCCGTGCAGACCTTTTGGAAACACATAAACAAATTACTCTTTTCAGTATGGAAGGTGGTACCTTTGGAAATAACTTGGCGATAATGGCAAGATATGTGGATCAACCAGGTAAGCAATTCCAATTTGTTTTTCTTTTCAAGTTAAATTGTTTGTAAATAAGTAATGAAATGAACTATGTTACTAATTAATGTATTTTTATTTGTAGCACGTTGGTGGGAGTTATTTGGTGGCCAATGTCCTCAATTGCAAAAGTTTTCAATTAAAATCCTCACCCAAAATTGCAATGCTTTAGGTTGTGAGCACAATTGATCTGTTTTTGAGTGCATACACACAAAGAAGAGAAACCGTTTGGAACAGAAACGGTTAAATGATCTTGTGTTTGTGAATACAACCTTTGCTTAAGGCGGAACCAACTGATGAACAAAACACCTGATCTAGATCCCATTGTGTTGGATGATATTGATCCAACATCAGAATGGGTGGAGGAGACTGAAGATCCAGTGTTTGAGGCAGATTTTGATTTTGATGCAAAATTAGCGGGGAGTGAATTTGAAGCAAATTTGGTGGCACCATTAGACGGAGACCCAAGATTGGTAGCTGCATCAAGGAAAGGAAAACAACCAATGGAAGACACTAGTCATGCATCTCGAGTAACTCATGCTTCCATTAGGTCCACTTCTATTATTATTGGTGGTCGTGGTATTCAGGTTGCATATGAGCCTGAGGCTAAGGCATCCTCCGACTCTGATCCAAATGATGTCTATGCAGCTGCCAATGTTGATCCTGTGTCTAGTAGTGGTGATGAATTTGATGATTGATCATGATTCATGTGTAGTCTTGTATTAGGCCAATGGCCTCATATCTTGTAGCATTGTTTTTGGAATTTATGGGCCATTTGGAGCCTCATTGCTTATGTAATTTTCGATGATATGTATTTCACTCAATGCCATTTTGATATATTCACCTTTGAATGGTATATAAATGAGAAAACTTTGCATATTTTTCCTCTATTGGCTTGGAATCATGGTTGCAAATCTTAAAAATAGTTTTTTTTTTATTAAAAAATAATTATTTAACGTATTTT
This sequence comes from Pinus albicaulis, assembly GCA_034641835.2. NCBI lineage: Eukaryota > Viridiplantae > Streptophyta > Pinopsida > Pinales > Pinaceae > Pinus > Pinus albicaulis. The sequence continues at coordinate 1,247,807,288 of CM076577.1, forward strand.
TTTAAAAATTGGTTCGTTTAGACCTGACCAGTACCGGTTAGACTGGTTCCGGTCTGGTTGCCGGTTCATTAGGTCCACCAGTCCAGTCACTGGTTCCGATTTTTAATACTATGATAAAACGTGACACACTATCTATCATGCGAGGCCAATAGCAATACCTATGTAGATGCGCCACTGTTTTTCTTACCCCAAAGTGTCCAACAATAAGAGATGAATGAGCTTCTCTCATGACACTTAGCCTCTCTCCTTGTGGTATACACAGTTTGCCCAAATGGAACAACAAATTGTTATGCATGTGATAATCATTTTCTTTAACTTAATTCCCTTCACTCAAACTAGCATACACATCTTGAAAATCAACATCATGTGCATATTGTTCTATGTAACTTTCATGTAAAACATAATCATTTTTAAGTAAAGTAGAAGCACTTATAATCGGTCTTGAAAGCATATCAACAACTTTATTGAAAATACCTTTCTTGTACCTTATAACCAAGTGAAACTGTTGAAGAAATCCCATCCACCTGAAATGTCGTGATTGCTGCAATTTTGTTTGCGACTGCTAGTATTGTAATGGTTGATGATCTGTATGTATAATCGTCTCTTTACCCATCAAGTAGTGTTTCCACTTCTTAATGCTTTGTACCAACGCATACAACTCTTTTTCATATGTAGGATAATTAGTTACAACACCATTGAATGTTTTAGAATGAAAATCAATAGGCTTACCATGCTGCAAAAGAACTGCGCCCATGGCATAATCACTAGCATCAGTTTGTATCTCGAATGGTTGTCTCAAATCTGGTAATGCAAGGATTGGAGCTTAACTTATCTTTCCTTTTCAATCTTTGAAATTTTGTTTTTGTTTGCCTCCCCATTGGAAGCCTTTCTTCACACTTTTCACTGCATGCATAGGAGCTGTGATGGCATAAAAGTTAGCAATAAAATTTCTTCAATACTGAGCTGCACCTAAGAAACTTCTTACCTCTGTTACTTTTTTGGGAGTGGGCCAATTCACAATGGCTTCCACTTTAGAAGGATCAATTCTCAATTTGCCTCCTCCTACAATGTGTCCCAAATTAACCAAAGAACTCTTTCCAAACTCACACTTTGACATCTTAAGAAATAATTTCTCTTTCTTCAAAACATCAAGCACCCTATTCACATGCAAGACATGTTCTTCTCTTGTTTTTTCTGAAAATCAATATGTCATCTAAATACACAATCAAAAATTTATCAAGAAATGGATGCAAAACACTATCCATAACACGCATGAAAGTTTCTAGTGCATTACACACACTTTGACATCTTAAGAAATAATTTCTCTTTCTTCAAAACATCAAGCACCCTATTCACATGCAAGACATGTTCTTCTCTTGTTTTTTCTGAAAATCAATATGTCATCTAAATACACAATCAAAAATTTATCAAGAAATGGATGCAAAACACTATCCATAACACACATGAAAGTTTCTAGTGCATTACACAAACCAAATGGCATAACCAACCACTCAAAGGGTCCTTGTTTGGTTTTGAATGCCTTTTTCCATACGTCACTTTCTGCAATTATTACTTGATGATATCCACTTCGTAAATCTAACTTAGTGAAAAACTTTTCTTCTTTCAGCTGATCAAGAAAATCATCTATCCTTGGGAGTGGATATTGATTCTTTATTGTTATCTTGTTCAAAGCTCTGAAGTCTAAACACATGCACCAAGTCCCATCTTCCTTCGGAATCAAGACTATGGGTGAACCCCATGGAGAAGTGCTTGGCCTTATGAGTCCTGTGTTCAACATCTCTTTGATTTGCCTATTTATTTCAACATTCTCCATTATCGACATACGATACATGTTGATGTTTGGAAGAGGACAATCTTGCTGCAACTGAATCTCATGTTGAATCTCCCTTTTTGGAGGCAATCCTATTGGCTCGTGAAACATCTCATGATGTGCATCAACTACATCATATGTAGTGCCCCACTTTGGTTGATGGACATTGATCCTTCATACTTTATTCTTTGAGGACCTCAGGTTGAGGATCTAGACACATGACTCTATTATTAGTGGATTTAATGGTTATGTATGTTCTTTATTGATATTGTGATGATGACATCATTGATGGATATGTATGTTCTCTATTGATATCATGATGATGATAGACTTGATAGATAGGTATTTTTTCTATTGATGTTACAATGATGATGGCTTTGATGGATATGTTAAATTCCCATTGATGTTATGATTATGATAACCATGATGGATGTGCCCCCTATGTTAGTTACTTACATTAGCTCTGATTCAAAATGAACAACGATGTGAATGACGGTCATGTTGATGTTGCTATTATGATAATGACTAACAATGAGAAAATTTGTTACTGATGATTATTGAGTATGACAGGAAACCACCAGAGGCACTCGCATATGATGAGCTGACAACATTTGGTTTGATAGAAATTAATATTTTGTTTTTGAAATTCTAAGTTCAGTTTGAAACTTGATATATATATATATATATATATACACTCTGATGATATGTCGGTGGTTGCAAAAACATGTTAGTTGCTTGGCTGAATGACTCACATATGGGTGATGGGGTTGTACAATTGGATGGAACAACATGGGAGGGGTGGAATAGTGTTCCTGATCTCACCCCTTAGCACTCCCGCCGTGACTTAGGCTGAAAAGGTCGAAGTACCGTCACCTTGAAGATCACGATGTCGTGAGGGTAGGTCCCAAATTTGGTTCACTCACGAGGATTTTCTGGGGGGGCACGCATCAAGGCGGATTCCTTGATCCCCAGCACCATTAGTCTAACTATAGCAGGAAAAATATGAAGATAGGGGTCTTTTTCGTTGCACATATAATTTCTCCTTGTAACCACTGGATACTTGAAGGGCAAGTGGTGTGGCACCGTTGGAATTTCAAGAGAAATTCTTGAAGGGCATGACCGACTTGGCACCCTTGGTATCAATTTTTTTTTTTTCTTAGGCATGACACCCTTGGAACTTCGAATGGAAGTTCTTGAAGGGCATGACCTACTTGACACTCTTGACATCATTAAAGAAACTAATCAATATAATCAATATATGAAAATCCAACTAATTCATATCAAGTGACATATGATGTTAGAACCAAAGGAATTAAATCAAGAATAAAACTTAGGATAAGGGAGGAATAGGAAGAGATAAAATATTTACCATGATAACTCTACCCTTTCCATGTTAAAACAAAATATTAAGTACATAAGACTTAATTAGGCAAAAAGGGGAAAAAGGGACATAGAGTTAAGTAGAAATATGTATTAAAAAATTCATTAAGAGAAGAGGGTGGTGAATTAAAATAAGATAAATAAATTAAAATTTGAGAAATTTAGAGAACTTCCATGTGGCAAGAGCCAACATAAGAATATTCATCAAAAGAAAAAATTAAGGTAGTTAGGGGACCAAATCTGAGAATCATCAATTAACTTCAGTAATAAACACAAATTAAGGAGTAAAAAGGAGGAATCAAGAGACAGCTAGGAGAAGAAATAGGAAACCTTGTTGGGTTGAGGGAAATACTATTTTAAATGAATAATTAAGTAAATTATTTTTGGAGAGTCTTGATGAGAGGGAGACACATGGGTGGGTGAATAATCAAATTTTGGGATAGTAAAAAAAATAATTATTTATGCATGAAATTCCAAGTGTCACCTATGAAACCTTCTATAAAAGAAAGGGAAATGGAAGGGAAAATGACTTTTTGTTTACCGTATGGTTGGATGGAGGAGATTATGTCATTTTGAGTGGTTATGAGTTATAGTTGAGTTTGGTGAGGTAGAGGATTATAGAGAGGGGACTCTTGAGCCAAGAGGGGCTCACCTCTATCAACTAGCATATTTCGTTGTTGTACAACTCCATTGTAGCTCGGGGGTCCGCGAGGAAGGAGAGTACCCAATGAGTAGGCTGGGAGGTCAACCGGTGGGTCATTACATTCGGATTAAGCACGACAACCTTCAAGCTTGGAGGTAGACGACAGCAAGGGAGTTCAAGTAGCGGCAAATCAAGTTTGGTTCTCATCCCATGGTGAACAGTACATGTGTTAGTTAGATTGTTTTTAATTGTGATGATTTCATTGTGCCTATAATCAAGTTAAATATATATATGTGATAAGAAGTTAAATTGATGGAATTGATATACGTGATTTAATTTTACTGAGTTTCAACTTGTGTGATTATGGTTTCATTTCCTAGTTACCGTGTAAAAAAAAAATTATTTAAAGCCTAGCGCTCATCTAGTAAATTAAAGGGTCGGTCTCTACACTTGGTATCAGAGCCAAGTTTCAACCTCTAGGACCTATAGGCCCATAAAGTATTAAGGTTTTCCTTGTATCATTTTGTGAGCCATGAGTTTTGTAGTCTTTGTGGACTTATAGACCTTCTTGATTTCGTTTTGGTTCTATGACAAAAATAAAACTCTGTTATACCGTTATGACTCCATCCATAACCATCACTAGCATCAATGAATCGATATCATTTAGCATCAATAGTGTCAAAAACGTCAAGTTGATGTATTTGACTTGTAACCTACAATGATTTAAACTAGATATAACCAGATGAGTTTGATCTAATGATTTGCAGCATATTTATAAACATGATTGTGTTAATTTCCATTGAACTTAGCTTAGCACCTTGATTCATACAACTATCAGGTTAAATTCTTTTTAAAAGAGAAAGTCTCATAAAACTTTGACAGTGGTCTATGGAAAAGATTTTCTTATTCACTAAAAGAATCCAAAGTCGATATGCAACCAAGTTTGTCATTGTTAAATATGATTGTTGTTTTTGAAAAAAAAAATCACTAGTCATTGGGATCAAATCAGTAATTGCATCAACAAGGCTAATGCACTTTTCCAGACTTGTCTGCAGTAGAATGTAGAAATTACGATCTATAGAGTAATCTCATTTCTCGCTCATGTAACTCGGATGTGTAAGGGGAGTAGGTCGAAGAAAAGATGCAAAACAGGAATCAAATTTAAGTATGTTCTATTCTGGGATATCATGCTTGTAAAGTATTTTGTTGTTGGTCAATATACTACCAAGTTTTCCTCCTAGCTGCTTCCTTGTTATGAGCAATGCTTGCAGAACATGTAAATTGAGTCTCTGACAAAACTGCCATCCAAAGCTCTGTGACAATAATTGCCCCACAGGCTAACATATGATCTTTATGGTCGGTATCATTCCTGCACAGCCAAATTCTGACAATTTCTTTCTTGTCTTCGACATCCTCACAAATACCCAAAATGTGTGCATTAAGAGCCTCATCTGGAATCTTATCCACTGATTGCAAAGGTCTTTCCAACAATAATATTTTAGCCGCATCAGTAATGTCAAGGTATACCTCATCAATAGATGCGCGTTCACATTTTCCCTTACTTGACAGCACACAAACTACCTCTGATCCAGCATCACGATAAAGATTCAAGTCTGCTTTTTCCCGGGCAACTGAAACCTAGATTAACTGAATGTTGGACACACTTTTTTCGCTTCATCACCACGCATTGAACGCTTAACACCAAAATTACGATCTTCATAACCCATAGCAATCAAACCTCCTCCTTTCCAAGAATTATATTGTATGATTGCTGCCGGCTTTCCACGTAACTCTGGCACTCTGGCCTCTTCCTCTGCTCCACGTTCATGAAAAATATGATGTCACCATTAACAAGATCTGATCTTAAATTTCCAAAATCCTCGTGATATTGATTTGATTTGGCAATGTTGGGTTGTTGACTAACAAAATAGATCTCCCAGCGTAGCTAATACGTAACGTCAATCACGGGCTCCATGTCTCCTGTAGCCACAATGGATATGAGGAAACGATGTCATCGGACAGGAATCGGCATGGAGAGGGAGATGGGAAGATTCTTTCGATTGGGAGAGGAAATTAGTATTTGGGTATTCATTCCCACTAAGGTACCTGTATCAAGCACAGACCTCTGCAAAGTTCAATTCGGGCTTGTGATTTCAAAGGTGGAAGGCATACACAAAGAATGAAAATATATGCCAGCGTAACTCTATTTCCTGACCCAGGTTTTAGTCTACTCGGCTAAAAGAATTAATCAATTTCTTCAACCTGCTTTTTGTTTTGTATTGTTTTTATTCTTTTCTCAGTGTTATTGCTGACTTGTTTTGGTGGGTTTAATTGAATTCCTCAACCTTAAATAAATTTTGTCTGTGTTTTTATTTTTATTTTTATAGTTTCTTTCTTTTGGTTTGGGTTGGATGAGTTGGTTGTTTTGGTTTTTGGGTTTGGGTCTTGAGGTGCAATGAGATGAGATTGGATTGCAGAGAAGATCCAATGGTCAACTTGGCCAACAAGGTATGTATTGATTTATTTCTGATCTAAATAATTTTTAGATGATTATTTAATTATTTCTGAGATATCTAAATGCTTATTTAATTATTTCTGAGATAGCTAGGTGATTATGCAATACATTATTTATTTATTCCTGATGTAGGTGTCTGGAACATACAGTTTATCACACACAATTGTTTAGTTGAAGTATAGAATGTTGTGAGTTTTGGCTTATTCAATTGAGCTATTATATTAAAATATAAGCCGTCCATGGTAATTATCTCTCAAATGAGATTAAGGTTTAAATGCACATTTAAAATTTTCATTATCCCTAGTATTAGAACTATAAATCTACCTCACATTTTGCATCCTGCATTTGACTTTGCTATGGAAGATTTCAATATGTTAGCAGTGTTCAACTACTGCACAATTCATGAACTATTTTTACATATTTTCCGTTTTAGTTTTGTTCTCTGTGCTCAATTGTTGCACAATTCATGACCATATATATTGACATATGAGATAAATGTAGAGCTAGGGAAGACCCTTATCGGCTTATGGCTATACTTGAGGACCCTAAAACAATCCATGAGCCCAGAGATGCCTTTTCCATGTCGTTTTGGTAGGCACTCTTTAGTGGAGACTCTAAAACAATCCATGAGGGGCAGACTTGCCTATTTCATGTGGTTTTGGCCAGAACTCTGCCATGCCTTTACGGCCTGAACTAGTTGCTGGTTTATTATTAGATTTTTTTTAGTTAAGTATTTAATTTGTCTTGGATCTTCTCTTTGGGCCTTAAATTTTTAATTGATTTTTTTTCGCTGGCCTTGGCCCAAAATATTTGATTCAGAAACTCATACGAAGTCAACCCAGTGGGATGCTAGGATAATGTCACATAACATTTTTACTATTGTGATTTTGGTTGTGGTTATGGTTAATATGTGGTCAAAGTTAATAACAATTATGGTTATTGTGTGGTCAAAGTTAACATAGAGATTGAGTTGTAGATGAAACTATTAAAAAAAAAAAATTTATAAACCATGTGTTTTAGATGTTAATAAGTTTAAACAATCTCCCAGCTTTTTTATTTTTTTTGATAGGCAATTAAACCATACACAAAAACAATCCCTCTTTCCTTTGGAGAGGATAGAATCGAATAAATGAGACTAATATCTAAAATGAATCAATTAAATGAGACTAATATCTTGAATGCCTTATGCATTTGCCAAATGAATTGAAATGATAGCAAATTTTAGGTTCCTGTAGCGCATGAAAAATAGATTGGAATGCCTTTCTATCTATTAAGGGAAGAGACTAAATGCCAGTTGCAAAACATATACTAACATATGCTAACAAATAGTTTTTCATAGGGAAGAAACTAAATGCTAATTGCAAAACATATACAAACAAATATTTTTTCATCTTTTAGAGGAGGACTTTAGGGGAGGACATTGGAGAGAATAAAATAAATTACACTAACATTTTCCTTTATAATGTCATATGCCTATGCCAAATGAATTGAAACGATAGCAAATTTTAGGTGTCTCTACCATACTAAAATGCTTGAGGAAAAGTAGATTGAAATGCTCTTCTATGGGAAGGAAAGGGACTAAATGCCAAATTGCAAGACGTATTTCTTCTGGGTCATTTTAAAATATTAGCTTTATATATATATATATATATATATATATATATATATATATGTGGTGTATTGATAAAATGTTTCAAGGTATACTAACAAGTGTTTCTCGGGTGTAATTTTGAAATATTAATTTTTTTTTATATATATAAGCCTTAGATATCATTCTATATTGTTTGATACAATGTTGGGAAATTTATGATGGAGAGCATTTATTTTAATTTATATAACAACGACTTAAAAGAATAGTTATTTAATTTTTTTATTAATTAAATTTTTTCTTTGGAGAATTGAAATCTTTAACAAATACGAAACGAAGGATATTGTAAAAGATTGAAAATAAGCAGAAACTCAAGAAAGTAAAGCAAGATGTGATAGTTGATTTCTCTCACTTTCCATTATGAGCTATTATGAAAATTAAAATCTGGGATACATTATTCCTTGATGATTTCTCATGATTTCTCATTGGTTCCTTTATGAGTGAGTAGAGTTGTGAGTGAGTGAGTGTGATTACAGGTTCAAATTTATGTACGGTTGAAGTACAACCTTGCTCATTTTAGTTAGGATGTTGGGTTCTAAAGTAACTAATATGGTAAAGAAATGCTATAATTTAGGGATATGGTTGCATTATTCATGCATGATTGTTAAAATGGTTGTATGGTGATAAAAATTAAACTAGCACTTGATCATTTCAATAAATGACCCGCTGGAACGCCGAAGGACCTAACGCGAGACAGAGGCGAAGGACATGACGCGCGCGGGACGGAGATGACAGCAGGAGCGTGGAGCAACCGCGAAATGTCAAAATTTGAGAGGGTGGAAGGGTGATAGGTGGAGCACAGAGATTGGTTGGGAGCATTGTTCATCCCAGCAAAGCTCATAGAGGAACACCTTTGGCGTAAATATACCAAATAAATTAGACTGAGAGTTGATTTGTCAATTAGTCTGATTTGATAGATGGTTGGTTTGACCATGTATCATTGCTGATTTTCCAGTTGGTGTAGTATTATTTTTTATTGTTTCACTGTTAATTTTTGACAACTAATATGATTTGATGGTTAGTTTGACAGTTGACTATATCACTGATTCGACACTGAATTCAATTATTTAAAAAATAATAATAGTAAAATAAATCTTATTATTAGGTTGTACAGATATTTTCAATTATATTATTTAAAAATAAATAAAACAATAAAAGAAACCTTATGAGTGGGTTGTACAAATATTTTTAATTAAATCATTAAAAAATATGTAAAAGAAAAAAACCTATAAGTCGATTGTACAAATATTTTCAATTAAATCATTAAAAAAATGTAAAAGAAAAAACCTATAAGTGGATTGTACAAATATTTTCAATTAAATCATTTAAAACAAATAAAAATAGAAACCTTAGGAATGATTTGTACAAATATTGAGAGAAGAAACTGGCAGCTAGTAGTTCTAATTAATATAAATACTACTAGTTGCATAAGCCATAGTCTGTGTTTAGCCATAGCCTGTGTTTAAACCATAGTCTAAGGAGATATTGATTTTGCTGGAAAACAATGGAAATTTCAGCACTATTTTAATAAAATATTGCAATTTTTTTTGGAAAATCCAAGTTTTAATTTAAGTTTCATGATTTTGGATGCTTTATTTCCTCAAAGATTTTTGATGGTGCTGCATTCATTTCAGCCAACAAAAACATGATTCAAACATTTTATTTTAGTCAAAAACATGATTCAAACATTCTATTTCAGTCATCAAAGATATTTCCTCTAAGATTTTTGATGGTGCTGCATCCCATTTCAGCTATCCAAAACATAATTTACACAAAAACAAAATTCAAACATAAACAAACAAAAATAAAATTGTATCCATTTCAACCACAAAAACATGATTCAAACAAACAAGATTACATCCATTGTAGCCATAAAAACATGATTCAAACATAAACAAGATTCAAACCAAAGATTTTTTTATGATGCTGAATTCATTTCCACCATAAACAAAAAAGAAACGTGATTTAAATAAAAACATTGTCCAAGCATAAATAAAATGCCAACACTCTTCAACAGATTTTTTTTGAAAAAAACATAATCAGATTTAAGTTTGTTCTACCTGATTCAAACAAAAACAAGATTCTCCAACTATCAAATTTTTAAAAAAATATAGCCAAATTTTAAAAAATTTAAGATTTTTCACCCTCCCAGTAAAATTGATCCCAGAGCCGAGAGGCCTTTTACTGTCCAAGCAAAATTGACACTGGGTACACAACGCAGGTGAAAAACTGACACGAATCTGGTTATTGCATTATTACTTATTATATCCCAAATCTTGTGTCTACGGTTACGCATACACCAAGGATGATTTGTGAAGAGCGAGTGTTTCGTGAGAATACTTAACTCATAAATTTATTATTCTAATGGATTGAATTTAAATGAAATTTACTTCTTTGGAAATTGAAAATACAGATGATTATTGTTCCCGATTTACAGGTATGATTACATACATAAATCAAATGTAACGTATAAATTGATATTCTCATGGATTGAATTTAAATGAAAGAAATAATACATAAATCAACTGTAACGTATATATTGATTATTCTCATGGATTGAATTTAAATGAAATTTATTTCTTTGGAATTTGAAAATGCAGATATGATTATTGTTCTTGATTTACAGATATGATTATGTATATAAATCAAATGTAACGTAAAAATCAGCGATGCATCCTAATGATTAAAGCATGTAAGTTTAAAGATAAAGCAAATAACCCCTATTTCAATAGCTAATTGCTAAACTCTCGTGGGACAAAAAGATCTTCAGCGTCTTTAAAAAGTGACTAAAATTATTTGAAATAACAAATTATATTGATAATATGTATAAAATAGTAATGATTTTATAGTTTATGGTAGGGCTTATGCCTCGAGGACCTTTGATTCCTCGAATTGAAAAGCTCCAGTCATCTAACAGCTGGAAAGGCAATGTTGGCAAAATAGAAGAATACAAAACTGCTTTCTTAAATGTGTAAAGTCATCATTTCTGTATGGAAAAAGATCGAAACGAAAGAAATGAATGAATGAATGTGGTTGAATCTTTGAAAAGAATAAAAGAATACATCTCTTGCATCACATGTGCATAAGACGATCATAAGAGATTGCAACGATGATTATACCAAAGGCTGGCAAGATTTAGTAGTAGGATCCCACATAGCCGGCAGCAGAAATGCCCGTCCATTAACTCCGCGGGCATTATATCTCGCCCCAGTTGTTTTATCCATCAGAACCTCCCCAGGGAAGCCAAAGTAAGCCCCCTTTCCATATATTCCAGTGCAGGCGGAGACGGCCTCTAAAGGTGCAGCGGCATCCCCTTGGAAGTAACCAGTGTTGAATGGATTGGTGGCTGCTCCTGCCAGAACCGTGGCCATGTTGATGATCATCCCATCGATGCCCACGTATCCATTTGGTGCCACCAGGGGGGCGGTCTGGGGTCCATACATGGGCTGATGAAATGGCCACGCGCACTATCCAGGGCACTGACTTGCAGAGTTTCCAACCCACGCATATGAAATAAGCTGCTGATGCTTTTCCTCGTTCCCCATCATTCGGCTTCTTGGTGACTGGTGTTGAGATAATAGATTGAGATTGGCATGGAATCCACAGGAACTCATGCAGAAACCCTCCACGGTAACATCCTCAGAGGTAAGCACCAAATACACAGCATTGGCATTTTTAGCGCTATTCTTCGGCAGAGGCATTGCTCCCGAATTGACAGCAGATTCAACCAGAGCAGCAATGTCACTTCTCTTGAGTGACTTGCCAAGGGAATAATCCTGGTCCACCTTCTGCTCTCCAAGCATTATAATACTGGAGGGGGACGCCTTCGGTGGTCTTCCACCAGGTGGACGCAGAAGGCTGCTTTGAATTAGCCCCCTCTAACTTCTTTGCCCCAAGAGATTGTATAAAATATGGCACAATGGAGCGTTGAACAGGGGTGAACTGCCCATACCAAATCAAATGGAAAGCAATTACCTCATTTCTAGAGAGAAAAGGACCATGGTGGTAAGTCAAAACAACAGATGGCTCTTCCACCAAAGTAGCAAGTTTCCTAGACTATCCAGCAGCAGCAGCAGATGCACATAATATCACAACACACACTGCCATCTGCAGCATTGTAGCCAGTGGAAGCCATGAAACATAACCAGCCATCTTAAGGCAGGCTAATGAAATACCTTGATGCTTTAAGTTCTAACTATGAAAGACAAGGGCGTAGAATCGTGAACGAAATTGAGAACAAGAAGCAGTTGTTCAGGCAAGTTGTTGACGTGCGAAAGGGGTTACCAGAAGGTGAAAGTGATTGACAGAGAGGCATCGTGCTGGAATGCGTTTATTATTTACCATGTATTATGAGAACATCCAGATGCATTCCTCCCAATGTCACATCGTCCACTCCTGGAAACAGCTGCGGCGCCTCTCCAGATAATAGATGATACGTGTCATAAAATTGGGTCCCGTGCCTCTACGTTTCAACTTTCTGCCGAATTCAACGTAATGCGACATCCATACTTACCCACCCCGACGAGAGTTAAACCATGGCTAAGAAGGACATGACGCGCGCGGGACGGAGATGACAGCAGGAGCGTGGAGCAACCGCCAAGTGTCGAAATTTGAGAGGGTGGAAGGGCGATAGGTGGAGCTATGAGATTGGTTGGGAGCATTGTTCATCCCAGCAAAGCTCATTAAGGAACACCTTCGGCGTAATTATATATATATTGAGGAGTTATTTCCTCCATTATTTATGTTTTCCCCAATACTCAGATGGGGAGTAAAACCTAAAATGCCGTAGACTTAGTGTTTATTACCCACCAAAATTTATATACTAATGTGGATAATCCAACCAGGAATATTTACCAGAGTGTAGAAAATTAATTGATCTATCCACTTCACATATCAATTTATTATTTTATGTGAAATCAAAAATGTAAGATTGGATTTTACTATTGACCAGTATTAATTTGACATTGGTCAATATAGGTTATAAATTTTAAGCAATTTTTCCATATCTTAATTTCTAAATTACATGACAAGGAGCAACACTTGTTATAGAATAAATATTGTAAAATTTTAAAGAAAATGAAAACATAAAAATGGATTTCAAAGTAATTATAGGTTCACTTAAATTAAAGTGGATAGTATTATAATACTGTATCCATAAATATAGAGTTAAACAAGGTGATATATTGAAACACATACATCAATTTAATATATTTTCATCATGGCTAATGCATATCTGAAAGTTAGAATGGAGTGTACATGCATATTAAATGTATCCTTAAAAGTTAGTAAATCATACATATTGTGATATTTAATAAATAAGTTAAGTTATTTAATAATAATACTAAAGTAGTAAATTCCTTATGAGATATGAGTACTAGAGTGTAAATTGATGTTTACATTGGTAAGGATGTTGGTTTCCTAAATTATGGCAAGAAAACTTTTCACTCTTTGAAACCGAATCAAGATCCTTTATATGATTGATAAGAGTCAATGCAACAAGATAGTCATTCACGTAGGAATCCAATACCAATAGATTGATAGCAATAGATAATATCGAAAAAATTATTGAGTCTAGAGCCCATGGAAATAGAGTATGATGACCTAAGAAAATGGATGGAAAATATGTCAACGTAAAGATTACTTGGAGGCGACTCCTTCTAGGATGAATCATCCACCTGAAATTAAACAAGAACTCTTGAGGGTTAGAGTCTCATTTCATATCTGGGACAAAATAATGAAGAGAATAGTAATAAGCGTGTTTCATCCTTTCATCTTGAGAAATCCTGGATGACACTCTATCACTTTTCTTATATTAGGTTTTTAGTATTTATATAGTTTTACCAAATACTTTGCCAAAGGAAGGCCATAAGTATGTGTTCATGTGCGTGGTTCTTCACCTAGTTAGTCAATCTCATATGATCATACCCCTTTACTATAAAACAATAGGGTTCATGACATAGTTGTTTGTGGAATGCTTAGCCATCACAAGTGATTTGGAACACTTAGGGACATGTTGATGGATCCAATAATGACTCAGAGATTACATACATACATACATACATACATATATATATATATATATATATATATATATATATATACACACACACACACGTCAGGGAATAAATGTATGGAACTAAATTTTCATGTCGATTCCTTTATGGGAGAAGAAGAGGAAACATGCAATTGCTTATTATTCAACAATTGCACAGTAGAGACGTACCATGCATGTGATACATGAAGGAGGTTAGCTTAGGTGATTGTTGAGACAATGATGATTAGACACATTGAAATTGATAATTACAATACTCTTAGGTTCAAATATGTGACAACTAAGAAATTCAAAAGGACTATTACTAATTTGATATAGGTTGATATTGAGTGCTAGTTTTTGGAGCCTATCATATACTTGTATGGTTTTATTTATTTTTGTTGGAGCTTTATCATATAACGATATTAATGATATCATGTTAAAGGATATCTACTATGTGACGATTCCTAGCCTAAAAGCCTTTTTATTAATTAAACCTAAGTGGTGTAAGTGATGTAGTTGAGATTAATTCACAAGAAGAATTGATGCACCTTGACATAGGTTCATTACACATGTGGTTTGAGTTAATGGTCACTCACTAATTGTGCATTATCTTGTGAGATATTTCATGGTGATAGATGTTAAACATATATAACTATGATCATTTTGATTTCATAAGAAATCAATTGTGTTAATATATGAGAAATAAACATATATAAGTTGTAGATATTTTGTTAACTTACTTGGGGATGGTGTTTATACGAACTAATGGTTCCCAAGTAGTCCACATTTGTTACAAAATGAATATTGATGTAATGTATTAGGCATATCCATACACATATTATACATTGTTGAATGACGTTGTGTGCCCTAAAAACATTGGCATCAAGAATGATAAAATATGATTGTGGGGCTTGATTGCCAAAGCATGCGACACATAATCACCCAAGACCATTTAAACACTATATAAGGGAGGTAATCAAAGTTAACAAGTAAATATTATGTCTATATTAATTGTGTAAAGGGAACCATAAAGAATATGGAAGATGTTTTAAGTATGACCCTCAAATATTTCGGTATTCCTTAATGGACAAAAAAATCAGGGAGAAATTGCTTGATTTAAAAATTGAAGATACTTGTCACAAGGAGGATAGCAAGATTTTAATAGAGGATATTAATCTTAATTTCCTTTCCTAATATAAGGACTTCAGGACAAAGTCCATTATTAAGAGGGGGTGAATGTAGTGCCCCACTTTGGTTGATGGACACTGATCCTTCATAATTTATTCTTTGAGGACATCAGGTTGAGGATCCAGACACATGACTCTATTATTAGTGGATTTAATTGTTATGTATGTTCTTTATTGATACTGTGATGATGACATCATTGATGGATATGTATGTTCTCTATTGATATCATGATGATGATAGAATTGATGGATAGGTATGTTTTCTATTGATGTTACAATGATGATGGCTTTGATGGATACGTTAAATTCCCATTGATGTTATGATTATGATAACCATGATGGATGTGCCCCCTATGTTAGATACTTACATTAGCTCTGATTCAAAATGAACAACGATGTGAATGACAGTCATGTTGATGTTTCTATTATGATAATGAATAACAAGGAGAAATTTTTTTACTGATGATTATTGAGTATGACAGGAAACCACTAGAGGCACTCACATATGATGAGATGACAACATCTGGTTTGATAGAAATTAATATTTTGTCTTTGAAATTCTAAGTTCAGTTTGAAACTTGATATATATATAAATAAATAAATAAATATATATATATATATACACACACACACTCTGATGATATGTCAGTGGTTGCAGAAACATGTTAGTTGCTTGGCCAAATGACTCACATATGGGTGATGGGGTTGTACAATTGGATGGAACAACATGGGAGGGGTGGAACAGCATTCCTGATCTCACTTGCTAGCACTCCCGCCGTGACTTAGGCTGGAAAGGTCGAAGCACCTTCACCTTGAAGATCACGATGTCGCAAGGGCAGGTCCCAAATTTGGTTCGCTCATGAGGATTTTCTGGGGGCTGCGCATCAATGCGGATTCCTTAATCCCCAACACCATTAGTCTAACTATAGCAGGAAACATATGAAGATAGGGGTCTCTATCATTGCACATATAATTTCCCCTCGTAACCACTGTATACTTGAAGGGAAAGTGGTGTGGCACCGTTGGAATTTCAAGAGAAATTCTTGAAGGGCACGACCGACTTGGCACCCTTGGTATCAAAAAAAAAAAAAAAAATCTTAGGCATGGCACCCTTGGAACTTCGAATGGAAGTTCTTGAAGGGCATGACCTACTTGACACCCTCGACATCATTAAAGAAACTAATAAATATAATCAATATATGAAAATCTAACTAATTCATATCAAGTGACATATGATGTTAGAACCAAAGGAATTAAATCAAAAATAAAACTTAGGGTAAGGGAGGAATAGAAAGAGATAAAATATTTACCATGATAACTCTACCCTTTCCATGTTAAAACAAAATATTAAGTACATAAGACTTAATTATGCAAAAAGGGGAAAAAGGGACATAGAGCTAAGTAGAAAGATGTATTAAAAACTTCATTAAGAGAAGAGGGTGGTGAATTAAAATAAGATAAAAAATTAAAATTTGAGAAATTTAGAGAACTTCCATGTGGCAAGAGCCAACATAAGAAAATTCAAAAAAAGAACAAATTAAGGTAGTTAGGGGACCAAATCTGATAATCATCAATTAACTTCAGTAATAAACACAAATAAAGGAGTAAAAAGGGGAAATCAAGAGACAACTAGGAGAAGAAATAAGAAACCTTGTTGGGTTAAGGGAAATACTATTTTAAATGAATAATTAAGTAAATTATCTTTGGAGAGTCTTGATGAGAGGGTGACACATGGGTGGGTGAATAATCAAATTTTGGGATAGTAAAAAAAATAATTATTTATGCATGAAATTCCAAGTGTCACCTATGAAACCTTCTATAAAAGAAAGGGAAATGGAAGGGAAAAGGACTTTTTGTTTACCCTATGGTTGGATGGACGAGATTATGTCATTTTGAGTGGTTACGAGCTATAGTTGATTTTGGTGAGGTAGAGGATTATAGAGAGGGGACTCTTGAGCCAAGAGGGGCTCACCTCTATCAGCTAGCATATTCCGTCGTTGTACAACTCCATTGCAGCTCAGGGGTCCTCGGGGAAGGAGAGTACCCAAGGAGTAGGCTTGGAGGTCAACCAGTGGGTCATTACATTTGGATTAAGCATGACAACCTTCAAGCTTGTAGGTAGACAATAGCAAGGGAGTTCAAGCAGCGGCAAGTCAAGTTTGGTTCTCGTCCAATGGTGAACGGTACATGTGTTAGTTAGATTGTTTTTAATTGTGATGATTTCATTGTGCCTATAATCAAGTTAAATATATATATGTGATAAGAAGTTAAATTTATGGACTTGATATACGTGATTTAATTTTACTGAGTTTCAACTTGTGTGATTATGGTTTCATTTCCTAGTTACCATGTAAAAAAAAAAATATTTAAAGCCTAACGCTCATCTAGTAAATTAAAGGGTCGGTCTCTACATCATATAAATCTGATTTAAACTTAGGATCACAATCATCAAATGATTCATAAGTATGATCATCTTTAGGCTTAATCATTAGAAGAAAAAAATTCATACTTAAATTTACCAGCCTCTTTACCTGTCCAACATTTACCATAGCAATATTTGTCTTCTTGCAATGTGATTTAACAATGTACTCCTTTCCATCTTTGAATAAATGGTATTTGTTCTCATGGTGATGGAAGATCGTTTTCCTGTCATACAAGTAATGAATTCCCAACACAATACCTGTTATGTCAAGCATAACCACATCTAATTCAACCGTGTCAACAAAATGTGCAGTTATTGCAAACCACAATATACACTTCTTTGAAACTTGTAAATTTGCATCCTTACAAATCCAAGCAAGTGGATATGGTTTTGGATGTGGAATGGTCTCAAGATTAAGTTTCTTGACCAAGTATTCAAAGATTAAGTTTGCCTGTGACCCACTTTCAAACAATGTGTCAATCTTAGTATGTTTAGATATGACCATCACATGAAACAGTTCAATTCTCTCTTCTTCATTCGGAGCATGTAAGTGACAGTTTGATGTACTAGTACTGGGTTTAGTTTCAATTTATTTTCCCTTCATGTTCTTCAATCCCATGGCTTTAATTTTAGATTCATCACCTAAATCCTCTCCTAAATCATGTTGAGTTGTAGTTGCAGTT
This sequence comes from Pinus albicaulis, assembly GCA_034641835.2. Classification (NCBI taxonomy): domain Eukaryota; kingdom Viridiplantae; phylum Streptophyta; class Pinopsida; order Pinales; family Pinaceae; genus Pinus; species Pinus albicaulis. Next base: position 1,247,825,631 of record CM076577.1, read on the forward strand.
TTCTATTTCCCTTTGTTGTTGATATGTTTGGGCCTCTTTTTATGATGTAATTTCCAACATTGATCTTCATTATGACCTTCTCTTGAAAAATGTTTAAAACCACTTTTTCTCCCTCTTTCTTGACAGATGAATTCTTTTATCTTTTACCTTTTGAGGTCTTCTCTTTGTTTTTACCCTTAAAGCATTTGTTCCTACCCTCATCAGAAATGTTTTCCCTCTAGCTTCTAGATGTGTGGCCTGAACACATACCTCATTTAGACTTTTTGTGTTAAACATGAGAATAGTATGTCTTAGATAGCTATGTAAGCCTCCTATGTACTTGAGTAAAGTATCTTGGCTCTGCAAATCTACCCCTAATAAGAGAGCTCTTCTCCTAAATTCTTGGGTGTAAACTTGCACATTTTGTCCTTTCAATAGTCTAAAATTTTTCCAGTTCATTATAGATTTCTACATATGAGCTAATGTATAAAGCTATCGTTTTATTGCAGAAATGAAATCATTCTATGATAGAATAATCTTACCATGCTTCTTGATCTCCTCCTTTGTCTTAGCTTCCCACCAAACAAGTGTTGCACCTTCCATTCACAATGAAGCTAATTGGATTTTGGTATCATCATCTTGAAGGTTCTGGATTCTCAAATAGACCTCCAATTTCCTAATCCAATTATCAATATTTTCTACATTGAATTCACCATTAAACATTAGCAATTCAAACTTAACATCAAGTTTTAGAAAATGACTTTTACCAGTGTTCTTTGACTTATGTGGCTGATATACTGAAGATGAAGTAGAGGATGATGATGATGAGGGTGAGGATGGTGACTTTCCACTGCCTCCATTTCCTCCATTTCCCTTCTTTGATTTATCTTCATCATTGTGACCTCCTGATGATCCATGTCCTTCCTTGTGAATTTTGGATCCTTCTCCTTCCAGTTTCTCATTTCTTTCTTGATAAAGGATTCTCACCATCTCAGTCATGTCAAGGAATGCTTTCCTAAACACCCTTTCTTTCTTTTTGGGATCCACTTCTTCATGAATTTCTCCTTCCTCTAAAGGCATGATTAATGTTGCTTCTGCTTCTTTAGGAGGTGAACTAGGTGTTGGAGATTGTGGAAATCTTGCTCTCCTTTGTTGTGGCTCACTTTGAGACCCTCTTTCTCCCACCATTGTGCCTTCTCCTCTCTTGATCTTGAGCCTAGTAAGCATGTGAAACTTGTAAACAGTTAAAAAAATATTTTGCACAAAACAACACTAGAGAATAAACTCTAGCTTTGATACTAACCTGATTTCAAAGGACTGTATAATTTTGTTGTGCTAAGTGTCTTTTTAGTTAATAAACATGTGCATAATTGTCTCCATTTATTTTCTTACGTATTGAGGATTTAACCATGAAATATAAGTGATTTTAGTGAATTAGAAGCATGAAAATAAGCCTAAATAACACTGAACATTGGTGTATAACAGATAAATAAAATCACACATAACATTTACACAATAGGCATGATGAAGCAGTTCACCCCTCCTGGGCTACATCTGCCGGTCTAGCTCCCAATGGCATGTCCCTCTTTCATTATGCTAAAAATTTTGCAAATACATGTGTTTACAAGCCTCCAATGGCTATTTTCTCTGCACCAATGGCTCCAAAATGCTCCAATTAGTCTAGGTAGACTCTTGTTTCACCCAAATTGGTCAAAAATTAACCCTTCTAGCCATTTTCCCAATAACCCCTACAAAACCTCCACTAAATGTGGAGAACTGCACTTATCTGCAGATAAAAATGGCCAAACTCCGCAATTTTAGAGGCGCGCTCTAGTTTAACCACCAATTTTAAAAATAATATTTAATGTTGGGGAGGGGGTGGCCACATGCCAACCCCCGAAACCCCGTGATCGTTAAACCTTGGAGCGCAACCAATGCTGAAACTGTGGTTGCATTTTGAGTTATAACCGGAGTTTTCCATAACGGTGCAGATTTTGTGGTTACCGTTACATATGATAAGGGTGGATTGAAATGGTTGATGTCGGCAGTAACCATTTGATGTCGTGGTTTTGTGTGTAGCATGTGTCCACTCCACGGGGCCTCCGGCGGGTTGGGATCGCCGGCAGTTCCAACCCCCCCCCCCCATGTGCTATTGTTTGAAACCTTAAATAGTGCTAGAAACCATATAATGTTAAGACTCATGGTGTAGCCCGAATAGTGGAGAGCTTTGCGTGCATGCCGGAGGTCACGGGGTCGAACCCCCCGAACCTCATAAAAATTTTATTACACCGCCCAGGGGACACGTGGCGGCCTCTGGGCTGGCCACGTGTCACCCATCCATTGGATGAAAATAAATAACGTACAACCATCCACAAATCAAAACACGCCACTTGGAAGAATATTACTGGCTTGAGAAAATGGAACATTCTTAAGAATATTATTCTTTTGCTGACTGTGTACCTGCATGCCGACTGGGCATCCCAATCAAACTTGTCACAAATTTAGCTATTTGGGAAATCAATCAGAACGCGATATCTCCCTCATACGACATCAGTTTTTTGAACCATTCGCGGCGCTGGAATCAGAAAGATGAGATCTACCTGATCGCTCAGGTTTGGAATAGTTTCAATAACTTTCAATTTTGAGCAAAATTTATGAACTCTTAATCACCTAAAGCTTGGGATTCCCCAAATTTCTCATTAGAATCTTTCTCTTATCTAACTAAGTAAAAAAAAGGCGCGAGGGGGGGGGGGGGTAATTTTAAGTGTGTACAGGTCCGTAAGATGACGTTTGTCAGGGTGAGTTACCCTTTTCCCATTGATGACAAAGGGGGAGACAATGTTGTAGGAAGAGGTGTCATGATCGCAGGGGGAGTACTTGTGTTGCCATCAATGCCAAAGGGGGAGATTTTTTCGCAGTGGTTGTCATTCATGTCAACCCAAGCATCACTAGGGGTTACCCCGATCTTGCGTAGGATTTTTGACTTGAAAAATTACTATGTTCTGAGTCAAGGATATTTTGAATGGTTTCTACTTGTCAAGATGTTTCTATTGATATATGGCATGCCACATAATTCTTCATAGTTTGGGAGATATAAGTATTTGAAGTTAGTAACCCCAATTAGTGGGCTAAAACCACACGGGGTTGCGGCATGACACTAATAATTGGTTGTGGTCATTGAATTGTCAATAATTAATAATTTTTTAAATTCCTAAAATCCCTCCAATGTTCACTTGTTGAATAACCTATCAACCTAAGCATTTTTATAAATGGTGACCCTCATATCCTCCTCATGTAAGGATTTCGCTACTTATAACATGTCATCGTGGCATTTTCGCTATAATTTTTTTTCTACGAAGCTTCAATTGTTGAAACTAAAATCAAATTTGGGCGAAATCCTCATGAAGCTCGTGTCTGAATTTCAGATATATTGGTTCGCTATATTTTCAGAGATATGAACTGAGGAAGTTAGGGTTTTTGCAGGCTCCCAAATTTCATGTCAAACAGGTGACCTTGGGAAAATCATCATAACTTTCTCTCTGAGCATTGGATTCAAATTTCGTAAAATTTGACAAAAAGAGGACGGGTTGTAGTTTGTTGTCTATCGTTTTTAGGACCAAAGGTTCAAACAGTGACAAGTTCTCTCTACTGAACGAGTCTATAATCATGTAATCGTAGGATATTGGGCATAACTATTTTTGGAAGAATCCAATGTTGATCAGAACTATGGGGTTGGAAACATGACTCAGAGGGCTACAACAGGATGGAATTTCATACCTTAAGGATCTGAAATTACGCAAATACAACAGATTCAATATCTAGCTTCTACAAGGTAAGAAAAAATATGCATTCAAGGATCATTGCAGTAAGGACAACACATCAACAGTCAAGGGTAAGTCTACTACAACAATGTATGTATGATTAGTGTTTGAATTTTAATTTTAATATCATATTTAACATGTGTTTTTGCATGAAAGTGTAATTATATTGTATGTATGTTTGATTGGGTTTTGTTCATAAATGTTGAACATATTTACATTTGAATTTTGAATATTTCTCTGGCATATGGTTTGCAGGAAAGTGTAAGTATTTTTTTTGTATATTGGTTTGGGTCTTGTTAATTAATGCATGTGCAGGAAGGAGGACACAATAGGGCAACTCAGATACATATCTAAAGGACAATGAAACACCAAAGTACCATTACTTGAAGCGAGAACAACAATACCTCAACAGCTACTAGTGTTCAAAGAAGCAGTGTCAAGTCAAGTATCAGGTCATGTCAAAAGTCAGTATTGTAAAAATCATCATTGTAAAATTGTAAAAGAGTCATTATTGTAAGAGAGTCAATTTTCCTAGAGTTGGAGAGGCATTGTTGGGAGGTATATGTGTCATTATTGGATAATGTTATGGTTGGGTTGCAGGTCATAGTGTGATTGGGTGATTGGTCTAGTTAAAGAATATCATATGAATCATATTGTATTGTAGATCATTGTCCCTGGTATGGGACTCCACACTCTTGTCTTATTTCTTATCATTATAGGGTGGCAGGGAGGTGCTAGGTTGGTGCATGAAGTCACCTAAGTCACCTATAGGTTGGAGCCTATGAACACGGGGTGGTAGGTTGGTCCGGGATGTCGGGGCATCCATTCAGTTGACTACTGAAGAAACAAGGCCATTGGGGCATCCTTACAATGGGAGTTGGAGAAGAATGCTTTTCTATAATTCTAGGAAGTTGTACCTTTCATTTCAATTGGGGCTGAATATTAAAGAATTTATTAGAAAAGCGTTCAGTGGTTTTTGACCCGAAGGGGGTTTTCCACCTAAAATTCGTGTGCCTATTGTGTTATATTGTTTATTGTTGTTACTGGTTAAACATCAATAATAATTGAATATTAACTAACGCTGTGAAAATATTTAAAAAGTGATAATTGATAAGAAATATTGATTCACCCCCCTCTTAGTATTTCCAGCAAAGACCTGATATTGTGAAGAAACCTGTGGAGCATCTCTAAGCATTATTGAAGATTCCTGGAAGGCCAGTGTGCAAATCTATTACAGAATATTTTGGAGCAAGCTTAGTGCAACCATTTGAATACATCTTGTTGAGAAGCTTTAGCTGATCTTGGAGACATTATTGGAGACCATGATGCGTTGAAGTCATCATGAAGTGACCTTGGAGAATTTTGTTTGGGTAACATGAAGAGTTGTGGAGACACCTTCATGAGAAGACAAAGTATTCATTGATGAGCTAAGTGCCTTGAAGATCGTTTGAGGGAAGTTATGAAGGTGAAAATATTGTCACGGCTCATTTCAGAAGATAATGGGAGCCATGAAGAATCGTTGAATCTATCTTGAAGAATTGAAACAAAGGGTTGGAGCCCTAGAGGATAGGAGTCCTCAAGAAGACCAGGTTGGAGCCTGTACCAGAGACAGGGTTAGAGCCCTAGAGGTTGGAGCCTGATAGAGACAAGGTTGGTGCCTTTGGTGTTTGGCAAAGTATAGGTTGGAGTCTGGTGGATTGGAAATTGGTGTCTTCATCTAGGTTTGGATCCCTACACTATATTGTACTTGATTTATTGTAAAGAAGAGGATTGAAGTCCTCGTTATTCTTGACTAATAAAAGTATTTTTTCTTATTGTTCATTTTGTGTAATTATAAGTGATCTTGACTTGTAAAAATAACAATTGAAAAGAAATATTGGACTTTATGGGCCAATTGGAGCCTCATTGCTTATGTATTTTTCAATTATATGTATTGCACTCGCTGCCATTTTGATATATTCAACTTTGCATGGAATATAAATGAGCAAACTTTGCATATTTTGTCTCTATTGGCTTGTAATCATGGTTGAAAATCTTAAAAATACTTTTTTTTATTAAAAATTAATTATTTAATGTATTTTTTTAAAAACCGGTTCGTTTAGACCTAACTAGTACCGGTTAGACTGGTTCCGGTCTGGTTACCGATTCATTAGGTCCATTGGTCTGGTCACCGGTTCCGGTTGTTAATATTATGATAAAACATGACCCACTATCTATCATGCAAGGCCAATAGTAATACCTCTGTAGATGCGCCACTGTTTGCTTACCCCAAAGTGTCCAACAATAAGAGATGAATGAGCTTCTCTCATGACACTTAGCCTCTCTCCTTGAGGTATACACAATTTTCCCAAATGAAACAACAAATTTTTATGCATGTGATAATCATTTTTTTCAACTTGATTCCCTTCACTCAAACTAGAATACACATCTTAAAAATCTACATCATGTGCATATTGTTCTATGTAACTCTCATGTACAATAGAATCATTTTTAAGTAAATTAGAAGCACTTATAATCGGCCTTGAAAGCATATCAGCAACTTTATTGAAAATACCTTTCTTGTACCTTATAACTAAGTGAAACTGTTGAAGAAATCCCATCCACCTGAAATGTCGTGATTGCTGCAATTTCGTTTGCGACTGCAAGTACTGTAATGGTTGGTGATCTGTATGTATAATCGTCTCTTTAACCATCAAGTAGTGTTTCCACTTCTTGACGCTTTGTACCAACACATACAACTCTTTTTCATATGTAGGATAATTAGTTACAGCACCATTTAATGTTTTAGAATGAAAAGTGATAGGCTTACCATGTTGCAAAAGAACTGCGCCCATGGCATAATCACTAGCATCAGTTTGTATCTCGAATGGTTGTCTCAAATGTTTTAATGCAAGGACTGGAGCTTAAATGATCTTGTCTTTTAAATCTTCGAAAGCTTGTTGTTGTTTTCCTCCCCATTTGAAGCCTTTCTTCACACTTTTCACTGCATGCATAGGAGTTGCAATGGCAGAAAATTTAGCAATCAAATTTCTTCAATACTGAGCTGCACCTAAGAAACTTCTTACCTCTGTTGCATTTTTGGGAGTGGGCCAATTCACAATGGCTTCCACATTAGAAGGATCAATTCTCAACTCGCCTCCTCCTACAATGTGTCCCAAATAAACCAAAGAAGTCTTTCCAAACTCATACTTTGACATCTTAAGAAATAATTTCTCTTTCTTCAAAACATCAAGCACCCTATTCACATGCGAGACACGTTATTCTCTTGTTTTTCTGAAAATCAGTATGTCATCTAAATACACAATCACAAAGTCATCAAGAAATGGATGCAAAACACTATCCATAACACGCATGAAAGTTTCCGGTGCATTACACAAACCAAATGGCATAACCAACCACTCAAAGAGTCCTTGTTTGGTTTTTAATGTAGTTTTCCATATGTCACTTTCTGCAATTATTACTTGATGATATCCACTTCGTAAATATATCTTAGTGAAAAACTTTGCTTCTTTCAGCTGATCAAGAAAATCATCTATCGTTGGGAGTGGGTATTGATTCTTTACCGTTATCTTGTTCAAAGCTCTGAAGTCTAAACACATGCGCCAAGTCCCATCTTTCTTCGGAATCAAGACTATCGGTGAACCCCATGGAGAAGTGCTTGGCCTTATGAGTCCTTTGTCCAACATCTCTTTGATTTTCCTCTTTATTTCAGCATTCTCCATTATCGACATGTGATACATGCCGATGTTTGGAAGAGGACAATCTTGCTGCAACTGAATCTCATGTTGAATCTCCCTTTTCGGAGGCAATCCTATTGGCTCATGAAACATCTCATGATGTGCATCAACTACATCATATAAATTTGATTTCAACTTAGGATCACAATCCTCAAATAATTCATGATTATGATCATCTTTAGGCTTAATCATTAGAAGAAAAAAATTCTTACTTAAATTTACCAGCCTCTTTACCTGTCGAGCATTTACCATAGCAATATTTGTCTTCTTGCAATGTGATCTAACAATGTAATCCTTGCCATATTTGAATAAATGGTATTTTTTCTCATGGTGATGGATGATCGTTTTCCTGTCATACAAGTAAGGACTGCACAACACAACACCTGTTATGTCAAGCGGAACCATATCTAATTCAACTGTGTCAACAAAATGTGCAGTTATTGCAAGCCGCAATATACACTTCTTTGAAACTTGTAAATTTTCAGCCTTACAAATCCAACCAAGTGGATATGGTTTTAGATGTGGAATGGTCTCAAGGTTAAGTTTCTTGACCAAGTCTTTAAATATTAAGTTTTCTTGTGACCCACTATTAAACAATTTGTCAATCTTAGTATGTTTGGATATGACCCTCACATGAAACAGTTCAATTCTCTCTTCTTCATTTGGAGCATGTAAGTGATAGTTTGATGTACTAGTACTGGGTTTAGTTTCAATTTCTTTCCCCATCATGTTCTTCAATCCCATGGCTGTAATTTTAGATTCATCACCTGAATCCTCTCCTAAATCATGTTGAGTTGTAGCTGCAGTTTTCTGTTTCCCTTTGTTGTTGAGATGTTTGGGCCTCTTTTTAGGATGTTATTTCCAACATTGATTTTCATTATGACCTTCTCTTGAAAAATGTTTACAAACCACTTTTTCTCCCTATTTCTTGACAAATGCATTCTTTTTTATTTTACCTTTGAGGTCTTCTCTTTGTTTTTACCCTTAAAAGGTTTATTCCTACCCTCATCAAAAATGTTTTTCCCTCTAGCTTCTAGATGTGTGGCTCGAACACATACCTCATCTAGACTTGTTGGGTTAAACATGAGAATAGTATGTCTTAGGTAGCTATGTAAGCCTCCTATGTACTTGAGCAAAGTATCTTGGCTCTGCAAATCTACCCCTAATAAGAGAGCTCTTCTCCTAAATTCTTGGGTGTAAACTTGCACATTCTGTCTTTTCAATAGTCTAAAATTTTTCCAGTTCATTATGGATTTCTACATATGAACTAATGTATAAAACTGTCATTTTATTGCAGAAATGAAATCATTCCACAATAGAATAATCTTACCATGATTCTTTATCTCCTCCTTTGTCTTAGCTTCCCACCAAACAAGTGTTGCACCTTCCATTCACAATGAAGCTAATTGGATTTTGGTATCATCATCTTGAAGGTTCTGGATTCTCAAATAGACCTCCAATTTCCTAATCCAATTATCAATATTTTCTGCATTGACTTCACGATTAAACATTGGCAATTCAAACTTAACATCAAGTTTTAGAAAAGGACTTTTACCAGTGTTCTTTGACTTATGTGGCTGATGTACTGAAGATGAAGTAGACGATGATTATGATGAGGGTGAGGATGGTGACTTTCCACTGCCTCCATTTCCTCCATTTCCCTTCTTTGATTTATCTTCATCATTGTGACCTCCTGATGATCCCTATCCTTCCTTGTGAATTTTGGATCCTTCTCCTTCCAGTTTCTCATTCCTTTCTTGATACAAGATTCTCACCATCTTAGTCATGTCAAGGAATGCTTTCTTGAACACCCTTTCTTCCTCTTTGGGATTCACTTCTTCATGGATTTCTCCTTCCTCTGGAGGCATGATTAATGCTACTTCTGCATCTTTAGGAGGTGAACTAGGTGGTAGAGATTGTGGCAATCTTGCTCTCCTTTGTTGTAGCACACTTTGAGACCCTCTTGCTCCCACCAATGTACCTTCTCCTCTCTTGATCTTGAGCCTAGTAAGCATCTGAAACTTCCAAACGGTTAAAAAAATATTTTGCACAAAACAACACTAGAGAATAAACTCTAGCTCTAATACCAACCTGATCTGAAAGGACTGTATTAGTTTTTTGTGCTAAGTGTCTTCTTAGTTAATAAAAATGTGCATAATTGTCTCCATTTGTTTTCTTACGTATTAAGGATTTAACCATGAAATATAAGTGATTTTAGTGAATTAGAAGCATGAAAATAAGCCTAAATAACACCGAACATCGGTGTATAACAGAGAAATAAAACCACACATAACATTTACACAACAGGCATGATGAATCAGTTCACCCCTCCTGGGCTACATCTACTGGTCCGGCTCCCAATGGCATGTCCATCTTTCATTATGCTCAAAATTTTGCAAATACATGTGTTTACAAGCCTCCAATGGTTGTTTTCTCTACACCAATTGCTTCAGAATGCTCCAATTAGTTTAGGTAGACTCTTGTTTCATCCAAATTGGTCGAAAATTGACCCTCCTAGCCATTTTCCCAATAACCCCTACAAAACCTCCACTAAATGTGGAGAACTGCACTTATCTGCGGATAAAAATGGTCAAACTCAGCAATTTTAGGGGCGCGCTCCAGTTTAACCACCAAATTTAAAAATAACATTTAATGTTGGGGAGGGGGTGGCCACATGCCAACCTCCGAAACCCTGCGATCATTAAACCTTGGAGTGTAACCAATGCCGAAACTCTGGTTGCAGTTTTAGTTATAACCGGAGTTTTCCATAACCGTGTGGATTCCTTGGTTACCGTTACATGTGATAAGAGTGGATTGAAATGGTTGCTGTTGGCAGTAACTATTTGATGTCGCAGTTTTGTGTGTAGCATGTGTCCACTCCACGAGGTCGGCAGCGGGTTAGGATCGTCGGCGGTCCCCCCCCCGCTCCCCCTCCCCCATGCGCTATTGGTCGAACCCCCCAGACCTCATAAAAATTTTATTACACCGCCCAGGGGACATATGGCGGCCTCCGGGCTGGCCACATGTCACACATCCATTGGATGAAAATAAATAACTTACAACCACCCACGAATCAAAACACGCCACTTGGAAGAATCTTACTAGCTTGAGAAAATGGAATATTCTTAAAAATATTCTTCTTTTTCTGACTGTGTACCTGCATGTTGACTGGGCATCCCATTCAAACCTATCACAAATTTATTCTTTTGGGAAATCGATCAGAACGCGATATCTCCCTCATACGACATCGGTTTGTCGAACCATTCACGGCACCAGAATCAGAAAGATGATATCTACTCGGTCGCTCAAGTTTGGCATAGTTTCAAGCACTTTCAATTTTGAGAAAAATTTATGAACTCCTAATCACCTAAAGCTTGGAATTCTCCCAAGTTCTCATTAGGAACTTTCTCTTATCTAACTAAGTAAAAAAGCAGGGGGGGGGTAAGTAGAGGCATGTACAGGTCCACAGGATGGCGTTTGTCAGGGTGAGTTACCCTTTTCCCATTGATGACAAAGGAGGAGATAATGTTGTAGGAAGAGGTGTCATGATCGTAGGGGGAGTACTTGTGTTGCCATCAATGCCAAAGGGGGATATTTTTTATCAGTGGTTGTCATTGATGTCAACCTAAGCATCACCAGGGGCTACCCCGATCTTGCGTAGGAATTTTGACTTGACAACTTATTCTGTTTTGATTCAAGGGTATTTATAATGGTTTCTACTTGTTGAGATGTTTCCGTTGATATATGGCGTGCTACGTAATTCTTCACGATTTGAGAGATATTTGTGTTTGAAGTTATTAACCCCAGTTAGTGGGCTAAAACCCCACGAGGTTGTGGCATGACACTAATAATTGGTTGTGGTCATTGAATTGTCAATAATTAATAATTTCTTAAGCTCCTAAAACCATCCAATGTTCACTTGTTGAATACCCTATCAACCTAAGCATTTATATAAATGGTGACCCTCATATCCTCCTCATGTAAGGATTTTGCTACTTATAACATGTCATCGTGGAATTTTCGCTATAAATTGTTTTTTGCGAAGCTTCAGATGCTAAAACTAAAATTAAATTTGGGCGAAACCCTCATGAAGCTCATGTCTAAATTTCAGATATTGGTTCGCTATATTTTCAGAGATATCAGCTGAGGAAGTTAGGGTTTTTGCAGGCTCCCAAATTTCATGTCAAACAGGTGACCTTGGGAAAATCATCATAACTTTCTCTCTGAGCATTGGATTCAAATTTCATTAAATGTGACAGAAAGAGGATAGGCTGCAGTTTTTTGTCTATCATTTTCAGGACCAAAGGTTCAAACAATGACACGCGACACTTTGTACAAATTCGCTCTACTTAACGAGTCTATAATCATGTCATCATAGGATATTGGGCATAACTATTTCTTGAAGAGTCCAATGTTGATCAAACCTATGGGGTTAGAAACAGGACTCAGAGGGCTACCACAGGATGGAATTTCAGACCTTAGAGATATGAAATTACACAAATACAACAGATTCAATATCTAGCTTCTAGAAGGCAGGAAAAAATATGCATTCAAGGATCACTGCAGTAAGGACAACACATCAACAGTCAAAGGTAAGTCTACTACAACAAGGTATGTATGATTAGTTTTTGAATTTTAATTTTAATATCATATTTTACATTTGTTTTTTCAGGACAGTGTAAGTATTTTTTATGTATGTTTGATTCAGTTTTGTTCATAAATGTTGAACATATTTACATTTGAATTTTGAATATTTCTCTGGTATATGGTTTGCAGGAAAGTGTAAGTATTTTGTTTGTATATTGGTTTGGGTCTTGTTTATTAATGCATGTGCAGGAAGGAGGACATAATAGGGAAACTTAGACACATATCGGAAGGACAATGCAACACCAAAGTACCATTACTTGAAGCAAGCACAATAATACCTCAACAGTTGTTAGTGTTCAAAGAAGCAATGTCAAGTCAAGTATCAGGTCGTGTCAAAAGTCAGTATTGTAAAAATCATCATTGTAAAATTGTAAAAGGGTCATTATTGTAAAAGAGTCAATTTGCGTAGAGTTGGATAGGCATTGGTGGGAGGTATAAGTGTCATTATTGAATAATGTTATGGTTGGGTTGCAGGTCATAGTGTGATTGGGTGATTGGTCTAGTTCAAGAAAATCATTATGAATCATATTGTATCATAGATCATTGTCCCTGGTATGGGAATCCACACTCTTCTCTTATTTCTAATCATTATAGGGTGGCAGGGAGGTGCTAGGTTGGTGCATGAAGTCACCTACAGGTTGGAGCCTGTGAACACTTCAGGGTGGTAGGTTGGTCTAGGATGTTGGGGCATCCATTTAGTTGACTACTGAAGAAACGAGGGCATTGGGGCGTCCTTACAGTGGGAGTTGGAGAAGAATGTTTTTCTAGAATTATAGGAAGTTGTACTTTTCATTTCAGTTGGGGCTGAAGATTAAAGAATTTATTAGAAAAGCGTTCAGTGGCTTTTGACCCGAAGGGGGTTTTCCACCTAAAATTCGTGTGCCTATTGTGTTATATTGTTTATTGTTGTTACTGGTTAAACATCAAGAATAATTGAATATTAACTAATGCTCTGAAAATATTTAGAAAGTGATAATTGATAAGAAATATTGATTCACCCCCCTCTTAGTATTTCCAGCAAAGACCTGATATTGTGAAGAAACCTTTGGAGCGTCTCTAAGCATTATTGAAGATTGCTGGAAGGCTAATGTGCAGATCTATTAAAGAAGCTTTTGGAGCAATCTTAGTGCAACCATTTGAATACATCTTGTTGAGAAGCCTTAGCTGATCATGGAGACATTATTGGAGACCATGATGCGCTGAAGTCATCATGAGGTGACCTTGGAGAATTTTGTTTGGGAAACATGAAGAGTTGTGGAGACACCTTCATGAGAATACAAAGTATTCATTTATGAGCTAAGTTCCTTGGAGATCGTTTGAGGGAAGTTATGAAGGTAAGTATATTGTCACGGATCATTGCAAAAGATATTGGGAGCCGTGAAGAATCATTGAATCTATCTTGAAGAATTGAAACAAAGGGTTGGAGCCCTAGAGGATTGGACTCCTCAAGAAGACTAGGTTGGAGCCTGTACCAGAGACAGGGTTAGAGCCCTAGAGGTTGGAGCTTGATAGAGACAAGGTTGGTGCCTTTGGTGCTTGGCAAGGTATAGGTTGGAGTCTGGTGGATTGGAAATTGGTGTCTTCATCTAGGTTTGGATCCCTACACTATATTGTACTTGATTTATTGTAAAGAAGAGGATTGAAGTCCTTGTTGTTCTTTACTAATAAAAGTATTTATTCTTATTGTTCATTTTGTGTAATTATAAGTGATCTTAACTGGTAAAAATAAAAATTGATTCCTTCAAGATGTTAGACAATAATTTTCTTTATAACTATTCAGAAATTTATAGTATAGACCTTGGGGTTTTTAGGATTCTTTATGCATAAGGACATTTGGAAGAGGATAAGTCCCATCATAAGGGTTAGGGAATATTAATTGTGGCTCTAATTGTGGTCTCCAACAATCATGCATGTCATCAAATGTGTCATCGTGGCCTTCAATAGTGCTCATATTGACATCAATGACAATTATTGACCAATAATCTCCCCCTTTGTAATTGATGGAAATATTCTCCCTTCTTCCAAGATTTTCTCCCCCTTTGACATCAATGGAAAATAGGGTGTCCATGTACTCCCCTTATCAAGCTTCTTATTTTGATTTTTCTCCCCCTATCATGTGGCTCCTACCCCTGTCGATGTGTTGTCTTAATGTGATGCAAGAGAAATGACCCCCATATTTTGGCGAAGATATTCAAATTCTTCTCGTGCTAGGGGTTTTGTGAACTTATCTACAATTTATTCATTTGTATTGACGTATTCCAATCTGATATTATGTTCAAAAACTTTTTCTCGAAGAAAATGGTATTTGATTGGAATATGTTTTGTCTTTGAGTGCATTACCAGATTCTTCGAAAGACTGATGGCGTTGGTGTTGTCACAATAGATAATGATTGGTTGATTAGTCTCTATTTTGACATCTTTCAATGCTTTCTTCATCGACATTATTTGTGTACAACAATCTACAAAAACCATATATTCGGCTTCAGTTGTGGAGAGAGATATGGATGATTGTTTTTTGTTGACCCAAGATACAAGACAGTCTCCCATGAAGAATTCATTTGCACTAGTGCTTTTTTGATCGTCCACGTTTCCATCCCAATCATCATCGGTGTAAGCTATCATTGTAAGAGTTGTGTTTTTGGGATAACATAGGCCAAAATTGGGAGTACCTTTAAAATATCTGAGAATTATTTTCACAACCAACAAATGGGATCCCTTAGGAGCTGATTGAAATCTCGACACCATTCATATTGCTTGCATAATATCGGGACGTGAAACAGTTAACTATAGAAGAGATCCAATTATTGACCTATAAAGAGTTGCATCCACTGAAGGGGATTCAACATATTTGCTTAATTTGCAATATCTAGTCATTGGTGTGCTTATAGGAGCACATTCTTCCATCCCATATCTCTTAAGCATGTTTTTAAGATATTTTCCTTGGGATATGAACATACCTGCTTTAGTTTGAGTTACTTATAGACCAATGAAGTAAGATAGTTCACCAATTATAGAAATTTCAAACTCCTTAGACATATTTTGAGAAAATTCATGACGCATCTTATCATTGTTGTTGGCAAAAATCAAATCATCGACATATACAAGAGTGACAACTAATTTATGTTTGTCCATATTCATGTAGAGATTGCTTCCCGCCACCCCTTATTTGAATCTTTTTTGTTGTAGATAATGATCCAATCTTGCATACCAAGATCTAGGAGCTTGATTCAATCCATATAACGTTGTTTTCAACTTACATACAAAGTCTTTTCCTTCTGCTAGATCAAACCCTTCCAATTGCTCCATGTAAACTTCTTCCTTTATATCACCATTTAGAAATGTTGATTTCACGTCCATTTCATAAACTTCGAATCCTTTGGAACAAGAAAATGCCAAAAACATTATTATAGCTTCCAAACGAGCTACTGGGGCAAATGTTTATTCAAATTCAATTCCTTCAATTTGTGAATATCCTATACAAACAAGCCTTGCCTTATTTCTGATGATTTATCCATCTTCATTAAAAAAAAAATCGAACACCCATTGGGTTCCAATTATATTTTTATTGTTGGACAAGGTACAAGTTCCCATGTTTCATTCTTTTCGATTTGAAACATTTCTTCTTCCATAGCTTCCACCCAATGAGCGTAGTACTTACTAGCTTGAGAAAATTTTTCTAGTTCTACCATGGATAGTAAGACAACATCTTTTCTTGGTGTACTTGTCATCCTTCTTCGGGTTTGTATTCCATCATCTACATGTCCGATAATTTTTTCTTCCAAATGGTGTTTTTGGAGTAATTTTACCTTTGATGGAGTTTTATATGGTTCCTTTTAATTTTCTTAATCCTTTTCTTCCTTTTTTGACTCTTCTTCTAATTCTTTAAAAATAGAATATTCTTCATGGAATTCAATTCCATTTCCTAGAAATTATTCATTAATATTTACACAATGATTTCTACTACCTTTCGTAGTCGATTATTGTAGAATTTGTATGCTTTGATCCTTGTAGAATATCCAAGAAATATTCCTGCATCAACACAAGAATCAAACTTGCCCAGTGAGTAATCATTGATCTTCATAAAGCATTTCCTTCCAAAAATTCTAAAATATTTCACTGAATCAGGTCATCCTTTCCATAATTCATATGGATTATTGTCATTATTTGGTCATAGTTGAGCTCTATTCAAGGTATATATTGTTGTCTCAACTTCTTCTTTCCAAAACTTGACTTGCAAATCAGCTACTAGTAACATTATTCTTGCCATTTCTTCTACAGTTCTATTTTTTATTTCTACAAGTCCATTTTGTTTAGGAGTTCTAACTAAAGAGATTTCTCTTTTGATTCCATGTATTTTACAGAAATCATCGAATTCCTTTGAAGTGAATTATCCTCCTCTCTTTGTTCTAAGACACTTGATTTTTTATTATTTTTCATTTTGTACAAGAGCTTTGAAATTATTAAATATTAAAAAGCTCCGCATTTGAATTTTATAAAGAATACCCACATCATTCTAGTATAGTCGTCTACAAATAGAGAAAAGTACCTTTATCCTTATAGAGTTGGAGTTCTGGTTGGTGCACATAAATTTGCATGTATGATTTCCAAAGGTTTTGATGTTGAGAACTCCTTAGTCTTGAAGCAACTTCTAGTTTTCTTTCCATGTTGACATGGGCCACACACAACCTGTTCCGGCTTTATGATTTCTGGAATGTCCCTCACTGCACATGTTTTGTTGATATTAACCAAGTTGTCAAAGTTTATATGTCCCAATCGTTTGTTCCATAACCAACTTTCATATGTTCAACTCATACAACATTTTTCTTCTTTAATTTTACTCAAAATGTATACATTATCAGGTGTTCTTACTCACTTTCCCACAAGTTCTCCTAAAGAGGATTTTCTCATCTCACAGTTTTTAGTACTGAAGATATCATTATGTACTTGGTCACAAATATGCCTAACCCTTAGAAGATTGTGTTTGAGCCCTTCCACTAGCAATGCATTTTGTGCTTTTCCCTTTCCATTTACAAGAGCAATTGTCCCTTTTACAGAAATTTTAGCATATTCACGTCCAAATGATACATTTCCATCATTTTTGTTTAATGAGATAAAATTATTTTGGTCACCTGTCATGTGTCTTGAACATCCACTATCCACAAACCATTGATTTTCCTCACTATGTGCACATAAAAGCTAGGCCACATTCATTTGTAGTGGGTTCTTCCTTTTTCAACTCTTCCCTTTTTGATATAAATGGACAAATTTGTGCATCATGGTCAAAATCATTGCATTTTGAGTATACTAGATCATACTTAGCCAAAGGATCAAATGAATTGTAGGTCTTGATTTTACCTTGTTATTTTAAGTTTCATGGCTTGCTTTGATAATTGGTCCTATATCTTGAGATATTATCCTTATAAGCCTTGCAATGCTTAGCTTGATGACCAAAGTTTTTACAATGGAAACAACAACCAAGAAAGATAGTTTGATACAAGCTAGGATAGCCTTAAATTTATGTAATATTATTCCCTGGAGATAACTTTCCTCCATTCCTTGGGTTGTTGTAGGTGAACCTTTGTTTTTGGTGGAACTCCTTCTCCTCTTTTGGGTAATTGCAAAGGATGTTAGCATAAATTCTTTGGATTTTTTCTTTGGCATTCTTCTTTGAACTTGATGATTCTCCTTTGAAACCAATTAAAGTCATATCATGTTGAGGCCTTTGATTATTAAGAATGTTATCAAGATTTTGAGAGCTTTGCCAACTATTATTAACCTGATTCAACTTTTTCCCTATAGAGACAATTTCAATGTCTCGTTTTTCGCATATTTTTCTTTTTCTTTTAGCTTGGTGTTCAAGAATTCTTCCTTCCTTTTTACTTCTTCCTTTTCTACTTTGAGAGAATTACCTTCTGATCCAAACTTCAGAAGGAATGCAATAAAATACAGAAATACACATAAACACAGAGATGCAGCAGAAATAAGACTTCAGTTCATTAATATCACATAACTGAAATATGCTTACAGACATATTGGAAATAAACTAGCTAGGGCGTTGGTAGCTTACCTCTGAGAAGAGATGTGGTGGCTACAGGCCTCTGAACTGTGTTACAATGAGGCTCGAAGGCCTATTTATTATTAAAAAGCAATGGAAAATCCTTAAAATCCAAAAACCTAACCTTAAGAGACGAAGCGCCAAAACTATGGACCCTGTTTGGGTAATTTGGGACATCAACTTCCTGGGGACGTAACTTTGGCATATGATCTTTGTTTGACACGCACAATACCTCGTTAGAAATATCTATCCTAGGAATGCAACTTTTGAGTGAGAAACATCAGTCAAAGATCCATGTTCCTCCCGGTTTTCCCAAAAAAATGTCGTTTAGGTCCTCAAAACAGCTCTGGAAGTTCAAGACCCGAAAAACTGCTAAATAAAGTAAATTGTGCTACAATTAAGGAAACTAAAAAATTGAAAGAAACAATGGTGGGGGTCCAAGTGGAATAGGTGGGTGGCCACCAATATCCACCTGGATCATTCCTCCCCCCATTGCTTTGAGTTCCTCCATGAGATGAGGAAATTTCTGCTGAAGCTAGCCCATGGTGAACCACTTGCCTTGCTGAAGGAGTTGGCCTGCTTCGACAACTCAATATAGCTAGATATTTTGTTTTAGGGTGTTCTTGATCTTTGTATCCATGATTTGATCAGTGGTGGCTTGTTCCATGTAGTCTAGGTTTAACTCTGTTGGTTTGAATTGTTCTACCATGTTGGATGTGTCTAGTAGAGGTTGAAAGTAGGGTCGAAGGCGGTCCACATTGAACACTGGGTGCAAACCAAGGAATTGTGGAATATTGAGCTCGAAGCCATTATCCCCTACAACCTTAGTGATGGTGTATGGCCCATATCAGAGTGAGAGAAGCTTGCGGTGGGGTCCAGCAAGGTGCTCCTTCTGCAAATGTAGCCACACTTTGTCGCCCACCTGGAAGTTGTGTGGCACCTGATGTTGATCATGTTGCTGCTTGTACTTGGCATTGGCTCTGTCCAATATGTCATGAACCTGTTGGCGGATGTGTTGAATGCGCCAATGAAGTTGTTCACCTTGTTAGCTTCAGACTGGACATGAGTTGAATCAGCGAGAATAGTTGCAAATGGCATGGCTATGTCAATGGGACATAGTGGCTGGAATCCCAAACCCACCTGAAAGGGGTTGTGGCCGGTTGAGTTGTGGAGAGCCCAGTTATAGTTGTGTTGTACATAGGGGAGGCTCTCATCCCATGTGCGTGGATTATTTGAGTTGTACATGTGAAGAATGTGTACAATCATCTTTTTGATGATCTCTGTCTAGTCATCAGTTTGGGCATGAAAAGTTGTGGACTTGGTGAGCTTGGTGTCCAGAATTGACCAAAGGATGGACCAAAATGTACTGAGGAACCTGTTGTCCCAATCTGAGATGATAGACTATGGGATCCCAAAGTGTACCCACACTCTTTCAAAGAATATTTTAACAGTGGTTTCTATTGTGATATTCTTCTTGCAGGTCACCATAATGGCCATCTTCGAGAATTTGTCGATGACCATGAAAACACAATCATTGTCATTCTTAGTAGAAGGAAGGCGCGACATGTAATCTGTTGTGGCTCATTTTCATTTACCTTTGAAATATTTTTCAAAACACCAAAAAAAGCATATATGATAGAAAATGTAAAATTTTGTGTGTCATAGAAGAATTTTAATTTATATATTGATACATTAACATTACATGATGAGATGTGAAGGTGGGTCAAGTCGGGCTCATTTGCGTGCATAATAGTTCAAGAGCTGGACCGATGGGCGCGTTCAGAGCATCGCACGCTGAACAAGGTCGATTCGGGCTCATTCGCAAGTTCAAGAGGGACTAGCGCGACAGGACACTAGATAAGCTCAGGAGGGTTACACCGTAGATCAAACAAACTAATTTCCCAAAGGTGAAGAAAGGACGCATTTCCCTTGAACACTTAAGAGAGTTGGAGGAGGAGCAAAGGGAAAAATGGACGGTCGAGATCAAGCGTAGAACTGGAGCGGAGAGATAGATGGCGGAGATCAAATCACAAACCACTAATAGCAAGTTTTAAAGTATAAGTGCAGAGGTAAATGTTAAAAGCACCAAAGTGCGATATGCAATGTGGTGGGGCCGATCGCAAATCGCAAATCGCAAGTTTTAAAGAATAAGTGTGGAGGTAAATGTTAAATTCGCCGAAGTGCGATATGCGATGTGGTGGTGCCAAATCGCAAATTTCCAATTGCAAGTTTTAAAGAATAAGTGTGGAGGTAAATGTTAAATATGTTGAAGTGCACTATGCGATGCGTGGGGTCCGATCGCAAGTCGCAAGTCACAAATTTTAAAGGATAACCGCGGGAGATAATTGCTAAAGTCTCTAAAGTGCGATGTGCGGGTGGATGTGACGCGGTTCAAAGGTGAATTCCAAAGGTTTTCAGATCCAAAAGTAAGTCATTTCTGTGTGTTAAACCGTGTTGGAGGAAGAAAAGGGCGTTATAACGTGAAATTGGTGAAATGCCTTGGCAATGAAGAACTAGGGGAGAGAAGAGAGATCATGG
>CM076577.1:1247846507-1247924671 GCA_034641835.2 Pinus albicaulis
GCTTATATAGATGGGAAGTGAGGCTATTGGGATTCAGCTCCCAATGACTCTTGGCCTTCCTTATTTCCTAATAATAAATAATATACAAAAATACATTTGCACACCCATCCATAGGATTAGGTGTCAACATTCCCCCCTTTAATCCGAAGGGATGTTGGTGAGTCCAAGCATCGATCTGAACTTTTCAATCTTCTCTCTTCCAAGTGCTTTGGTGAAGATGTCAGCAGTTTGCTCATTTGTGGAACAATGATGTAGATGGATGGTCTTGGCCTGAACATGATGTCGAATGAGATGGTACTTTGTATTGATGTGCTTTGTTCGATCATGGAACTTTGGGTTCTTGGCCAACTTTATTGCAGAAGTGTTGTCGATCATGAGTGGAGTGGAATACATTTGTTTCATCTGCAAATCTTCCAGGATTTTCCGGAGCCACACAATTTCCTTTGTTGCTTCAGCTGTTGCCACATATTCTGCCTCGGTCGTGGAATCTGCTGGAACTGACTGTTTGCGTGATCTCCATGAGACAGCTCCTGATCCTAGACTCATGGTGTAACCTGTAGTAGACACCCCTGTTTCTTTGTCGCCATCAAAGTCTGAATCAGAGTATCCGGTCAAGATGAAGTCGCCTACCTGTGTATATTTGAGTCCAAAGTCTTGAGTCCCCTTCAAGTACCTTAGTACTCTTTTGCAGCAGACCAATGTCCTTCACAAGGTTTCTGCATGAACCTTGAGAGGATTCCAACAGCAAATGAGATGTCAGGTCTGGTGGTGGTCAGATAGATAAGACTTCCTACAAGCTGTCTATACTTAGTTGCATCCTCAAATTCCTTCCCTTCAACGGATGTGAGCTTCAAGTTTTGTTCCATTGGAGTGCCTAAGGGTTTACAATCATCCATGCCAAATTTGTTCAAGAGATCTCCAATGTACTTCTTCTGAGAAAGAAAGATGAATTTAGGATGTTGAATTACTTCAATACCCAAATAGTAATGAACACGACCCAAATCAGTCATTTCAAAACCTTTCTTCAACTCTTTCTTCATGGATGCAATATAGCTCTCATTGTTTCCTGTTATCAAAAGATCATCTACATATACCACAAGATATACAACTGTTTTTCCAACTTTCTTAACAAACAAAGTTGCATCATCAAGATCAAAGTGTTGAAATCAAGTTTCAGAAGATGCTCGGTCAACTTCTCATACCAGGCTCGTGGTGCTTGCTTGAGGCCATACAAGGATTTCACAAGTTTGCAAACTTTGTGTTCTTGACCCTTTATCACAAATCCTTCTGGCTGGGACATATAAACTTTATCCTTCAGATCTCCATTCAAGAACGCTGTTTTTACATCCATCTGATGAACTTTCCATCCACTCTGAGCTGCTAAGGCAAAGAGAGTCCGGATGGTGGTCCATTTTGCTGTGGGAGCAAACGTTTCATCATAATCAATTCCTTCCTTCTGTGCGAATCCTTTTGCCACAAGCCTGGCCTTGTGCTTGTCAAGTGAGCCGTCTGCTTTGTACTTGTTCTTGTAGACCCACTTGCAGCCAATTGGTTTCGTTCCCAAAGGCGGATCAACCAACTTCCAAGTGCCATTCTTTATCAAGGCATCATACTCCTTCTGCATCGCTTCTTTCCATTCATCATGAGAAGCGGCTTCTTTGAAGGAAGTTGGTTCATGATCTGTAGACAAACTCAATTCACAATTATAAGCAATATCCATATCAACAGGGGAATCAGAATTATCTACATCACCTTCGATTTCTTGAGTGGAACTTCTTGTTCCTGTTTTTCCAACCTCATCAGGATGAACATCCTCCGGTGTCTTTGTCAGCCATTTGGGGGGACCTTTCTGAGATGGCCCTGGCTAGTCACTTGACTGAGTTGGGATTGATTCAAGATTCAATCTCCCAATTCTGTCAATCACATCATCCAATGTGTCATCCGTGGTTGTTTCTTCATGTGGGGGAGAGTGTGGTTCAGGAAATGATTCCACAGTTTGATTCAATATCGGAATCCCCCCTTCAAGGTGTAGAATCACATTATCAAATTCTTTGAAAGACTTTGCATGTGTGAATCTATCCAGGCGATCAAGTTGCCGCTCAACAACCTTGTCACTCTTGGATGATTCAAGAAATATGACATCTCTTGCTATCACAAACTTCTTATTTGCTTCATCATAGAGAAGATATCCTTTGGAGGTATTGGAGTACCCCAAGAAGATACATTTTTTGCTTCTAGCACCAAGTTTGTTCCTTTGACCCTTGGGTATCAAGGCATAACAGGTGGACCCAAAGACCCTGAAATGCTTTACCGAAGGAATGTGGCCATACCACATTTCAAAAGGAGTTTTGTTTCTAATTGAACTTGAAGGACACCTATTCTTTATGTAAACAGCACATAGAACTGCATCAGCCCAAAACATCAATTTTACATTCTTGAAAAATAACATGGAGCGGACCATATTTAAAATGGTTCTGTTCATTCTTTCGGCTACACCGTTCTGTTGTGGATTATATGGCACAGTGGTTTGATGTTTGATTCCATGTTGACGAAGATAATTTTCAAATTCGTTTGAAGTGTATTCTTTTCCATTATCAGTACGTAGAGAGCCAATATGTGTTTGTGCATCATTTTCAATCCATACATGAAAATTCTTGAAAGTTTGAAAAGCATCAGACTTATTCTTTGAATCTGCAGAAGACAGTTGCAGGACTACTGGACTGGCAGAGCCTGCAATTTGCAGATTGACAGAGCCTGCAGTCTGCAGGAGCTGGAGCTGCAAATGTCAGTGCTATTTAGGGAAAAAAAAATGCAGAATAACAGTCTAGCAGTAATGAGCAGCAAAAAACATTAAAAATATTAACTGAGCAAAGGGTAGGGAGTTACACCACAGGGCAGAAATGCCAAATGTGGAGCTGGCTCTGATACCATGTCAAACCAGGAGGTAACTCCTCAAATCTGGAATTGTGTATTAGCTGAAGAATGTACATGCTTATATAGATGGGAAGTGAGGCTATTGGGATTCAGCTCCCAATGACTCTTGGCCTTCCTTATTTCCTAATAATAAATAATATACAAAAATAAATGTGCACACCCATCCATAGGATTAGGTGTCAACACGTACAACGCATAGAAAGGTGTCATGCCAATGGACATGTGGTGGGTTGTGTTGTAGCAGTACTCGCCCAGATGTAGCCATTTCAGCCATGCTCTCTGCTGCCCACTGACGTAGTTACGCAAGTAGCCCTCCAGCCACTTGTTAACTATCTCCGTCTGCCCGTCCGTCTGGGGATGATAACTAGTGCTCGGTGTCAACTCAGTACCCACTAGTCGAAAGAGCTCCTGCCAAAAACCACCCATAAAACGGTTGTCCCTGTCGCTAACGATGGTCTTGGGTAGACCGTGCAATCTGAAAACCTCCCGAAAAAAACAGCTCGGCCACCTGTGCCGCTGTATAATGCGCCGAAATGGCGAAGAAATGAGCATACTTCGTTAGCCGGTCGACTACTACGAAGATGCAGTCCTTGCCCTGCACTGTGGGCAACCCCGTGATGAAGTCCATCGAAACACTCTCCCACTTCCCCTCTGGAATGGGAAGCGGCTGCAACAACCCCGCAGGATGGCTCATCTCCCCTTTGTTTCGCTGGCAAACCTCGCACTCCCGGACATGCTGGAGTACGTCCTCCTTGAGGCCCTTCCATGCAAATCTCTCCCGGATGGCCCTGTACATCTTGGTGAACCCCTGATGGCCCGCCAATGGTGAATCATGAGAAGCCTGGAGTATCTTCTCCTTGAGCTGAGACCCCTCAGTCAAGAAGATCCTATCCTTGTAATAGATGACCTCATCGGCTACCCTGTATCTGCTATCTGCTACCTGTCCATCCAGCACCTCGCATGCAAATCTATCTTTGGAGTACTCAACCAGTAGTCGAGCCTTCCAGTCAGCGTCCAAGCTCATGAGTGATAACGTGGCTGGTCTACGGGAAAGGGCATCTGCTACCACGTTATTTTTCCCCTTGACATACTCGATGTCAAAGTCATATGCCTGGATCTTGCTGATCCACTTCTGTTGCCTCTCCTGCAACTGCTTCTGCTACAGAAAGTACTTCAGGCTGTTATGGTCTGTCCTCACCCTGAATCTGCCACCTACCAGGTACTGCCGGAATTTGGCCAATGCATGCATGATGGCCAGCATCTCCTTGTCATAGATGGGATAAAGCCTCTCGTGTGGAAGGAGCTTCCGGCTCTCAAACGCAATCGGATGACCCTCCTGCATCAAAACTGCCCCAATCCCTTCTCCTGATGCATCGCACTCCAGGACAAAGGGCTGCGTAAAATCTGGCAATGCCAACACGGGACAACTACTCATCACCTCCTTGAGCTTATCAAAAGCTCGCTGTGCGGTATCCGTCCAACTGAATGCCCCCTTCCTCGTCAGCTCCGTGAGGGGTGCAGCAAGCTGTGAGAAGCCCTTGACGAACTTCCTGTAATAAGTGCAGATACCAATGAACCCTCTAAGTTCCGTCACATTCCGCGGCTCTGGCCAGTCTCTGATAGCCCAGATCTTCTCCTCGTGGACTCTCACCCCGTCCACTCCTATGATGTGTCCCAAATACAGCATCTCCGTCAATCCAAACTCACACTTGGAGAGCTTGGCAAAGAACTGCTGCTCCTCCAGAATGTGCAAGACCGTCTTAATGTGCTGGAGGTGCTCCTCCCAGGTCCTGTTGTATATGAGGATATCATCAAAGAAAACCAGCACGAACTTCCTCAGATGATCCCTGAAAATATGGTTCATGCAAGACTGGAAAGTAGCAGGTGCATTGGTCAGCCCAAACGGCATGACCAAAAACTCAAAGTGCCCATAGTGACACCTGAAAGCAGTCTTGGGAATGTCTTGTTCCCTCATGCGTATCTGATGGTACCCGGACCTCAAATCAATCTTGGAGAAGAACCGTGCTCCTCTCAACTCATCCATCAACTCATCGATCCTGGGATAGAATTTTGTTCTTGAGTCTTCTTCGAGGCCTGCGCCGACCAATGCATGCGTGTGTACATCCTTCTTTTTCACCGGCCACTACCGATGGCTTGAGGGCTGTTCTTTGAGGTCGAATGTGCCTAGGGACGTGTCACGAATCCTCGTTCTCTCTCATCACGATGTGCCTTGGGGTCCCCATATACAGGTGTCGAAAAGAGCTTACTGTATCTGCTCCAACTCGATCGTGTGCTCAAACCCCCGATCTGGTGGCTGTCCTGGCGGCATGTCTCCAAAAACTACTGCATATCTGTCGAGAAGAGTCTGTAGATCAGGGTGCACCGTCCGTCCTGTATCTACTGCCTCCGAAGCCCGTAACTCTACTGCCCACTCTATGTCTCCTTTGCGAAATGTCGCCTCCATGCTGTGTGCCGATACTGTCTGGGGTGGATATGTGTTCTGCCCTCGTATCTTCTCATGCTTCCCCGTCTTGGGATCATCCCACTCCATCTCCAAGGCCTTCCAATCAGTTGTGACCTTTCCCAGAGTGATAAGCCACTGAACTCCCAATATCACATTGGTGTCCGGAATGTCCACCACAAAGAAGTGATCGGTCAATGTATAGGTGCCCATCGTCATCGGTAACTCTGGTACATATCGAGCGCATGCCATGGTCTGATCTCCTGGTACCAAAACAGAAAACCCATCAAAGCTCTCCGTTGGTATGCCTCTCCGTGCAACCATCTCGGCATCAATGAAGTTGTGGGTAGCCCCACTGTCGACTAAGACCGAAACTCTCTGTCCGCGCACTGTCCCACGCACGCGCAATGTCAGATACTTGGGGACTCCTCGTAACGCTGCTAGAGCTCCCCCAGTAGGTGCGAATGAAGCCCCACCTGCATCGGGTGGTGGAGGTGGTAAGGTACTCTGCGCTGCATAACATCCTCCTGTCTCCTCATCATCCCCCTCATCCTCTTCCCCGCTGCTCTCGGAGAAGACCTCTATGAAATGTGCCTTCCCTGCCGTACACTTGTGTCCTGGTGCCCACGGCTCCTGGCAGGTGAAGCACAATCGCTTCCGTCTCAGCTCTCTCCTGGCCTCATCATCAAACTGTCCTCGTCCTGGATTCGCCTTGGGAGGCGGAACCCTCGTGTCCTTACCCTTAGGCTGGAAAGCCTGTCTCTGGGGATAAGGTGGCCGAGTCCTAGGCAAGACATCTTGTAGGTCACGGGCCCTACTGACAGCATCCTGTAGCGTAGCCGGTTTGTTCGATCGGACTAGGCCACGAAGTGGCTCTGACAACCCCTCCACAAACATCATGACCATCCGAGCTGTTGATAAGTCAGGTACCATCACTGAAACCCTCAAGAAGTCTGAGATGTATGCCTCTGCACTCCCCGTCTGTCTGAGCTTGGTCAGCTCGAAGAAAGGTTGATCCGGGTCCTTCCTGTCAAAACGTTCCACCACTCTCCTAGTGAACTCAGCATATGTCGCCACTGCGGAATGTCCCAGTGTTGTCAACCCATGAAACCACCAGTCCTGGGCCTCACCCTCTAAATGCAATGCAGCCATCTTAATGGCCTCCCTCTCTGGCATCTGGTTAAGCTGAAAATAGAGGTCTAGTTTCTCCACCCAAGACTTTGCCGTAGTATTCTGCGAACCATCAAACATCGGCAAATGGAATTTGCTCGCTGCACGGTGACTATGACGGTGGGAGCCATGTCCCTTGTGTCGCTCCTGCTCATAAGTCTTGCCGCCACATCGGAACTGGATATAGCGATCGAAAGGGAAAGCATCCATGAATGCCGGTCCCATGCTCTGCCAATCTGCAAACATAGCCGCATGTTGAGCTGGACCCCCATCTCTTGGTGCTGTTGGCTCCTCTTGCTCTACCGGAAAGGTAGGCATGGTGGGTCGCGTGGGTGCGGAATTGACCCTCTGTGCTGTCATAATGGGAATAGCGTCTGGTATGTAGCTAGACACGCCTGATCCCTCTCCCACCTGGAGAACCCTAGGGGGTTCTTTCTGTGTTTCCTCTACAGCTGCAATTCTCTTGTTTACATCCTGCATGAATGTATCCATCTTCTCAGCCAACTTCACAATTATGTCCTCCATTGGATTCCGCTGTTCTGTCTCTGAATCAGAATCACTTCCCCCGAAGAGACTCTTCCGATGGACGTGGGGGTTATCCCCGGGCGTCATAGACTGCTAGCACCACAGGCTGAGCCAGATCTATGCTCCGATACCACTGTAATATCCCCAAAGGGAAATAACCAGTAATAAACAGAAAATTGCCAGACAGATATAGAAAATACAATGCTGAACCAGATCACTGAACAATTGCACATAGGATTCCAGAAAACTGAGCCATTTTATTAATCTGAAAGTACATAGAGAGGAGTACAAGAAAATCAGAGTAAGTGCACCTATCCTTGCCCTCGACGGGGGCAGAACTCTCTCGAAGACGGAAAAATGGGCGCAACGAGGACGGCGTCCTAGGCTGCTCTGACGAAGGCGCGACGGGCGTGCGGGAGGGCCCCGGGCGGAAAAAACGAGATGAACTCAAACCAAACCCTCACCAATGGAAAACGCGAAAACTACTCAGAAGATTACAGGAATTTGGGAAGGTGATCCTTGTCCAAAACCCAGAAAAACCCAGAAAACGTTTTTCCTAATTCCAAACTTCAAAATTTGACCCTTTTTATTTTGGCCCTTTTTCCAACTGCGTTTCTGGTATTGCAACTGCTATTGCTCTGTGTGATCTCTTTTCTGATGTTATAGACCACAGGCTGAGCCAGAATTATGCTCTGATACCACTGTAATATCCCCAAAGGAAATAACCAGTAATAAACAGAAATATGCCAGACAAATATAGAAAATACAATGCTGAACCAGATCACTGAATAATCACACATAGGATACCAGAAAACTGAGCCATTTTATTAATCTGAAAGTACATAGAGAGGAGTACAAGAAAATCAGAGTAAGTGTAATCATCTCTGTCTTGTGCGTGAAACCCTCTCAAAACGCATAATGGTCGCCACAAGGACAAATAGCCCTACCAGCCAAGACTGGAAGCCGGAAGGCGCGGGGGCTAGGGCCGAAGACCGGAAAATATACTGACCAAACCTCACTACCGGAAAACGTCGTCGCTAGTGACAAATACAGGCTGCATGAAGCACCAATCACCAAACCCTTCGTACGCATAGACGTACCTACCGAATGCTAGGAAAACGCTTGAGCCCTTCTCACAAGCTCGCCACGCCACCCGCCTCAGGGATCTCGTCCTCTCGAATGCCGGACTCGCTGATCTGCCTCCAAAACTGCATTCGCGTCCTTCTCCGATTCGCGAAGGCCTCCTAAGTCGTATTCGCCACTAACTCCTCAGATCCATGCTGGATCTGACAATATCTCTTCAGATCTGTAATCTCCAATGAGGGATCTGATGTTATCTCTTCAGATCTAGGCTAGATCTGCCAATATCTCCTCAGATCTGCAATCTCCCAAGCTGGATCTAGTGCTATACCTTCAGATCTGCATCATATAGAACTGGATCTGCAAAGATCTGCTCAGATCTACCCTCTCCAAGGCTGGGTCTGACAATATGCCTTCAGATCTGCGTCCTCTGCTTCAGAACTGGACAGCGTCCTCACTCCTAGACTGGTCAGCGTCCTTCCTCCTCCTGGACAGCGTTTTCTCTGCTCAGATCTGGACTGCATCCTCCCTGGTACAGCGTCCTCACTCTCCTTTGCTGAACAGCGTCCTATCTCCTCCTGAGACAGCGTCCTTCCTCCACTGAACTGCGCAGCCACAAGAGGGCTTCTTCTCCTCCAAATTTGTACCAGAAACTGCTGCTGCCCTTGCTCCTGAAACTGAAAGATGTACTCAGAACAAAACCTTACTAGGGCAGGCACTCGAAGTCCCCCGAAGCTAAGGGTGAAACCAGAAATAACCTTACCAGGGCAGGCACTCGAAGTCCCCCGAGGCTAAGGGTGAGATCTCCGACCGGAGACACTCGTGCACTAAACAGTGCTGCAGACCGACTAAACAACCGGCGTGCTGAAGCAGACAGAAGTCCAGCTATCAATAATAATATCAAATCATGGATGATCCAAATGAGGTGAGAACCTCTCCTTTTATAATGCCAAACTCCCTCCAAAACTTAACTCTCCTTTGACCTGCGCAGTTTACCTTGGGTCAGCCTGATGCCTCCCCCATCATACCCATGTGGACCCCCAAGGCCCCCTCTCTAAGTTATAACGTCAATCTACTAGGAAAAGAACACTTTATTATAAAGTGAGGTGACTTAAGTGAGGTGACCCCTCTTATTTCTCACTTTATTTATTATTTCTAGCTAAAGCGGTAAAATAAAGCAAAAATGAAATATTCCAATTAGCAAGGCTAATTGGGAATATTACAAAAATCAACCTAGAAATGCCTTAATTAAGTTAATTAATCAGTGATTAAATTTTTCCTAAGTATAACTTGGGTAAAATGATTAATTAACAGCAATTAATTGAGGAAGGTGAGATTTCTCTAGAAACTCACACGAATTGACTAGGAAATGATCTCATTCATTGATTAAGTTCTAATTTTGATCGTTGGAGTCCCAACTAGAGGTTATAAGAAGAAGTCGATGGGTACATGGAGGAACACACTTGAGATCGATTTCCCTGGGCAGTTCGATTTTCCAGAGAGCAACAACATTCTGCCAAAAGAGTTCGAGCCAGAGAGGGAATGCCTAGACAGAGAGGGGCAGAGATAGTGAGTCTGGAGGGAGCTTTCCAGTTCCGGAGGATCAGAAAGAGGAGGCAGAAAACATTCTTCAAGAGGCTGCATAGAGGCAGTACAGAGCCTCAAGTGAGCAGTGCTCAGAGGAAAACTAGATCGAGAGATTCTCACGCAGTTGAGGGGCAAAGACAGTATCCGGAGAGAAATTTTTCTCAGTGGAAGAATCATCAGCAGAGAAGGGTAGAGAGAGATCCAACAACTCCAACGCAGAGCCAAAGAAGTTGACACATAGCCACACAAGGCTACGTAGAGGTTGCACAGAGGGCCAGAGGAAAACCGAAGGGTTTGCTGAAGATTTTATTTCAGCAGCCAGGAGCCAAGGTGTGAGACCGGGAGGTAGATATCGAATTTTCTAGAGAGCAGATCGATCCAGAAACTGAGTGGCGCAGTGACCAGGAGAGGTGATGTTGGGACTACGCAGAGCCTGTCAGAGGCACATCATTCAAAGGCCGGATCAACCGGGATTTCCGGTGATAGTTTGAGGTAACCTCACTAATCTTTCTATCAGCCATATTCTCTATAACTGAATTGTTCGGAGTGACATTCAGAGATGTATTCATAATTCACTGTTGCTTAATAATAAAACCCTCAGATCTACTACATCGGTTTTCCCGCATTGGGTTTTTCCAAAGACATTTTGTCCAAAAATAATGGTGTCCTGTGTGATGTTTTTTTTTTGCTCAATTTCTTGTTTCTGCATCTAAATTTAATTAAGTGAAGGTTGCTTCAGTACTTACTTCAATGTTTATAGAAAAATCTACAAATAACTTCTTTATTTTTAATAACAAGTAGAAGTTAATTCAGTTTGCTGCCATAGGATTCCAAATCTAAGACTTGGAATTTTCACATGGTTTCAGAGCTTGTGGAGAATTGCAGGTGAAACAGGAAGAGCAGATCCAGCACTGAGCAGGAGGTTGAATCGATGCAGAAAGCGGCAATTCGAATCCCCAGAGGGATTCCACAATCCAAGCCAAAAGGGATGAAGGTTCGTGGAAATTCTCTCTCTTAGTGAGTCGACAAAGAGGTAGGACTTCCAAATCGAGATTTTGACAAGCCAGAGGGAGCAACGCAGAGCTAGAGGGACGCAATTTTCTGCGGGCAATTTGTTGGGCAAAAGGTCGTCAGAAGAAAAAGAAGAAGCACAGTGAGGGAATTTTCTTCCTCGGGGAGTTCCTAGCCGGGGAACTCCATTTTCCGATATCTAACTAGCAAATTTGAATGGTTGATTTACCACCTCCAATAGGGAGTGCGTAAGCTAGTTCAATGTTGCGCAGAGGGAGAAAAGAGGCAGCAGATTCGACATTTTCTTGACGGCCATGGCAGCTCACAAGCTTAAAGATCAAGACTGGTTGGAGGGAACCTCCAACTATATAATCTGGAAGGCGTGAATCACATGCCTTCTAGATGAATACAATCTCAAGCTTTTTGTGACGACAACGGTAATTGTCCCTGTAGATCCAAATTTGTTGAAGAAGTACAAGGCTGGTATGGCAAAGGCTAAGAGGCTGCTCCTTGATGGAGTCAAGGATCACATAGTTGTTGGAAATACTAAGAGGGGGGTGAATCAGTATTTCTTTCCAGTTGTTATTTTTACTAGTTAAATCACTTATACATAGAACACAAATGAACAATAAGAATAAATGTTTTTTTTAATATTCATAAATTAAGTACAATATTTGTGTAGGGCTCCAACCCTAAATGAAGACACCAATCTTCAATCTCCTAGGCTCCAACTTGTATTATGCCAAGCGCCGACTTGGACTTCCCATGGCTCCAACCTTGTCAGTTTGAAGCACCAACCTCTAGGGCTCCAACCCTATCTCTGGTACAGGCTCCAATCTGGTCTCTTGAGGACTTCTACCCTCTAGGGCTCCAACCCTATCTTCCAAGGCACCAACCTTGTCTCTATGAGGCTCCAACCTCTAGCTTCAATTCGTTAAGATATATTTTGTTATACTTCACGGCTCCCAATGTCTTCTTCAACAAGCCCTAACAATCTTCAGTTTTCCCCTCACTTAGTCTCCACGTCACTTCATCAATTACAACCTTTTCTTCGTAGAAGGTGTCACCACTGCTCTTCATCGTACCCAAACAATTTCTTCAATTCACCTCATGATGTCATCAACGATGCATCATGATAACAATATCTCCAATTTCAGTTTCAAAGTGTCTTCACAAGATGCTCCAAGATGTCGTCAAAGTGCTCCAAATAGATCTTCAAAACGCTGGTCTCCCCTTGGTGTTGTGACTTACCTCTTCACTAAAGATCTAAAGATATTAATGCTGCAATTAGAATCTAGCCCAAGCTTATGACTGACCTTTATACCCTAACCATAGCTCAAAATCTAAGGGCTCCACAAACCGAGGTTTATTTGAGGGATAGTATTGTTCCACAGTCTCTAGGATACTGCACTAATTCGAGCTACAGCAGGTGAGCAAGTCTGAGGATGAGCTGTAACAATCTAAAGGACTGTAATGTAAATTCCAAGCCACTCAAAAAAAAAAAAAAACTGAGTTAATCTTGAATACCATGATGCATTATTGAAAGTCATCATGAAGTGATTTGGAGATCTTTGCTTGGGTACGATGAAGAGCAATGGTGACACCTTCTAAGAGATCAAGGTTGTCATTGATGATGTGATGTGGAGACTAAGTGAAGGCATTGCTGAAGTTTGTCAGGACTCGTTGAAGAAGAAATTGGGAGCCGTGAAGAATATCCAAACATATTTTGACAAAGTGAAGCTGAGGTTTGGAGCCCAAGAGGTTGGAGCCTCATAGAGACAAGGTTGGTGCCTTGGAATATAGGATTGGAGCCCTAGAGGCTAGGAGTCCTCAAAAAACTGGGTTGGAGCCTGTACTAGAGATAAGGTTGGAGCCCTAGAGGTTGGTGCCTCAAAATTGACGAGGTTGGTGACTTAAATTGACAAGGTTGGAGCCTTGGAAAGACCAAGTCGGTGCTCGGAACAATATAGGTTAGAGCCTGGAAGATTGGAGTCTTCATCTAGGGTTGGAGCCCTATATCATTATTGTACTTTACTTATTGTAAAGAAGAAATTAATAAAAGTATCTATTCCATAATTGTTCATTTTGTGTTCTAAATATAAGTGATCTAACTGGTAAAATTAACAATTGAAAAGAAATACTGATTCACCCCCCTCTCAGTATTTCCAACAATCCATTAGGGACCGTCCTCTAACTGCATGCACCACCTATACAATTCGGATAATTATACAACTGATAGTACACTGCCCTTGAATTCCAATCTCAGCTGGATCTTTCTCAGAACTGGCATGCATGAGTTATTTACGAGTGAATTATCAGTTATCTGATTGATCAGTGCATGTGAATTAAATCTAATTTCCACACTTTGACCTCTCTCCAGTTCCTCCATCAGTCAGAGCTAGTTAAACTGACTTTAACTCAGATAAACTGAGTTAATTAATTACAACTCAAAATAAACTCAACCAAGGCTCCTATAATGCAGGCGATGCTCTACATACCTCTAATTTGACCCTCAACTCGAATTAACTAAACCAAGTCATCCTAACTTAGATAACTTGTACAAGCTGTCATGTGCCGTGGAATTAAAATTTTATTCAATGTAATCAAGGGAAAATTAAATTAGAATCATTTTGTTGTGTTGGCAATATGATGCAGAGTGTTGTCCTTGATGGCAACCCACTGAATGAAGATGAAGACATGAGATTGTTGGCATGTGTTGTCCTTGATGGCAATACACCTGATGAAGTTATTCTTGACTTAATGGACTTGATAAATGATGTAAATCTGATGTGATATGATGTTTGTTGACAATATGATGTAAAGAGTTGTTCTTGAATGGCAACCCACTTGATGAAGATGATGGCAGCCTACTTGATGAAGTTGTGCTAGATAGAATATGTCTTGATGAACCTGTTAAATGATGTAAATCTGATGTATCTACAGTGAGTACAAAAGGTAATGAAGAAAGAAATTCAGTATGTGCTAGATCTATGATGAAAAGAGTATGTTTCAAGGAATACGTGGATTTGCCTAGGAGAAGTTGCGTATGCACGCGAGAAAGAACGTTCCAAGTCGCGTATGGGCAAAAGCGCTCATAAAGTGAAAAACCAGGGGTAACCACCATGGTATTGACCCATTGTATTGGGTAATGATTCGTCTAAATGACCCCGTCCAAGAGTAACATCGGAAGTAATGTAGTTTTGGCTCATGGTATTGAAAAAGGGGCCCATGGTATTGAAAAAGGGTAAACCTATATAAAAGAGAAGAAATTCATTGTGCAAATCATGAGTGTGGGAGCAAGATGTCTGAGCTTGAATGAATACTTCTCTAAGAAGTATATCTGCATGGAAAGGGTAAAGGTTTGATGATAGATTTGAATCTATGGTGCACCTATGAAGAAATAATGAAGCGGGATATCTAGATCTGAAATGTATCTGTATTTGCTAGATCTGTTTATGGAGTGATTAGATCTGTGATGAGGCGAACATCTGTCTAAAGTTAAGGGTTGAATCTGAACTGAATATCTGATCTAAAGAAGTATGCAGCTCTGTAATAGTTGAAGATCCATACGCTAGTTCGCCGCAGAGGAAGCGCGTATATACGCGGACTTGATGAAGAGAAAGCGCGTATGCGCAGTGCAATTAGCTCTATAATTTGTACAGAAATATACGCGGGTTTATGTGAATGGAAGCGCGTATATACGCGACATCAGTGAAAGGAAAGCGCGTATGCAGACTAGGGTTTGCTGAAGTCTGTGGTAAGAAATGTCTGATCTGTTCTGCTGGTTTACTGATATCTGTCAGTGAGTTATATGTATCAGTTTCATGTTTGACTATGCTTAAAAGTATGGAGTGGGTCCAGTCTGAAAATATGATGAAACGAGGCCTGCAAGTTGTGCTCTATTGAAGTTGGTTGGATCCAGTGTGAAAATTGATGAAACGTGGTCCATATTGGTGCTGAGGGTTGTAGCCTTCAGTCAGGGGGTCGTAGCTCCCTTCCAGGTGAGGCTGGTAAACGAGAGCAAGGGGTCGTAGCTCCCTTCCAGGAGAGGCTGGTAAACGAGTCAGGGGGTTGGAGCTCACTTCGAGGAGAGGCTGGTAAACGAGCGCAGGTGGGTGCCTGCGTGCTGGTAGAGTCTGCACCAGCACATATGTTGTAAGATGTTTTCTCTATAATAAAATATTGAAGGCTGAGCAACTGCAGCGGTGGTTTTCTCCCGACTTGGGTTTCCACCTAAAAATCCTGGTGTTCATGTGTGATGCTTTGTGTGA
Source organism: Pinus albicaulis (assembly GCA_034641835.2). Lineage (NCBI taxonomy): Eukaryota > Viridiplantae > Streptophyta > Pinopsida > Pinales > Pinaceae > Pinus > Pinus albicaulis. The sequence continues at coordinate 1,247,861,547 of CM076577.1, forward strand.
TGGTTTATTCTGTTCTTACTGCACATGTTTACTGTTTATGGAACATCTAATGAATGAATGATGGAATGATATAAGTGAAGAACTAATGGCATAATTAGATCTCTGGGTATACGCGAGTTTTATGAAGGATATCCGCGTGTATACGCTAGTTGGCTTCAGCAAAGTAGCGTATGGGTTTTGAAGTAAAGAAAAGTAAAAAGTTTTGAATATGCAGTAAATACTGTTTCACCCCCCCCCCCCCCCCCTCTCAGTATTTTTCCCAACATGTTGTTGCCATATTTAACACTCCCTCTCAACAACAAAGGGATTGTCTGCTACCCCGATCCTGCCTCTGTGGAACTCGAATTTTCCTCTTGATAGTTCCTTTGTCAAGATGTTTGCATCCTGCTCCTCTATAGGAATATACTCTAATGACATAATCTGCCTCTACACGCAATCTCTGAGATGGTGGTACCGAATGTCGATATGCTTGGACCTATCCAGAAAAACTAGATTAATCGAGAGTTTGATGCAACTCTAGTTATCACAATAAATCACGATCGGATCCATCTGTTCACCAAACAACCCAACAAGGATCTTCCTCATCCATATAGCCTCACAAGTTGCTTGACTAGCAGCCATGTACTTTGCTTCTGTTGAATTGAGTGCAACCGATCTTTGCTTCCTGTTGTACCAAGAAACTGTTGTTGACCCAATACTGAATATGCTCCCTGATGTGCTCTTCCTGTCAAATGGACTCCCTGCCTAATCTGCATCTGTGAAGCCTTGAAGCTTCACTCCCTCTGTCCGCCTATACCAAAGATCAAACTGAGTGGTGCCTCTGAGGTGTATCTCAACACATGTTTGGCTGCCTTCCAATAGAACTTGGTTGGCTTAACCATTGCTTGACTAAGTTGGTTAGCTACATAACACATGTCCGGTCGTGTGTTCACCAAGTACATGAGTGAACCCACAAGCTGCCCGTAGATGGTAGCTTCTACCATTTCGCCTGAAGTAGCATATTCCTTCCTCCAATTCCCTGCTAGAGGAGTCTCCATGGGTTTGTTGCTCTCCATGTAAAACTCCTTCGATATCTCGTGGGAATACTTGCCCTGAGAGACGAACAATTCCAAATTTCCAAACCAAGGAAATAATGTAAGAGCCCCATCTCATTCATCTCAAATTCTCTTGCAAGATCCTCTTTACAAGACTTGATCAGCTTATCATCACCTGTTAGAATTAAATCATCGATATATAATACTATAATCAATAATTTACCTTCAACCACAATATGGTAAAGGTTCGCATCTGCTTCACTTTTGGTGAAGCCCAATCCAGTGAAGTAGCTGTCAATCCTAGTGTACCAAGCACGGGGTGCTTGTTTCAGTCCATACAGCACTCGCTTGAGTCTACACACATGCGACTCTCTGTTGAAGGTCCCAAATCCTTATGGTTTCTCTATGTACACCTCTTCCTCAATTACTCTATTGAGGAAGGTTGTCTTTACATCCAGTTGATGTATCTTCCATCCCATATGCGCTGAAAGTGCAAGAATAGATATGATTGACGAGTACCTTGCAACTGGAGAAAAGGTCTCCTTGTAGTTGATTCCCACCACCTGAGAGAACCCCTTGGTCACAAATCTGCCCTTGTGTTTCTCAACGCTCCCATCTATTGCCTGCTTCACCTTGTAGATCCACCTGGATCCTAGAACTGACTTGCCCTCTGGTCTTGGGACAACTTCCCATGCACTGTTCCTGATAATGGAGTCATACTCCTCTACCGTGGGATCAACCCATATTGATTGTTGCATTGCTTCCTCGAATGAGGATGGCTCAGTCTCTACACTCTCACTCTACACTCTCGTGGGCATGTGAAGGACTGCAGCGGGCACCAAGGCTGTTAAGGGGAGAGCGCATACAGGACGGCATTGTTGGTATGGTATTAGTAGGCAGAGGTGCAGCGGGCGAGATCTTCCGATCATGAATTATATACGTAATATAACAGCGATTCGGTTTGAGTCTCAGGTTGGAAAGCATAGCTAGACAAAACACTTCATTCTCCTTCCCCTACACAATACTGTTATTATATATGTAATTATGCATTTATGCATCTCGCCTATTAAACGTATGTACTTCGTCCAACCTACGAGGGCAGTACTTACTAGGAACAGACTCAATGATAAACGCCTTTGATAGAACACCTTGCATGAGAACTTGTATCGATGGGGACCTCCTCTGCATGAGTGGGCGCTTCCACTCTCTGCTCCTCTTCTTGTGGTTCCTCCACATTTTGAGGTTCTTCTTTTGGAGCTAAGAGCTCCTCAACTGCATGCAACTGAAGCTCCCTCTCAAGGGAAATTCGCATGGCCTTCTCTTCATCGAATTTCACATCTCTCTGAACCATTGTCATCCTATGAGATGGCAAGTACACTCAATAGTTGTGAGGTGTATCAATGTACCCCACAAATATTCCCAACTCAACTGTTGATTATAGCTTTTTCCTTGCATCTTTGGTTACATGACAGTAAACTGATGAACCAAAAATTCTAAACTGCGCCACATCTGGTTTCTTACTTGAAAGAGCCTCCTCTGGTGTACACATCCCGAGAATCCGATGAGGATTTCAGTTTTGCACAAATATTGTTGTATTGCATGCTTCAACCCACAAGTGCAACAATAGGCCTTAAACATGCAACATCGCTCTTGCTACTCCCACAATAGTTTTGTTCTTTCTTTCTGCAACCCCGTTCTGTTGTGAGTTATAAGGTGTTATCAATTCCCATCGAATGCCTTCTGAAGCACAGAAGTCCTTGAATTCATTCGACACATATTCTCCACCGTTCTCGCTCCTGAGAGCCTTCACCTTCTTGCCTGTATCTTTCTCGACAAGTGCTTTGAACTCACAAAATTTTGAGAACGTTTGATCTTTATTCTGCATGAAGAATATTCAACACTTGTGTGAAAAATCATCTACAAAAATCACATAATACTTGTGTTTCATTGGGGAGGTTGTCGAGAATGGTCCACACAAATCTGAGTGAACTCTTTCAAGAATGGGCTTGACTCAATTGTCCTTATCGTGGAAGGTGGCTTTGGTGTGCTTCCCCAATGTACACCCTTTGCATGTATCATGTTGCTCAAGTGCACCCTTGGGAAGTCCTGTAAAAATTTGCGGTATGATCTTCAAAGCACCATGGTGTAGATGGCCCAATCTTCTATGCCATAACTCACTGAGGTGTTGGCTCTGCACCTTCTCTGCTTTCGTGCTCAAGGTAGCACAATTTTCTACATCCAATTTGTAGAGGTTCTTTACCCGAACCCTGATCTTCTTTACCTGTCCCATGACTATGTGACTAAGGAACGCCTTTCCTTTGCTAAATATCACATCATAGCCACGGTCTTCCAACATAGCAACCGAAACTAAATTCTTCTTCAAACCAGGAACATACAAGACAACTTTTAATGTGAGAGGAGTACCAGACTCCCTCTTAAAGGTAACAGTACCTATGTCGATCGCGTTGTACCTCCCATCATCTCCCATCTCGATGTGCATCTCAAGATCCTTCTCCTCCAAGTTGCTGAAAAACTCTTTGTTGTCGGTCATATGGAATGAAGCTCCACTATCCAGGTACGACATATATCCCATCACTGATGACACCATGCATGTGATGAGAGTGAAATCCAACTCGAATTGTGAAGCAAGAGCTTCACCTGCCAGTCCTCCTGAGGGCTTCTTGTCAGCCTTCTTGTGCAAACACTTCGTGGCATAGTGTCCCAGCTCATGATAGTGAAAAGATTTAATCTTCGACAAGTCCTTCTTCTTGCCTTCCTGACTAGAATCTGATTTGGAATGGGATGCCTTCCCTTTCTCTTTCTTTGCCTTTCCAGCAAAGGCAAAGTTCTCCTTATCATTAGTCTTTGATGATGATCCATCTGTAGTGTTCTGCCGAATCTCTTCTTGTACCAAGTCAGACGACAATCGCTACCACTCTGGTAGCTTCTCCCTCCCATTAGCCAAATCTTGGTAGTTGTGCCAGCTCTTAGGAAGGCCTAGAAGTGCTAGGTTCACTGGATCATCCTCGGCAATTGTAACACCAACACTTCCAAGCTAATCTCGACATTGAGTGAACTTTGTCAAGTATTTTGGTATTGAGTGACCCTTCTCCATCTTGATTTTCCTGAGCTTGTCCTTCAGCGCCAGCTTCCTATGGTGGTTGTTGTTCTGGAACAAATCTGTTAAGGCCTTCCACATAGCATATGGAGTTGCCTTTCCATGGAGGTTTGAGACAATATGATCTCGAACTCCTTCCAATAGAATCCTTCTTGCCTTTGCTACGTTCTACTTCCATGCTGCCAGACCTTGAGCACTTACTGTTGTGGACTTAGGAATATCACTGTCTATGAACTCCTTTAGCACGTTGTCTTCCAACATTGCTTCCATCCTGTCCTTCCAAGCTATGTAATTCGAACTACCCTCAAGCGCGTATTCGAGTCTCAATCCAGAGAAAGACAACCTGATCCTACTGCAGGTTTTGAAGATTAGATCTGCAAATTGATTCACCTGCTCATAACAAACTCGCATTCTTCTCTTCTATGGTGATTCTTGCTCTAATACCATGTAGAAAATCCACGTAGATTCAACTTATATTGTAATATGCTAAAACAAAATACTTAAATCTACTCTACAAATTGTGGAAACCAATTACGATAGCAAAATCGCATGAACAAGAAAGATAAAGAATTTCAATCGCACAACACACAGATTTATCTAGGGAATGCCTTAGCTAAAAACCCCGTTATTTGTATATTGCATAAGTCAAAATTTATGAAAAGATTACAATGCTTTTCTCACTTTAGAGAAAACTCTGCACTATCTCTATCTGTCTCACTAATTCCTAGACAAGTCTGGTTCAATACTTAACCAAATTTCTGCCCTCTAGGATCCCTATTTCCTTGTGTTGTTTCCTTGGGTAATTAGGCACTATTAATTAAGGAAACTCCCAATCCATACTGCGCAATCCATTAGGGACCTTCCTCTGATTGCATGCACCATCTGTACAATTCGAATAATTATAGAACTGATTGTACACTACCCTTGAACTCCAATATCAACTAGGTATTTCTCAGAACTGACATGCATGAGTCATTTATGAGTGAATTATCAGTTATCTGATTGATCACTACATGTGAATTAAATCTAATTTCCACACTTTGACCTCTCTCCAATTCCTCCATTAGTTAGAACTAGTTAAATTGACTTTAGCTCAGATAAACTGAGTTAATTAATTACAACTCGAAATAAAACTCAACCAGCGCTCCTATAATGTAGGAGATGCTCTACATGCCTCTAATTTGACCCTCAACTCAAATTAACTAAACCAACTAAGTCATCCTAACTTAGTTAACTTGTACAAGCTGTCATGTGATGTGGAATTACAATTTTATTCTAATTTAATCAAGGGAAAATTAAATTGGAATCCTTTTCTTGTTGCCATTTTCAACAATCCGTCAGAGATTCATCCTGCTTTCCTGCAACATCATCATTGTCCTTCCTTGGGATAGGGAGATCTTTGGCTTTCCCAAGGGAAAAATCTTCATCGAAGCTGACATCATGGCTCATTTCCACTTCTCTTTGACCAGGCACAGGTTCTATATGTCTTCGAATTTTCACTGTAGCCCACAAATGTTCATTTCTTCCCAAATGCTTCTAACTTGTTTCTTTTCTCTTAAAGCACATGAAAATACACGGGACATCCAAATACTCTAAAATGAGAAACATCAAGTTTCTTACCAATGAAAACTTCTTCGGGTGTCTTGAAATCCAATGTTTGATGCGGGCTCCTATTTTAAACATATACGGCTGTTGACCATTGGAGTGGCACTTGATGATAAAGTGAAGACTCCATGCCCAAGGATGAACCAAAAGACACTTGTGCCATTCAAATATCATCAGATATCATCATGTTCAACAGAGTTTTTAAACTCTACTTCTTCTTCTCATCATTTTCTTCTTCAGTCTTTAGATTCCGCAGCCCTTCGGGGATATTGTATAAATGTCACTAGCATGATGAATAAAGCCATGTAACAGGCCTAGGATGTTGGGACTCGATCAGCAAGCGAGTACACCTTGGAGTGTTTTTTTTACTTGGTTAATTATTCCTTCTTTTTAGCGGCGAATAATTTTCTAGGTTTTTTCACTCATTGCATTACCCCAAAGCCGGGGTGACGGCTTGAAGGTTGAGCCCCTAATGCATCTTAGTGTCTAGAGTCGATGTATATTACCATGCTAGGTCATCTCTGAAATTTCGCGGAATTTGACTAAGTCTAAGTAGGATTTTTTAATAATTAAAAATTCCCCGCAAAATGGGATTTTTTAATTAATTTCTATGTAATGATGTAATTAAGTGGCCTTAGGAAATGCCTGGGGTGCGTGACCAGTCGAAATTCATCATCAGAGACCCAGCGTTATCCTAGGACCACTTTGAGGGTCAAAAAGTGACTTATACTCCCTCAAAAGCCAATTTTCCTAATGTCAGTGGAAAAAATGAGCAAAAATTAATAATTGGAAAAATTGAGAAAATTTTCCAAAGTCAAAATAAGTCAAAATTTGACATGGGAATTAAGAGGGGAAGTCAAGGGTGATGTAGCAGCAATGTGGGGCCCACCACATAAGGTACAACAAGGTCAAGACAGCATTTCAAAACCAAGTCAAGAGTATCATGTTGGTTGAATGAAATGCTACGTATGGCTAAAAATTCACTTTGAATTTAATTTAAGCTTGTTGAAAATAAAGGGAAGGCACATTAAAAGTTAATGGGGGACATAAGGAATGACATGGCAACCATTTTTGAGGTCAAACTATTTCCAAGTCAGCAGTCAACAAGAAAAGCTCACGTATGGCACACTCAGCAGTCAAAATCAGTTTTCGACTTGATTAGAGATATGGTTAAGTTTGATAGTCCAAGTAAAGGGAGATAATGGGGGACAAAACAGCCACATGGGACAGATCTTGTCCCCCTCCATTCCATGCACACCAAAGACATATGCATCCACTCAGAAAATAATTATACGCTGCCCAAATTCTCACGTTCCACGCAGCCAACACAGCAGTTCATTCCAGCAATACGCATAGTTATTTATGTTTGATCTTTGGTGGGCAGATTTGCATGATGATTCACATTAGTTAATGGAGGATTTTTCCCCACGTTCTCCTACATCCACTACTAAGAAGATACGCATGGTTCAACAGCAAATCCAATTCAGCTCTGCGCATCACCAATTAATTAATACACAGGTTTGTTGGCAGCGATGCGCAACATGGGTTCGAGAGGTGTCATTGCCTTGTTTATTTCGTTGGAGATGATTGGGGGATGTGCTACGTCTCACCCACTCACATTTCACACTTGGCTGCCATATCCTATACGCTAGTCTGCTAGAAGGTAATACACTGCCAGTGAAACAACACACAGCATTCTACAACAGTCACCTACAGCAGTTGATTCCACTTGGACAGTTCTTGTGCTACTTGTGCAAATTCGTTTTGCATTGGGATTATCTCCCTTCTCCACTTGTCATTCGAATTTTCATTGGGATTTGCTCCCGTAGTTCTATTTAAATGAGCCTTGGGCTCTCATTGTAAGAGTGGTTTTTTGAAGCTTGCGCTTTTTGTTACTATGCCGAAATTGTTATTGAGCTAAATAAAAGAAAGTCTTTGGAGTTACTAGCTTCTCTTGTGGTGCATTCTTTGGTTGATGAGGTATATTTGTTTCATTTGATGTTATTTATTGCAATCTAGTTGGTTTTTTCTTTGCATTTGCCTGAAGGCACTATTGTCTAGGGAGGGGGGATTTGTAGCTATCTCAGATCTCCTTTGGACTTGGTATGTTTTGTGCTTTTGTTGTAGCTTGTTATTTTCGATGAAATGACAAGCTCAATGTGGCCTCTATATGCCAAGTTTCTTTTGCACTAACAATTGGTTTGCAGAAATTTGTGGGTTCAAAGGACAGGTTGCCAAGTCCATTTGAGTGTGAAGACTTCTTCGATTCGAATAAGTCAGCTCCAAGGATATCAGAGGTCTCACAAGTTGTTCAAGCCAACAATCTCATAAGACATCAAGAGATTTATCTAAAAAGGGGTTTCATGAGCCTTTTGCTTCTATTCCATCTCTAAAAAAAAAAAATTCATATATTTCTTCTCTCATTTGTGCACATATCTATTTTATCTAGCATTTGAGGCTAAGTTGTTGGGTTTAAATCCTAATTCTCACTCACTAAATCAACTCTTTCAAGCTGATCTTAGTGAGGGAATTTGTAACATAAAGTGTATTTTATACTTGCATTGAGTTTCTAACTTTTTCCTTCGCATGCATGTGATTTCCTCTCACATATTTCAGCACTATTTCTTTGGCATGCTAACTCTTTTGCTTGTTTGCCTATAGGTATTCTTGGAAGCAATCCAAGTTTTTTGAAGAAAGGGAGCTAAAGCATCGGCTAAGGAACACTCTTCTGTTTGGAACCTCAAATCCAAGTTCTGCCTTATCACTTCACCTCTACTTCTAAAGCCTCATTCTTTTGAGGAATTGTAACCGCCATTCACCTCAAGGTTTTAAGCCTTTACTTTGTAAACATCTCACAAGTAATTTTTTTTTTAAATCTTACACTTGTAACTTTGGGAAAGAGCAAATTTAACACACATATTGTAAGCTCTTCCCAATCCCCTCATTTCTATAAGAGGGCCTCACTTTCATTAATAAAGAGCTGACTTTTCTTGAGGGAGCTTGGGAAGTTTTTCCCATGGTATCTCACCTACTCATTTAGAGGGAGTAAATCCTCTTGAGTGGTTAACTTTCTTTCTTTTCTTTATTTTCTCAACTAAATCACTTGCATTCATCATTTCATTTGCTAATCTAATTTAGTTGCATGTGAGTAACTCATATTTTCATTTCATTAATTGCTTAGATCACATAGTCCTCTAAATTTCCTAGTTTGCAATCTCATTTGCCATCACTTACTTATGTTTTGTGATCTATTTCTCATTTGGATAAGTTTCACAATATATTACAAGTAAAGAAGCATAATACTTTCAATTTATGGCAACTTAAGTCATTGCTCTAACTATGAAGCATATTTAATTGAATCATCTCCATCTTTTACATAGCACTTACAAACTCACTTTCATATCATTTAGGCACTTCACTTTTCATACTAGACTTGCATCTCTAAAATTTACCTCCAACTTAAGTTGGTTGAATAGACGTTTTAGGGGCCCTCTACCTCTATGGACTCCTCACTGTGAAATCCAAATATTTGGGCGAGGGTGAGGTCTGAGGATTAGAGTTCAATTGTAACTTTGCTTTAGAACTAATTAATAAAATAAACCAAGAGCACTATCTCATCACATTTACTTGCAAAGTTTCCAAATTTTTTGCTATCTTGATGGTTTAAAGATTCACATGCAAATATTATCTCAAGAAGCACTTTGGATGCAAGCATTTTAATTCCTTAAATTTTGCAACAAGTTTAATTCTATGGTACTTGGGAATTTGCTTCTACATACAACTTCATTACATGTTGTCATTTTAATGATCATTATGCTTATGGATGATTGATATATCTCGTTTCATTGGCAAATATCCTTATTTGGTGTTGCAAATTTAATTGCATATTGTGATCTTGGTCTAACACTTCCTTTGTGGGATTATTGTCATTATATCTTGAATTTCATTTTTGAGCAAGCATTTGTTATCTACTTTAAAGCACTAGTCTATATTTTGAACACGTCATTGAATATTGCTCATATACTTATATGCTTGTTTACATATTCGAAATCGAGTCATCTTTGATAAGTAATTCCTTCTAATCAATTCTCCTAGAAATCTCACATCTTTAACTTAGTTTTCCTTTAGGGACCACCCCCCTTAGCTAACCTAGGAGATAGCTTAAACGGAGAAAGTTGGGAATAGGTGACAGCCCCTTCTCTGAGTTCCTTGCCACCAACAACACCTGTGGGGTTGAAGTCTTTTCTCACTAACTGTAGGTAGGTGTAGGCGGCAAGCGATAACAACTTCAATGTTGGCAGCTTCTCCCCATAAGAACTTCAGTAGGCCTTGGTCATGAAGCATGGCAAGGGTAGCTTCTATGGTTGTTCAATTCTTCCTTTCAGCAACTCCATTTTGCTCAGGAGTATATGGAACGGTTGTCTCCCTCTTAATGCCAGCTTCTCTGCAAAAGTCATTAAATTCATTTGATTCATATTCGGTTCCATTATCGGTCCTCAATATTTTGATATTCTTCCCTGTTTGATTTTCAACCAAGGCTTTGAAAGAACAGAACCATTTGAACACTCCGTCCTTCTTCTTTAAGAAATAGATCCACGTTTTGCGAGAGAAGTCATCCACAAAAATTGCATAGTATAAGTCTCATCCTAATGATATTATAGGCAACATACCAGATAGATCAGAATGGACAAATTGAAAAATGTCAGTAATTTGACTTTCACTTGAAGGGAATGGTCCCCTTGTAAGTTTTCCAGCTGCACAACCCTGACTAACACCTTCATGATTTATGTTGAAATCGGGTAAGGCTTTGTAATAAAGGTAGGAAAATCTTCGGTGCCATAATTCAAATCGAAGAGAAGTATCGCAAGTCAAGGCTCCAAAGGACTTCCTCCAACTTGATAGAGACCTTCAACCCTAAATCCAAATGTAAATGCATCTTTAGGATTTCTTTGCCAAATATGTACCTTTCCATCAACGAATGCTACCTTGAAGCCTTTATGTTAAATTTAGATAACCATGGTGTTCTATGCGTGATGCACTTTTACTTCAATATTTCTTAGGCCCAATACAAGATAGCAATCACATAAACTTGAAAGTAAAATGCTGATAGAACACAATAATAGATCAATAGAAGACAAGCCAAATATAGAACAGATTTACAATTCCTTTTGGCCAGCAAAGATATGAGATATTGTGGCGTTAAAAGTGGTCAGTAGGATGCTTCAACCAGTGAAGTCTTTCTCGATCAGCTAGCACTTTCATGTGTCATGCCCACAGCACTAAAAGACAGCTCATCACAAGTCAATGTAAGTCAAACCAGGGACAGCGCAAACAAATCAATGCAGGCAGCTTCAGAAAAGTCAACGCATCAAACTAGGGCTTCGGTCAAACAGCCCGGAATTCCTCGATTTTAGTGCCCAACTGTACGGCCTCCTAAAATCAGAACTTTTGCAAAATATTGAGGTCAAACGACCAAGGATTGACCACGGTCAACGTTGTAGCAAAAAATCCCTAAACAGATCAACGCAAAAAACAACAGCTTCGCTCCACCATGTGAGAGAAAAAGGCCTCCAAAGGCTATCGAACCAATCAGATCACAATGAGAGAATGTGTGATGAGTTGATGAGAAAATGACCTTCAAGTCTCTCTAATTTATATCCATCAATGAGGGTGTGTGACACATCTGTTAGGCATGTGGGATAAATCTGGCCAACCTTACACATGGTGGAAAATAAATTCAAAATCAATTTTCTGCTCATCCGATCAAGATGATATTTAGATCAATCTTGCACCTCTCCGAAAGAGGAATCCAACAAAAATATGACCATCATCATATGAGCAGTGCAACATGGATTTTGGACCTAGTTGTCCAAAATTAACACTCCCTCTCAACTAGGGAGAACTCCATCTGTCCACAAGTGCCATCCATCATGTAACGTACCAAACATCGTGCGTCATCCCGCCGTAACTTGCTTTGCTGGCTCTTTATTTCAGAACAAAAGGTGAGTCGCAAAGACATCACACACAGCTGACCCGAAGTCAGCTTAGAGGTAAAAACCTCTCTCAAACTCAAAAGAGTCTCATACTAACCCGAAGTTAGTTTACTGACCCAAAGTCAGTTTAGAGGTAAAAACCTCTCCAGACTCAAAAGAGTCTCATACTAACCCGAAGTTAGTTTACTAACCCAAAGTCAGTTTAGAGGATAAAACCTCATCATACTTGATCCCAAATCAAGGTGTTGGACACATGCCATCCTAGACATAGAGAGTACGGCAATCTCCGATGCATCCATCGGTCTTGCTATGGTCTCTATCCATATTTCCCACCTCATTGGCCAAATGAGAGGTACTTCCCATGAGTTTGAAACTCCATGGATAGGATGCGTGTGGGGCACAGATCAGAGAGAGGCAAACCAACTCAATATCATAACGATGGGGCAGAAGCACCACAAGGTTCGGCAAGCCTAGCCCCGTGAGTACTTATAGCTCCAAGAAGCTATCCCCAAGCGCCCTGGAGCTCCCAGAGCTCATAGTCCAACTCAAGCAAACCCTTAGAATAGGGTCTTTCCACGATTCCAAGCTTCTCAGAGAAGGTTAGGAACTTGACCTTCCCCAGGGGCTTCGTGAGAATATCAGCGACCTGCTCATTAGTTCCTATATGATCGAGCCTTACGGCGCCTCGTTGTACCATATCCCAGATAAAGTGCTACCTGATATCAATATGCTTGGAACACGGGATTCTCAGAAAGACAAATCCCACTCTGGCTATCAGAAAGGATAATGGTGGTATCTAGCACATGCTTGAACAACTCACTAAAGAGCTTTCGCAACTAAACAGCTTCACAACAGGCCATACTCGCTGCAATGTATTCGGCCTCAATGGTGCTCAAAGCCACCGACTTTTGCTTCCTTCTCATCCAAGATATCAAAGCAGAACCAAAGGTGAAGCTACATCCAGATGTGCTCTTGCGATCCACCACACTGCCAGCCCAGTCGACATCAGTATATCCATGGAGTCTCAATCTCCTGGCAGTGTATCTCAACCCATGGTTGATTGTGCCCTGAAGATATCTCAACAGATTCTTGGTACCAATCCAGTGAATGTGATGAGGTTCAGCCATATGTTGACTCAAAGTGTTCACTGCAAAACATACATCCGGATGGGAGTTCACTAAGAACATCTAGGCCCCTACGAGTTGTCGAAAATCAGTAAGATTTGCTAGCACAGGCCCAGCAGCATTTCCACTCAACTTCTTAAAGTTGAGTTCCATCGGTGTCAACACAAACTTACAGTCCACCATACCAAATCTCTCTAGCAGCTTCACAACATATTTTCCTTGAGAAAGGAAAATCTCGCTTGGCCTCTGCTAGACCTCTAAGCCTAGGAAGTAGTGCATCAGTCCTAGGTCTTTCATCTCAAACTCGGAAGCTAGCTCCCACTTACACTGATGAATGAGAGGTTCAACACCTGTTAGGAAGAGATCGTCCACCTAGAATGAGAGGCCTTTCTCTATCAACCTAAAATAAAGGTTTGGATTAGCTTTACTTCGAGTGAAGCCCAGCTTCATCAAGTAACTATCTATCCTCTCATACCAAGCCCTGGGGGCTTGATTCAACCCACAAAGGGCTTTCTTCAACCTGCATACGTAGGTGTCTCTATCTTGGACTTCGAACCCCAGAGGTTGCTTCACATAAACCTCTTCCTTTATTGAACAATGCAAAAAGGCAGTATTCACATCCATCTGATGGAAACTCCATCCTTGTGTTACAGCGAGGGCAATGATAGATCGGATGGTGGTATAGCGGGCCACAGGTGCAAATATATCATCATATCTATGCCTTCTTTTTTAGAGAAGCCTCGGGCAACAAATCTTGCCTTGTACTTTTCAGCACTACCATCAACTCCATGCTTGATCTTGAAGAGCCATTTCGAGGTCACAACAGATTTGTCCTCCGGTCTTGGGACCACTTCCCAGACGTCATTCTTCATAATGGACTCGTATTCTTCGTGCATAGCATCCTTCCAAACTTGATGGTTTACGGCTTCTTCAAATGTTCCAGGCTCATATTGTACTATTGTACTCATGGTTGCTAGATACCCTTGGTATCTCTTCGGCTTCTTGCTTTCACGGAATGTCCCCCTTGGGGCAATATGTCTCTCGGCATCTTCGAGAGTATATCTAAGCCATGAGGGTCTTCTTTTATTTGAAGGAGGTGGATCAATGAGATCCATAGGTCCTTCAACATCGGGCATCAGGTCATCCTTCGGCTCTTCCAACTTCCCTGCTTCTTCATCTTCTTTGTCTTCCTTGGAGCTAGGAAGATTTCTTACTTTCTTGAGGGCAGCATCTTCATCGAAGGTAACATCGTGGCATATCTCCACTTCTCTTTGACCAGGCACATAGATTCTATATGCCTTCGAAGTTTCACTGTAGCCCAGAAACATTCCCTTCTTTCCAGAAGCATCCAGCTTGCTTCTCTTTTCTTTCGGCACATGAAAGTAAACAGGACAACCAAAAACTCTAAAATGAGAAACATTAGGTTTCTTACCAGAGAAGACTTCTTCAGGAGTCTTGGAGTCCAATGCGGGATGCGAGCATCTATTTTGAACAAACACAGCAGTGTTTACAGCTTCTCCCCATAGAAACTTCGAAAGACCTTGGTCATATAGCATGGCACAAGCAGCTTCCACAATGGTCATGTTCTTTCTTTCAGCAACACCATTTTGCTCAGGAGTATACACAGTTGTGGTCTCCCTATTGATGCTAGCTTCCCTGCAAAAGTCATTGAATTCATTTGACTCATAGTCGGTCCTCAAAATTTTGATTTTCTTCTCAGTTTGATTTTCCACCAAGGCTTTGAAGGTACGGAACCATTTGAATGTTTCGTCCTTCTCCAAAAAATATATCCAAGTCTTGCGGGAGAAGTCATCTGTAAAATTCATGTAATAGGAACATCCTCCCAAGGATGTCACAGGAAGTATACCAGATAAGTTAGAATGTATCAACTACAAGATATCAGTTGTTTTTGTGACACTTGAGGGGAATGGTCCCCATGTATGCTTCCCTTCGGCACAACCCTAACATATACCTTCATGATCATCTCTCAATTTGGGCATCCCTGTCACCACGTTCCTTGCTTTGGGAAGGGCTTTGTAATGAAGGTGTGCAAACCTCCAGTGCCATAACTCTAGAACTTCCTTGAAGTTCTTCTTCCAGATAAGTATCCTTCTCAACCAAATCAGAAGGGACTTCTTTATAACCAGTACATCAATCAAAGTCAAACTTGAATTGATAAACTTTTGACTTTAAGAAAGTGGATGGCCTGCGATTCAAGACACATAATGTCTTCTGAAGTTGTTGTAATGAATTACTGTTGATAAGGGATGTGAGCACACTTCTGAGATAGAGTTAGGGTGTCATAGTGACCCTTATATAGCTCCAAGACATAGAGATTCTCAGTACCCTTTCAATGCAGCCTAGCCTTACAATGCTGCCCAAACTGATAATGCAATCTAGCCTTACAATGTTGCCCAAACTGATAATGCAGTCCAACCTTACAATGTTGCCCAAACTGATAATGCAGTCCAACCTTACAATGCTACCCAAACTGATAATGCAATCCAGCCTTACAATGTTGCCCAAACTGATAACCTTCCAACACTGCCTTCTAGCATCATCACAAATCTTAATGAACAGATCTGATGTAGAATGGAGTACGACTTGCATAGAATACCTTGATTCAGCCTTGCTACCTTAGGTTATATGCGGCTCGCTGAGGGTTGACTGCGGCAAGGATAAATGACCCAAAATAGGATTGCTGGATACTCAAAATAACCCTCGACTGTGATGCTATAGCAGCTCTACCCTGTGGCCCATTGATCTAAGATGATAGACTATAAAAGGCACACCCAACTTACCTCTATTACAGCATCCTGAAGTGGCCAGAGATCTGTAGCCTTAATCATCATGAAACAGTCCTTAAAACTCCTCAACAGTGGCCTTCCTTCGCTAGACCTCCGTATTTAAGAGAAGACAATCTTCTCCTCAAACCCACGTTGGAAGCCTTCTAGCCTTTGCCACAGATCCACAGCCCTATTTGACAAATCTTGATCTAGGTGATAGACTTCACTAACCATTACTGTTTATCATGACTAGATGACCTCTCTAGAGCTCAGACAATAGAATGTTGAAAGATTGTTTCAAGATTGCGGTATTTCATTTTTACAGCAATACATCAATGCTCCTTACTGATTTTCAAATCAAGTTAGCACTAGGCCTCTTGATTGATTGGGCCAGTCTTCCACAGAACTGATGAACTCAGATCATGATGAGATGCCTTTACTCCACCAGGCCAAAGGATAGAAGTTCTTATTCTGACTTGCAAGATTCTTATATGCAATCTTAACTTATACAAGATCATCTAGAGAAAAAACATCTTCTACGTTATTTCTCATTCCAGCTACATACCTGATGGTTCATTCCTTCACAGCAGAATGCTTCTTAACTGTATTACATTCTTCCTTGCTTAGGCTTGTCCTCACCTGAGCACTAATACCATGTTAAATTTAGATAACCATGGTGTTCTATGCTTGATGCACTTTTACTTCAATCTTTCTTAGGCCCAATACAAAATAGCAATCACATAAAATTGAAAGTAAAATGCTGATAGAACACAATAATAGATCAATAGAAGACAAGCCAAATATAGAACAGATTTAAAATTCCTTTTGTCCAACAAAGATATGAGACATTGTGGCGTTAAGGCGGTCAGCAGGATGCTTCAACCAGCCAGCACTTTCATGTGTCACACCCACAGCCCTCAAAGACAGCTCATCAAAAGTCAACGTAAGTCAAACCAGGGACAGCGCAGAAAAATCAACGTAGGCAATTTCAGAGAAGTCAACGCAGCAAACTAGGGCTTCGGTCAAACAGCTCAGAATTCTTCGATTTTAGTGCCCAGTTGTACGGCCTCCTAAAATCAAAATTTCTGCAGAAGATTGAGGTCAAACGACCAAGGATTGACGCTGGTCAATGCTACAACAGCAAAGCCCTAAACAAATCAGAGCAGAAAACAGCAGCTTCGCTCCACCGTGTGAAGGAAAAAGGCCTCCAAAGGCTATCGGACCAATCAGATCACAATGAGAGAATGTGTGATGAGTTGATAAGAAAACAACCTCCAAGTACCTCCAATTTATATCCATCAATGAGGGTGCGTGACACATCTCTTAGGCATTTGGGATAAATCTGGCCGACCTTGCACATGTGCAAAATAAATTCAAAATCAATGTTCAGCTCATCCGATCAAGATGATCTTTAGATCAATCTTGCATCTCTTCGAAAGAGGAATCCAACAAAAATATGACCATCGTCATATGAGTAGTGCAACATGGAGTTTGGACCTAGTTGTCCAAAATTAACACTATCTTCCATCGCAGAAATAGACACCAAGTTCTTCTTCAAATCGGGTACATACAATACTTCTTGCAGATGAAGGGTTTGACCTTGATTTAAGTGAAGAGTGACAGTCCCTATCCCTTTCACCGGGTAGGTGGTATTGCCTCCAAGTATGATTTCCAAATTATTCTTCTTTTCAATCAAATTTGAGAGGGCCTCCTTGTACCCAATGAAGTGCCTTAAGGCTCCACTATCAATCAACCAATGATCCAAAGTATCCAGAGGAGAGGCAGTAGGGAGGGCGGAAATAAGATAAAATTCTTTTTGTTTTTCTAAAACATTAGTTTCCTCGTACCTGGAGTTTCTCGTCCTTTTGGGAGGTCAACCATTACCATATCGAGCAGCAAGAGCATTTCGCTTTCCTTTATTGTTGAAACTGTTTTTCCTTTGATTTCCATTGCCTTTGAAATTGTTGTGATTGTTGCTGTTGTTGTTGTCATCCCGTGGAGTATCCTTCTTGTGAGGACACTCTCTAGCATAGTGGCCAAACCTGTTGCAATTGTAGCACCTTCCTTTTCTTCCTTCTTTGAATCCTTGCTTGAATCCTTAACCTTGTCTCTTTGGACCAGCATTGTTTTCCTCTTTGCATGAGCAGAGAGAGCAGTAGGTTCATTTCCATTTGAAGGCTTGTCTCTCTCCATCATCCTTGTCTCTTCTTGAGTGCATCTAGCCAATAATTCATCGAAACTAGGAATCTTGTCATTGTTAAGAATAGTTGTATTAAACACATCCCATGCTCTTCTGAGACCTCCAAGAGCAATGAGAGTGAGCTCCCTGTCAGCAACAACTTCTCCAATAGTTAGAAGATCATTCTTGATTTCTGTAATACTCATGAAGTAGGATTGGATAGACTATCCTCTATCCATCTTGATGTCCTTCAACTTGTTCTTAAGAAAGAGGATTTGACTTGCATTGTTTACTTTGAACATCCCAATCAATTTATCATACATCTCCTTAGATGTTTCCAAATCATATATATAGGCAACCAAATGCTTTTGAATGGAATCAATGATAATTCTTTTAGCTTTGACCTCACCTTTCTTGTACTTTGTCTTTGAAACAGCGGGTGCATTTGAAGGAGGCTCCACCACTTTTCCCTACACATAGTCCATAGCATCATTCTCTTCCAAAGTCAAGTCCAAAGTCATCTTCCATGCATGATAATCAAATTTGTCCTTGAGCTTATCCTCGGATTTGAAGTATGATGTAAGTCATTGAAGCTAGATGAATATTCTTGTCCAATAGCGCTTTCTTAGAAATTGATTTTCTCTCTCTTGCTTGGACTTGGTCTTCACCTCAGCTCTAAAACCATGTTAATTTTAGTTAACAATGGTATGTTCTATGCTTAGCACAATTACTTCAATGTTCCTTAAGCAACCCAATTGCAATTTCCAATTTAGATTTCTAGTAGCAATCACATTAACCAGTAATCACATTGACAATAAAAGTAGATAGAACATGAAACAAAATGCAGAAGACAAACCAAGACAAGAGGACACTAGATTTGGCGGATATCAGGGAAAAACCCCAATTTGGGGAAAACCCTTTGATAAATTCTTCTTAATATTATATCAAAATGTTCAGCAGAAGAGAGTACAATAGTCGAAATTGACTTGCCAAATTCAAGTCAAAACAAGCCTGTCAAACTCTACAGTCAAACTTCAGCCCTAACCAGAAATCACAGATGGTCAACACAGCAGTGAAACTCCTCCTTTGAAGCTTGGTCAAAGGCAATCAAACTCGACCTCCAGCAACAATCAAATTAAGCCCAAAACAGTCACAAAATCTGTGATCAGACTTGGTCAACGCAGGTCAAATTCCTCCTTTTGCCTTGGTTTTTGTGCCCAAAAATGCGGCCTACTGAGACATATATATCCCCAGAAAATCGAAGTCAAATGATGCTCGAAAATTCAAAGTCAACATTGGTCAAACTATAGAATTTTCTGAGATTTTCGTCCCTACAATTATGTCCTGAAATTTCGTCCTCCTTGTGCCACATGTGGGAGAGAGAGAATGCCCAATGTTGTACGAACCAATGAGATAAGGAGAGAGAATTTGTGAGTGATGAAGATGCCAAATGAGGTGAGAGGTCACTTGTATTTATACAATTCGTTGTGGGTGAAGAGACATGTTCATTGGGCTTCTTCAGCCTACATGTTGATGTGGTTGACATGAACAGTTTGTACATATGTAGGCATAAATTCAAAATCACACTTCCGCTTGTCCAAATTGGATGATCTTTATATCAATTTTGGTCCTCTCAAAAAGAGGAATTTAATGCAGTCATCATCACCATCAAATGAGCTGTCCCAAGGTGGAATTTGGCCCTAGTTTCCAATTTTAACATCTAGAAACTCACATGGATCGACTAGGAAATGATACCAGCCATTGATTAAGTTTTAATCCTAGTCGTTGGAATCCCAACTGGAGGTTATAAGAAGAAGTCGATGGGTAGATGGAAGAACACACTTGAGATCGATTTCCGTGGGCAGTTCAATTTTCTAGAGAGCAGCGGCATTCTGCCCAAAAAGTTCGAGCCAGAGAGGGGGCGCAGAGACAGAGAGGGGCAAAGACAGTGAGTCCAAAGGAAGCTTTCCAGTTCTGAAGGGTCAGAAAGAGGAGGCCAAAAATATTCTCCAGGAGGTTGTGTAGAGGCAACGGAGAGCCTCAAGTGAGCAATTTGATTCAGCTGAAGGGGAGGACGTCTTCAGTTCCAGAGACTGGGAAGATTTTCCAAAAGGTCGGAGAAGCATTTTCCCAGTCAAAAGCAAGCAGGACAGCTAGATTGGCAGCTGATTCAAACATAGCATTTGGTAGGCAACGTAGGGGTGACGTAGTGCCTGCGCATACCAGTTTGGACAGCTAGCTTTTCAGAGGTCAGACACTGTCGAGATTGCTCAGAGAGGGTAAAATCTCTCAGTATATTTTTGTCACTATTTCTCCTGGGTAAACTCGTCAGTTTGGTGACATTTATTGTACTTCGAATTTTCACTGCTGCTTAATAATAAAAACCCTCAGCGACTGCAACCAGTTTTCCCACATTGGGTTTTTCTGGGGACATTTGTTCAAAAATAACAGTGTTATATTTTTTCTTGTGTGTGCCAGAATTTTCTCAATTTCTAGTTTACCTTCCGCAGTATTTATTTAGTGAAAATTGCAGTTGTGAATTATTCATTGTTTGTCGTAGCAAATAAACTGCAAAATTAATTTACAGTTGGAAGAATAATTTCCAGTTGATACAATCGTTAAAATTTCACAATGTTGACCAAATACATCAAAGAACCTATCCACCATGAACTGACTTACTCTGCTCACTGCAAAACCTATACATGGTTTGGTGTTGACCAAATACATCAAAGAACTTATCATCTTCCTATACAACATGAGATCCACTATCTCTACAGTTGAAGTTATCACCTTCCTCAGATTGGTGAAGAAGGTTTGTAGTCCTCCATCCAAATCTCTTTAGGATCTCAACTACATACTTACCCTTCCCAAGGAATGTATCCCCTAGTTTGCCAAACCTACAAACCCAAGAAGTAATGCATTCTACCAATGTCCATCCACAACTCAACTACCATATCTACTTTGCACCTACAATGAGTTTCTCTACACACCTATAAGAAAAAGGTCATCTACATACAGCATCCAAATAAGTTGATCATTCCCAAAAAATACAAAGTATAAGTTTGGATCTGTTTCACTTTTGGTGAATCCCAACTAAACAAATATCCATCGATCTTAGAATACCATGCTCTTAGTGCCTGCTTCAATCCATATAAGGCCTTCTTAAGCCTGAAAACATGGGACTCCATCCTATGTACCTCAAAGCCCTAAGATTGCTCTATGTACACTTCTTCCTCAATGATCCCATTAAGAAATTTGTCTTCACATCCATCTAATGTATCCTCAATCCCATGACTAAAACAATAGACATAACAACTAAAATGGAAGTGTACCTGGCGACTGGAGCAAATGTCTCCACATAGTCCACTCCCTCTATGGGAGAACCCTCTTGCCATAAACCTTGCCTTGAATTTCTCAATGTTGCAATCTGCAACATGCTTAATCTTGTAGAGCAACTTGGAACTCACAACAGATTTCCTCTTTAGTGTTGGCACAATGTCTGAAACATCATTCTTCATGATGGAGGTGTACTCTTCCACCATGGCATCCTGCCATACTTGTTAGTTTGTTGCCTCATGGAAACTAGAGGTCTCAAAATAAATGATGTTGCTCACCAATGCCATATAGTTGGGAAACTTCTTTGGAAGTGTGCTCTCCTTAAATATGCTCTTAGGAGCCTCAACATACTCATAAACATCCCATAATGTCTGTGTGAACCATCGAGATCTCTTGATAGAACTGGGACAAGCTAATGTCTCCTCTTTGTTGAAGGTTGACTTCCTAAAATGGAAACTTCTTGTGTCTTAAGTAACCCTGGCTCAACCTTCGCATCTGTCTACTACTCAGCTTGTGTCACTAGAATGGGCGGATGTGACTTTCTAGATGCAAATTTCTCCTCAAATTTTATATCCCTTCCTAGTATGGTTTTCCCCTATGCTGGAATATAGATCTTGTAGTCCTTTGAAGTCTCATTGTAACCGACAAATAAACCCTTCTTACTAGAGGGTTCCAACTTGGTTTTTTTCTCTACATGTATTTGAACATAAACTGGACAACCAAAGATAAGAAAAATGACTCACCTCTAGATTCACACCAATGAATGCTTTATCTGGTGTCTTGTCCTCTAAGATCTTGTGTGAACACCTGTTTAGGATGTAGACTATTGTGTTGCATGCCTTTGTGCCAAGAAACATGGGCAAGTCCTAGTCATGAACCATGGACCTAGCAATCTCTATATATTCACTCTATAACCCCATTATGTTGTGGGTTGTACAAAACAACTCCATCTTGATTCTGCCTTCTTGCAAAAATCCTTAAAATTGTTGGAGGTATACTGACCTCCATTATATAATCTCCAAACCTTGATATTCTTTAGTCTCTAGTTCACACCAAGAGCTTTGAACTCTTGAAACCTGCTAAAGACCTCATTCTTCATCTTCAAGAAATAAATCCTCATTTTGCAAGAGAAATAATCAATAAAGGAAACATAGTACATAACTCCCAAAATTGATGCTACTGACATCGATCCACAAACATCTGAACGACTTAGGTCTAGAATCTCTTTAGACCTGTGCTTGCTACTTGGGAAAGCCAAAGTGCACACCCTCTGCATACACCCTATTTCTCAATGATGAAATATGGAAGTTTTGTGACTATCTCGCTCAAAATATGCAACGCTCTATAATGCAAGTGTCCCATCCTCTTGTGCCATTACTCGCACAGGCTATTACTACTATGAACCAAGGCTCAAACAAGTCCACCCTATAACCTATGCAAATTTCTTTCTCTAACCCAATCACTTGTGTTGCTTCTACAATAGATCCTTCTAGCCTTATAAAGACTTGTTATTTCTTGAACTCTACTACAAAGCCCTTATCTTCCATAACCAAAGCTGAAAACAAATTTCTCTTTAGACCTAGAACAAATAACACATCAAAGTCTAAAGAGTTACCTAACTCAAACTGGAAGGAAATAGTACCAACTCTTACTGAATACTAGGCATCATCAACAAGCCCAAATTATACTCCCTAAGTCCTACTCTAGTAGATTGGAAAGCAATAGTTCGGTTAATTTCATATGACGAGATGTCCCATTTTCCACATACCATGCATTCCTTTGAATCATGTTGGTAGAAAGGCAAGATAACAATGCAATTCTTTCTCAAACTTGGCAACAAACTCAATCATTTGAGTTTCTCAAACTTTGGCAGGTGGAATTCTCTCTAGTTGAGAGGGACTGTTAAAATTGGCAACTAAGGCCAAATTCCACCTTGGGTTAACTCATTTAATGGAGATGATGATTGCATTAAATTCCTCTTTTCGAGAGGACCAAAATCAACCTAAAGATCATCAAATTTGGATAAGGAAAATTTTCTTTTTGAATTTATGAAACACCCATGGGTAACTCATCAAGGTCGGCTTGGGGTCAACTAACCCAAGTTAAACCCCTCTCCATCTCCTATAAAAAGGAAGGGCCCTCCAACATCATTAGACACATACAAGCGTTGGAAATACTGAGAGGGGGTTGAATCAGTATTTCTTTTCAATTGTTAATTTTTTCTAGTTAGCTTCTTCACAACTAAAGACAGAGAGGTGTATAATAATAATATTATTATTAAGGATTAATAAGAACTTCAATCCTTTTTCAAATAATTGAGTACAATAGATGTGTGAGGGCACCAACCCTTCAATGAATCAGGCACCAACCTGTTGCCAAGCACCAACTTGGACTTTGGTGAGGCTCCGACCTCTAGGGCTTCGACCCTATATTTTCAAGGCACCAACCTTGTGTTTAGGAGCTCCTAGTCCAAGGACACCAATCCTTCTTTGCTTCGTTTAATATAGAACGTGAATAGTATTTACTTGAATGTTCTTGACATATTCTTCACTGTATTATTTCTTCCAAAATTCTTTACTGACTTCACTGTCCACTTGTCTTCATCACTGACCTTCAATTAATCCAACAGTACTATTGTCTTCACTGTCCAAGAGGATATTGCATGAATGCCACATTCACTATCCAAAGAATGTGATAATATATGAAGCTGCTTTAAAATATTCTAAGCCATTGTGGTCAACCATGTCAGGATGAGTTATCACTGTCCGAGCTAGAGATCTTGCCACTCTTCAAGAAATCAAATGTTCACAGTTACAACAGTCCATGGGGCAATCCAAGAAGCATAATCACAGTCCGAGACAAATGAAGGTTTATCTGTTTCACCAATCACTGAGTCTGGAATACTGCATAGTCAAGGTTTGTATAGGAGTTACAGCCTGAGATATATTCCTCCACAGAGAAGAATTCGAGCACCCAAAGTTCGAGTATACAGTCTGCACTAATCCAAGAATGTATCACCAATGAAAATGCTGCACAGTGAAGTTTTTTCAACAACCCGAGTTACTGTAGGAGGTAGATATAATTAGGAATAGTCCGAGCAATACTGGAGCCAGTCACAGATCCGAGTTCAGTCACCTAAATCTAAGTTACACAGGAGCTGCAGTCCGAATGTTTATGACTGTAGTGGTATTCGAAGTATATATCTTCTACAGAAGATGCCCTATCCGAATAGATGATGTTGTTTGATACAGAATTGGACCTGTGGTGCTTAAAGATTGGACTGTTCTTCTCCTTAAGGGTTCACAAGATGTGAACCTTTTTCCTTACTTTGTGCTATGACTTCTTCACCGAGCACCTCTCCAAAATGGAGGTCCGAACATGTATTTATAAAGTTTGTTTTTGCTATGAGCTGAAGGGACACGTCAATTAAACTGAGGCCGACATGAGAGACCTAGCATAGGTCAGCTCAAGGACCAAACAAATATTCTCATCTTGAAAAATCTATTTCTCCCAAACTATTTGGAATTTCGGGCCAAGCAAGAGCTCAGATGAAAGCTAAAATTATGCTCCAAGTGATAGTGAAGGTTTCATAGAAAGATTTTGCCTCCAAGGTAGTGAAAAATAATTTTTAATGTGACTGGTCATTTATAGGTGCAAAGATAGAGGTAGGGCAGAATGACTAGGGGTTCTTTATGGTTTAGCTTCTCCATCATAGCCTTCTTTATCATAAGGTTACCATGGCATAGTGATATGAGTCTTTATGTAGTCCTCCAGCATCATTCATCATCATCAAGCATCTTATTGCCATATTGACATCAATGACAACTTAGATTAACAATGTCCCCCTTTGTCATTGGATGTCAATATTTTTCTTCTCTCCCCCTTTGACATCAATGGCAATGGGGTGCCCATGTGCTCCCCCTGTCATGCTGCTCCCCCTATCATATTGTACCCCCCAACATGCTGCTTGATTTAATGTGATGCAAGAGCAATGACCCCCATCTTTTGGCGAAGATACTCAAATGCTTCTCGTGGAAGGGGTTTTGTAAAGATATCTGCAATTTGCTCTTTTGTATTGACGTATTCCAACTTGATATTTTGTTCAGCAACTTGTTCACAGAGAAAGTGGTATTTGATTGGAATATGTTTGGTCTTTGAGTGCATCACCGGATTCTTTGAAAGACTGATGGCGCTAGTGTTGTCACAAAAAATAGTAATTGGTTGCTTAGTTTCTATGTTGACATCCTTCAAGGCTTCCTTCATCCATAGAATTTGTGTACAACAATCAGTAGCAGCTATATATTCGGCTTCAGCTGTAGAAAGAGATATAGATGATTTTTTTTGCTGAGCCAAGATACAAGACAATCTCCCATAAAGAATGCATTTCCACTGGTACTTTTTCGATCATCCACGCTTTCGGCCCAATTAGCATCAAAGTAAGTTGTCACAATAAGAGTTGAACTCTTAGGATACTAAAGACCGAAATCAGTGGTTCCTTTCAGATATCTGAGAATTCTCTTCACAGCTAATAGATGGGATTGTTTAGGACTTGACTTAAATCTTGCTACCATTCCCACTTCTTGCATAATATCTGGTCTTGTAGCAATTAAGTATAGGAGAGCTCTAATTATTGACCTGTAAAGAGTTGCATCTATGAGAGGGGTATCATCTTCTTTACTTAATTTACAATCTATGGTCATCGGTGTGCTCATAGGTGCACAATCTTCCATCCCATATCTTTTGAGCATGTCTTTAAGATATTTTGCGTGGGATATAAACATGCCTGCAGAGGTTTGAGATATTTGTAGCCCAAGAAAGTAAGACAGCTCCAATCATTGACATCTCAAATCTTTTGGACATATTTAGAGCAAATTCATGGCTCATTTCTTCATCATTGCTAGCAAAGATTAGATCATCAACGGAAACAAGAGTGATCAGAAGTTTTTCCTTGTCCATCTTCATGTAGAGATTGCTACCTGCTACTCCCTTTTTGAAACCTTCTTGTTGCAGATAGTGATCCAACTTTGCATACCATGCACTAGGGGCTTGTTTTAATCCATACAAGGCCTTTTTCAGTTTGCATACAAAGTCTTTTCCTTCAGCAAGATCAAATCCTTTTGGTTGCTCCATGTAAACTTCTTCCTTGAGATCTCCATCAGGAACGTTGATTTTACATCCATTTGATAAACCTTGAATCCTTTTGAGCAAGTAAATGCCAAAAACATTCTTATGGCTTCCAATTTAGCTACTGGTGCAAAGGTTTCTTCGAAGTCAATTCCTTCAATTTGCGAGTATCCTTTGCAGACAAGTCTGGCTTTATTTCTGATGATTTGTCCATCTTCATTCATCTTGTTTTTGAATACCCATTTTGTTTCAATTATATTTTTATCTTTTGGGCGAGGTACCAGCTCCCAAGTCTTATTCTTTTCAACTTGAGATATTCTTCTTCCATGGCCTTTATCCAATAAGGATCTTTACTTGCTTGAGAAAAAATTTCAAGTTCTATTAAAGATAATAGAGCAACATCATATTTTCTTGGAGTGTTTGTCATCCTTCTTCCAATTTGAATTCCTTCATCTATATTTCCGATAACCTATTCTTCTGGAAGATGTTTTTGAATAAATTTGATCTTAGAAGGAGTTTGTGAAGGTTCACTTTGAGGTTCTCCATTCTCCTCTTCTTTTTCAGGTTCTTCTTCTTCACTTTGTTCAAGGAAAGGCTCATCTTCATGATCTTCAATTCTCTTTTCTGGAAGGCCTTCATCAATCTTCACATCAATGCTTTCCATTATTCTCCGTAGACAATTGTTGTAATATTTGAAGCTTTGCTCCTTGTGGAGTATCCAAGAAATATTCCTTCGTCAACCCTAGAATCAAATTTTCCTGATGAGTCATCATTTATTTTTATGAAGCATTTGCTTCCAAAAACCCTGAAATATTTTACTGAAGCAGGTCTTCCTTTCCATAATTCATAAGGAGTCTTTTCATTATTTGGTCTTAGTTGAGTTCGATTTAAGGTACAGACTGTCGTCCCAACTGCTTCTCTCCAAAATTTTGGTTACAAATCAGCTGCTAGTAGCATTGTCCTTGCCATTTCTTGAATGGTTCAGTTCCTTCTTTCAACTACTCCATTTTGATTGGGTGTCCTAGCAGTAGAGAGTTCTCTTTCGATTCCATGCTCTTTACAGAATTCATCAAATTATTTTGAGGTTAATTCTCCTCTATCCGTTCTAAGACATTTAATCTTAGAATCTTTCTCATTTTCAATGAGAGCTTTAAAATTCTAAAACATTCAAATGCTTCAGATTTATATTTTATGAAATATATCCACATCATTCTAGTATAGTCATCAACAAATAGAGCAAAGTACCTTTCACCTTGAAGAGTTGGAGTTCTAGTTGGCCCACATAAATCTGCATGAATGATTTCCAGAGGTTTTGATGTTGAGAACTCGTTAGTTTTGTGGCTAGTTCGGGTTTGCTTTCCATGTTGGTATGGGCCACATACAACTTGATTTGGCTTGAACATTTTTGGAATGTCCCTTACTGCATTAATTTTGCTGATGTTGACTAGGTTATCAAAACTTGTATGCCCTAATCGCTTATGCCATAACCAACTTTCATCTGTTTGGCTTAAGTAACATTTATCTCCTTGGATTTTACTGAGAATGTAGACATTATCTGGTGTTCTTACTCCTTTCGCCACAAGTTCTCCCGAGGATGAGTCTCTTATTTCACAATTTTTAGTATTGAAGACAACATTATGTCCTTGGTCACAAATTTGGCTAACACTTAAGAGATTGTGTTTGAGCCCTTCTACCAGCAAGGTATTTTGAGCCTTTCCTTGTCCATTGACAAGGGTAGCAGTTCCTTTTCTAGTGATTTTAGCGGATCCACTTCCAAAGGAAACATCTCCATTTTTCTTGTTCAATGAGATAAACTTCTTTTGGTCACCTGTCATATGTCTTGAGCATCCACTATCCACGCACCAATGATTTTCTTCACTATGAGCACATAGAGCTAGGCCACATTTCAGTTTTGAGATTTACGCTTTTAGCTTCCTCCCCTTTAAGAGGGCAATTTTGTTCATTATGATCATAATTATTACATAACGAGCAAGACGGATCAAACTTAACCAAAGGATCAAAGGAATTATAAGTTTTTAATTGTCCTTGCTCTTTAGGACTACGTAGTTGGTTTGTTTGATCTTTCAATCTTGGTGCTTCATTCTTATGAGCCTTGCAATGCTTAGCTTGATGCCCAAAGTTTTTACAATAGTAACAATACCCAAGAAAAATAGTTTGGTACCTGTTGTAATAGCCATAGCTTGAACCAACATTCTTCCTTGGAGTTGCTCTTTCTTCAGTTCTTGGTTTTGAGATGGGGCTTTGTTCCAAACGACATGACTTTTCTTCTTTTGGATGGCAAGAGAGTATGTCGGCATAACTCCTTGCATTATTCTTTGTGCTTGATGATTCTCCTTTGAAACCAATTCCAGATTTGTCATGTTGAGGTTTTTGAGTATTAAGAATGTTATCAAGTGCTAGAGAGCTTTGCCAACTCCTTTTGACTTGCTCTAATTCCTTCCTTTGAGATATTATTTCAGCTTCACGTTTTTCATAGATATCATCCTTCTCTTTTAGCTTATTGTTCAAGAAGTCTTCCCTTCTTTTTGCTTCCTCTTTTTCTATTTTGAGAGAAAATATCTTCTTTCGTAGATTCTCATTTTCTTCAATGGCACTCATTAGCAATCTATCCATGTTTCCTTCATCTTCCAGTTCTGAATCATCATCATTTGTAAATGCCATGAATAACATTTGTTTGCTTCCAACATAGTTACTTTCCTCATCTGATTCATCATCACTTTCTTTGTGATGATGCATATTTCTAGTTGATTTCTTTTTGATGACTACAAATTCATCTTCATCAGACTCATCTTGTTTGGAGAAGAAGTTCTTCTTATTAAACCCTTTCTTTTTGTACATCATCCTTTTCGAGCCCTCGTCATCATCACTATCATGTTTATAAGGACATTTTGCAGTGTAATGACCTATTCTTCCAAATTTGAAACAAATAAGAGGGTACTTACCTTTTAGCTTAGATCCCTTTTTAAGTCTTTGTACAAATTGAGCTAATTCGGTTTCAGTATCAGATTCATTGGTGCTGCAATTTCATCATTTTCCTTTTTTTGTTGATTTTGAGGCTTTGAATGCTGCTTCTTTGAAATTTGGACTCCCTTTCCTCATCTCATAGGCAATGAGAATTCCATGAAGTTCATCCATCTTGAGAGTATCTAGGTCCTTCATTTCTTCTATGGCACTTACTTTGGAGTCAAATCTGTCAGGAAGCGATCTCAGGATTTTTTGAACAATAGTGCTTTCTTCAATATTTTCTCCTAACCCTTTAAGAGAGTTAACCACTTCAGCTACTCGGAGGAAGTATGATGCAATATTTTCTTCATCATCCATTTTCAAACTCTCGAATTGTCTTCTATAGGTTTGAAGCTTTGCCTTCTTAACTTTGGAGTCCCCATCATACAGGGAAACCAGCTTATCCCATACTTCCTTGGTTGAGTCACAATTCATGACTTTCATGAATTCGGAATCAGTGATTCCACTAGTGATGGAATTTAAAGCTTTGGCATTAGCAATGTAGGCTTTTCTTTCATTTGGATCAGTTGGAAGACAGAGGGAGCTTTGTACCCATCCAAAACAGAGTGCCATACTTCAAGACCAAGAGACATTAGATAGTAGGACATCCTCTTTTTCCAAAAACCAAAATTTGTTCCATCAAAGATAGGCAGCTTCCCTATTGCTTCTATGTTCTTCATTTGCCTAAGAATCCTTCTTCCAACTGTTAGGCTGATAATGAAGAAGCTGCTTTGATACCGATTGTTGGAAATACTGAGAGGGGGTGAATCAGTATTTCTTTTCAATTGTTAATTTTTGCCAGTTAGATTCTTCACAATTAAAGACAGAGAGGTGTCTAATAATAATATTATTATTAAGGATTAATAAGAACTTCAATCCTTTTTCAAATAATTGAGTACAATAGATGTGTGAGGGCACCAACCCTTCAATGAATCAGGCACCAACCTGTTGCCAAGCACCAACTTGGACTTTGGTGAGGCTCCGACCTCTAGGGCTTCGACCCTAACATTTCAAGGCACCAACCTTGTGTTTAGGAGCTCCTACTCCAAGGACACCAATCCTTCTTTGCTTCGTTTAATATAGAATGTAAATAGTATTTACTTGAATGTTCTTGACATATTCTTCACTGCATTATTTCTTCCAAAATTCTTTACTAACTTCATTGTCCACTTGTCTTCATCACTGGCCTTCAATTAATCCAACAGTATTGTTGTCTTCACTATCCAAGAGGATATTGCATCAATGCCACATTCACTGTCCAAAGAATGTAATCATATCTGAAGCTGCTTTAAAATATTCTGAGCCACTATGGTCAACCCTGTCAGGATGATTTATCACTGTCCAAGCTAGAGATCTTGCCACTCTTCAAGAAATCAAATGTTCACAGTTACAACAATCCATGGGGCAATCCAAGAAGCAGAATCACAGTCCAAGACAAATGAAGGTTGATCTGTTTCACCAATCACTGAGTCTAGAATACTGCATAGTCAAGGTTTGTATAGGAGTTACAGTCCGAGATATATTCCTCCACAAAGAAGAATTTGAGCACCCACAATCTGAGTATACAGTCTGCACTAATCCAGGAATGTATCACCACTGAAAATGTTGCACAGTGAAGGTTTTTCAACAGCCCGAGTTACTGTAGGAGGTAGATATAATTAGGAATAGTCCGAGCAATACTGGAGCCAGTCACAAATCCGAGTTCAGTCACCTAAATCTGAGTTACACAGGAGTTGCAGTCCAAATGTTTATGACTGTAGTGGTATCCGAAGTATATATCTTCTAGAGAAGATGCCCTATCCGAATAGATGACGTTGTTTGATACAGAATTGGACCTGTGGTGCTTAAATATTGGATTGTTCTTCTCCTTAAGGGTTCACAAGATGTGAACCTTTTTCCTTACTCTGTGCTATGACTTCTTCACCGAGCACCTCTCCAAAATGGAGGTTCAAACAGGTATTTATAAAGTTTGTTTTTTCTATGAGCTGAAGGGACACGTCAATTAAACTGAGGCCAACATGAGAGACCTAGCACAGGTTGACTCAAGGACCAGATAATTATTCTCGTCTTGAAAAATCTATTTCTCCCAAACTATTTGGAATACTTGGCCAAGTAAGAGCTCATATGAAAGCTAAAATTATGCTCCAAATGATAGTGAAGGTTTCGTAGAAAGATTTTGCCTCCAAGGTAGTGAAAAATAATTTTTAATGTGACTGGTCATTTGTAGGTGCAAAGATAGAGGTAGGGCAGAATGTCTAGGGATTCTTTATGGTTTAGCTTCTCCATCATAGCCTTCTTTATCATAAGGTTACCATGCCATAGTGATATGAGTCTTTATGTAGTCCTCCAGCATCATTCCTCATCATCAAGCATATTATTGCCATATTGACATCAATGACAACTTAGATTAACAATAAGAGTATTCATCTCAAGTGAAATTCATCTTTGAGATAGCCGAGGAAAGGAGGTCAAATTTTTTGGGTGTCTTTGTGTCTCCATCAAGGTCGAATTACAGCAAGGAGGAAGTCGCATTTCAAAGGGAGCTTTGTATAACGTTTGGGCTCATTATGATTGGGTATTTCTCTCCTTCATCAGGCCGCAGCCCTAGCATTGTGCTTCAAGAGGACCGCGGGCCTTGACATTCTTAGACAGGGGGTCAAAAGGTTGGTAGGAGGCCACAGGCCTTGATCTCTTGGACAAGAACTTGTATCATTGCCCAATCCAGCAACTAGTTAGAGTTAGGATGTTATAAGGAAGGTCGTTGTGTGTTTAAGGAAGACCGCAGTCAAGAAGGAGGTCTGGAAGGTCTATCAGGAACCCTAACCAGTAACCATACGTACACCAGCCCTTGAGGATTATACATGTGTAGGTCAACTTGAAAGAGGAAGGTTGTGGCCAAAGAAAGGGGTCTAGGAGCAATGTGGCAGTTTGCCATCAAACCCTCACCAGAACTCCAGAACGCTAAAGTTTCATCATCAGTATTTATCTTTTCAGAATTGCACTTTTTGGAACAGCTATGTATCAAAGTGCAGAGTCATAGGATCTTCTTATTAGCAAGTCATTTTGACCTTAAAATTATTGTACTTTCCCTCTTCTGAACATTTGATACTGATAATAGAAGAATTGATCAATGGTTTTCCCCATCTTAGGGTTTTTTTCCAGGTTTGAGCCATATCCTTGCGTACTCTTGTCTTGGATTGTCTTCTGCATTTATTGTTTATGTTCTTTCTTTTGTTACTGTCAATTTGATAACGTTTCATGAGACTGCTAATGAAAATGAAATGGACTAACAAATGGGCTCATATGGAATTTTGGAAGTGACTGTCCTAAGTAAAGAACATGTTAACTAAACATTAACAAATGGACTAAAAGCCATGGTCGAGTCCCATCATGTGACAAGAAGGCGTGATGGAGGATGACGTCAACCCGGCGTTTAGGACCGGTGATGTCACCCTGGACCTCAAAGAATTGGAAGGAGGATGCCATTTGTTTATAACGTGACTTATGCGTGAACCGTGACATGGTGGACTACATTGGTGCTAAGTGGGAACCAGGGTAGAACATGTCACCCTGACATTTATTTCTCGGCATTATCCCGCAATGATGGGTACCACAGCCCTGAGATTTTATTTCCGGGCAGACATGGCATAGTGGGCCAACGTGCATACCGCGAGGTGGAAGGTTGGGGTTGTGAAAAGGTATGGGGATGATGTGGCAGCAGGATCCACGCAACCCAGAAACTTTCATCATGTAAGAACTACCATGAGGCTGCACTAGTAATTCCCGAGATTTAATCTCCGAGATGAGGTGGTAGGGAGAGGGTCCCACACTGCGTACTACGCCCATGATATATGTGTATTATGTAATGGGACTGGTTAAAGAGGCTTAACATGCGAGTAGGTCAAGAGTTGCCATGTGGCCCATGACTTGGATAGCCACGTGGGCACCATGTGGCAAGTAGATGACATGGCTCTATCTGATAAGCTAATTTCTAAATGTAGTATCTCTTGATCCGGGAGCTAGATTGAAGAAAAATTTATATTGTTGGAAAAGTCTCAACAAGATGAACACAACGATGTTATCGGTTTCTTGTTTTGAGGAAGTCGAAAAAGGTTGAAAATTTAAGAACCCATTTTCATAACATGACAATGGGAGTAGGGTCATCATAGTAATTGCCTCCTTCTACCCTTGGTTAGGGCTAGAGATTGAAGAAGGCATGTTACATTAATGTTTCATGTGAACAGTGACATGGCAACATGAGATCTGATATGATGTTATGCTAAGTTGCATATGACACCTACAATTTGGCTCAAATTATTTCGTCATTTCTATCATAACGACAACCATCAACAAATCATTGAGATGAATTATCATTTTGTGAGTCCAATAGAAAACTTAGATTACTTTTTCCTAGTTTGCTTGAATTGCAAATCAATTTCCATATCAAGTTATTAGGTTGGGCCAATAAAACTATTTTGAAGCAATGCCAACTAGCTAAAGATAATGCAAAAGTGAGCATTTACACATGCAAGATATCATACACGCTAGCTCTTTAGTTATGTGAAGATAATGCAAAAGTGAGCATTTTACACATGAAAAATATCGCACATGCTAGCTCTTTTGTTATGTGCCTAAATGCAACATTTTATGGATGTGAGTATAGTCTATGCAAGTTCATAGCTTAGTAATAATGTCTTGGTCTTTAATGTTTTCAAATTTTGTACAAAAGGCCACTAATGTTAAATAAGGCCTCAAATAGATAGTTGGTGTTATTAGGATTGATTAGCTAAAACAAAGACGAATTATCTCAGCCCATTGAACTAGCTCAAGTGGCCAAGTGCTTTTGAGTTTCATGAGGGAGTTCTATGGTTGATACCCGAGGCTAGGTGCCTTTATTGTGTGCCTCATTCAATGTCCTTGCCAAGTCAAGCACCATAATCCAACCCGTTAAAGGTTAGGTGGTCAATCAAGGCGAATTCCAGATTTAGCTTGAAGTGTTCTAAGGTTGACCTGGGAGAGTTTATCAAGTAACAATCTTATGCAAACTAATCCCCAAACCACTCCAATATAAAAATTATCCATTGCTATCGTAAAACTTGCATAAAAGAAGCCCAAAGGGTTAGCTCAATTGGGCGAGACCCCGTCATTAAAGCACCTTTGCTATTGAGAGGCCATGGGTTCAATTCTCTCGACACTCTCGGGGTGAGGCTGGCAAGAAGTGATCCCTTCGAGTGGATCTGCCTAGTACAAATATTCCTTGGACGTAGTGGTCACCGATCTTTGGGGTCTGTGAACCACATAGATAAATAAATAAATTAAAACAAAATAAAATAATTAAAATAAATAAATAAATAAATAACTTGCATACAAAATAGGAAATTACAACAATGAACAAGTTACAATAGAAATACAATTTAGCCCTCAAAATGAGTTATAAACCAATAGAAAATAGGGATAAAATAACAAATAAATCTAGGGTTTGATTAATTTTAAAATCTGAAAATTACAAAGCATAAAATAGCCAAGTAAAACAAGACACATAGTGTTAATTATGCAGCAATATAAATCAACAAGGCAAATTTTATGCAATAAAATGATTTTAGGTCAAACATGCAAAAAAGAACACAAGGATTTTCGATCAAGAATATTCAAGAAAACCCTAGAATTTAGGTCAAAATATGCATGAAAAGTTAAAACCCTAGATGTCTAAAAAATTTTAAGGTTGAAAATTAAATTAAGCTAAACAAAACCCTAAATTTACCCTAAAACATAAAATAAAATTTGAATTTATAAAATATGATTAGCTACATTGGGAGAAGACTAGTGCCTACTATATTTTTGGGCATATGGGGTCAACTAAGGACTTCCTTGAAAGGATGTAAGCAAATTACGATGATATGTAGGGTTGTCCACTACAAAACCTAGAAGATCCACCTAGTACCTTACAAACTTCAAGATAATTCACAGAAAGATACTTCACTAGCAATATTCCAAGGGTTTTAAAGAAGGAATTTATCCATAAACAATATGAAGAGAATGAACCAACGCCACTAAAGAAGTACAATTACACTTATAATCATCCAGAGAAACCCATCAAGGAGTATGTGTAATAACATTTGGTGCAATTTGAGGTTTACCTCATGGCTGGTGGCATAATCATTTAAGGTTATGTATGATATTCATCTACATGAGCACCTTTGTATGAGGGGACACTTAGGCAATGAGTTTCCCTTTCCTCGGTACCATGTTTTTCCAAAGGACCAAACCCCTTTTGCCTTTTTCTTCATTCATTTAACCTTTTTTGGCTTTTGACTTTTGTTTTAAATCATTTAGTCCCTTTAGATCTGCAATCATTGCATAGGACCTAGGGTGATGGCCTCATAGCAAGCAAGCATTGTTCATGCTTTATTCTCTCTGGTTCTTGACTTTGCTTTCTTTATAATGCTTGCATTTTAAGTTCACATTTTGCTCTTTCCCTTTTCCTATTCACAAAACTACATCAACCTTGAGCATCCAAGCTTCTTCCCATGGGATTATGAAACATAAACCTATTTGTGTGATATATGACCAGCCTAGACCTATTTCAACCCCGAATCTATCAAGCATCGAGAGGAATCAAAATCTCTTGAGGTGCAAATCTTTTTTTGAGTGCAAAGCTTGAGGAAATCTTTTCACCTAAGAGATTTGATCCCTTTCCGCACTTGATAGATCCGAGACTAAGATGGATCTAGACTGGTTCATATTAAATTGCATATTATAATAATGTGATTTCAATATTGAACAATTAATCTTTTTTCCTTAAATTACAACTATGTAATAAATAAATTATAATACTGTAGTACTTTATTCTTGAAATTCCATTTGCTACCTTTAATTGTAGTCAATAGAATGTTCAAAGGAGTAAAAGAGATTTTTCACTTTGCATTTTTTATCTACTTAATGGATAAAAAAAAAAAAATCTTGAAGACTTGGCTTTTAGTAATAGTAAGACTTCAGCCTTTTCATTGTTCTCATTTGTGTCACTTGTATTTTTCTTTAAATTGAGCCAACTTTATAACCACAACATCTCTCCCATACTGGATTGTAGAGCACCTCTCAATGCAACAACTAACCAAAAAGGTGAGACAATGGAAATGGGAAAGAGAGCATCTTATGTATAGGTTGGGATATGGACATGTTACCTTTATCGAAGTTACCAATAGCACAACTCTACTCAAGAGTGACAACACTTGACTAGGAGATGATGATGACCACCAAGGTGAAACAAGGCAAGAGCCACAAATTCAAATCATCGTGATCCATTATCCAATTCAATCCATGATCACTACTTTTATGTCATATATATTAGTTATTAACACATAATATGAAGCAGTGACCAAATGCACCTCATGTGTGTCGAGCATCATAATCATCAAATGAGTGGGTTGAGCATAATGTGGGAAGCATCATTGGTCATCTGTCCATGGAGAACCATGAATGTCACCTATGGAACTGTTGTCTGTGATATGTATTATGGATCATACGATAAAAATCTCTTGTAGCTACCCCTCGATGTAAGGGGGTAACAATCCCATAAAGGAAAACGTGGGCCACAAATTAGGGGGTCTGCCTCTTATTGCTATAAATAACAAAGTGATAAAGACTCGGCCACATTGGACTTCGTGAAACTCAGCGACTTCACAAAACTCAACTCTACAAAACTCTGCAAATAGAAAGAAGAAGAAAAAAACTCAAAATACAATAAATTTTGTGTAGAAAAAATAATGTCGTCATTTCCAACCTGAAAATTCTATAAAATAGCAATCTGAGGCAAGTCTGATGAGTTTTGACCAGGTGACAAGTCTTCAGGCAAGTCCTGGGTGCTCCCGCTCTATATTTTTGTTTTTTGCTCTTATTTCTGTCCCTCTTAGTTTTCTATTTTGAGGATTTCTATCAATAGTTGCAGGAATAGGTCCATTTCAAGTATAGGAACACTACATCTTTCCCATTTTTTGTAATAAAATGTGCCAGTGGGTACCAAAATTAGCGGGTTGGATCATGCTTGCATTCTAAAAAGTGCCTAAACTAAAGGTAGACCCGTAAATTTATGTTAATGTTTACTTTTAATGTCTTGTGAGACCTGCCTGGTCTAAACGACCTTTTCACTGAGAATCAAATGGAAAACTGAAAAGCAAAATTTTCATTTAGAGTTCTATTAGAATTTAATAAGAGTTTCGATTAATAAATTAAAAGATGTATTAGATATTACAGCTACAGTGTTGTCCGTATTTCCATTCGAAAGGCAAAATATTCACAAACTTTTCATGGCATAGAGACTGAGCATTCAAGCCCTAAAATTCGAAACTATAAATACAAATCTCTGAACAAAACTGAAAACCATTCAAAAGAAGGAAAATTAAAAGCAGAAAACACATGAATGCACTTGCACACAGGAAACATTGAAATAACGAACTCCACGGTCCTCTTACGGAAAAACCACAAAAAGGGAAAATATTTCATTTTTTATGAAAAAAAAATTCATCTAGCAAGTCAAATGGATCCAAATGAAACCATGGCGCAATAAATTAACGTTCATTGGTGTTGGAATGTGTAATTCCTACTTGTCTTCAGTTGTGATTCTCTCTATGTATAGAGTTTGTTCCTATTCCATAGGTTAGCTAAAACTAAGTTCCCAATTTGGTGTGAGGTTGAGATATTCTCTCAACCAACTTATTGTGCGTCCAAGATAGCTTCCCTATCTTGAGACAATACCTCATGTATATATGTAACTCTATTTGATTAATAGAATATAGTGTGTATTTGAGATTTCATTTTGGTATCAAAGCCCATACAGGCCTGGACCTCGGCCCCTCGTGGGCTGAGGAAACGAGAGAAATAAAAGAGTATATCAATATTGTTTTAAGTTTTTTTTTTAGTTTGTCCATTCGAATTGAACGCTCCAGAAACTCGATCTTCGTGGTGTGTGCAGAGGCAGTGTTTGACTACTGGGATTCTTGTGGCGATTGCAAAAACTATGTGAGTGGATCTACATGCATGTTGTTGCTGCGTTGCAGGCTTTGACTTGTAGATTTTATGCAAGACAGGCAATCATAGTGGATTTCTCTCCTGTTACTGACTTTCGTGAAGCAACGTCTGAAGCAGGGGACTACGGAGCCAGGGAGAGGCCGATTGATCTCTGTCACTGCATAGATAGAGGCCGAGATCTGCAATCCAGATCGGGCCTAAGCTGGAGGAGGAGTTTGTGAAGAAGAACAACCGGCTAGATCTGCCTATATTCCAAAAGGCGAGCACCAATTGCCCAGTCCGGTTGCGTGAATCCGTGAAATTGCTTGAAAGAGGAGCTGATCAGAAGGTTGTGGCATCTATTGGTGAGCCGATCGCCATCACCATCGACGTCCATACCATGTAACCCAGAGCGTGAGATTTCGATCTTTTCATCATCATCCTCTCTCAAATATCAACGAAGGCTACACTCATCCCGTCCCTTCATGCAATTGTGCCTGAAATATTCACAGGTGGAAAGAAAGGAAATCAAGTCCAAAATCGATTGGACAGTGGACAGCCAGCCATGGAATTCTGCAGTATCAATTGGGAGACATTTATACTGCTATTATCATGTGCTCTCATGCCACAGCAAATCAAGGCAGAGGCAACGGGAGGAGCATCATTGCTATTCTGGACATTTGCTTACGATATTGTGCATATATTCTGAAATACAATATTGTGACCTTCTAACATTTATTACAGAATGATTTGTAGTCACAAGCTACAATATTCATTGGAATAAGGGGTGGCAATTCATTCTGTAATGACTGTTTTACAATATTCATTGGAATAAGGGGTGGAAATTCATTCTATAATGACTGTTTTACACTAGAATATGGAAGAGGGTATGCAAATCTTGTGAGCAAATTGAACTATTCCAACTTTATTTTGAAGA
Source organism: Pinus albicaulis (assembly GCA_034641835.2). NCBI lineage: Eukaryota > Viridiplantae > Streptophyta > Pinopsida > Pinales > Pinaceae > Pinus > Pinus albicaulis. Next base: position 1,247,900,810 of record CM076577.1, read on the forward strand.
GAGACTAAATCTTTGTTTGGTTCACTTCTAATAACAACGACGATGGTGTTAGTTTTTTCAAGACTAAATTGTGGTACGCTAATTGTGGAGGCATGTTGCCCGCCCTGATTACAGTCAAGTTTCTGGATTTGATAAGGCCTTGGATTGAGGTGTTGTGCAGAGAATCAGATGATGTCGTCCATGTAATGCGACGCTGAACCTGGTGTAAGAAAGGTGGGAGAAGAGCGGGACGTTGTGTGGAGTTCTCTTACGCAAGGGGATTCCAATAGTGGCAACGTGGCCGCATTCAATGGTGAGAAAGACCTCTAGATCTATGCATTCAATGGTGTGGTGGTTTGATTTGCAGGGAAGTGTCCGCACTTTCTCAGATTCAAGCGAGCGTGGATCTGCTGCTGGATCGAGTCATGAGGCGGGACCATGGGTGGTCCTGCGTTTTATTGTAGAGGGCGAGTAATCACTGCCAAATCTGAGCTAGTGTGTTGTGCCTCTGCCACTTTATTTGGACAGGTGCAACTTAACAACTTCAACGTGGCTTCTGACTTGGGAAAAACGCTTGGATGGATTGCAGGATATGTTATGCGACGAATGCCCCATCTGGACAGTTCTGTTTCTTTTCGGCGTTGTTCCTGGACAACTTGGCCCATCTCTGCTTCAACTTAATGTGCCCCAAATAGTCGATCTGGGGGGAGGATGGCTCTAGGGATTCGAACCCGACGCCTGCCATTCAAATTATGGAGAGCCACTATAGTTTTGCAGGGCGATGCGTGGTGGAAGTCTTAAAGTCTCTGTCGGGGCTGAAGGGAGCAACAAACATAACTGCAATCAGCGTTCTCATCACAGGGAAGGAATTCGTTGGCATCTGACACCCAATATTTGCAACCATTTCGTTGAAGCTAATCGGCCTGTCTGTATGCCTAATTGTTTTGTTTATATGGACTTGGAGTTTATGTTACACGTGGAGGAATATCAACCGACCCACTTCTGTGTGGAGGGGTGTATTGGAGGGGTGTATTCAGATAAACGGCTTTTAGCTTATGGATGATCACTGCATTTGTTGGTGTACTGTTGCTTCAACGTTAATTGGGTTTGCATATGCGGGATATAATGCAGCTCTCGAGATCCAAGCTACCATTCATTCATTTTAGTATGGCGCAGCAAAAGTGTGGTGAGCTTCCCGATCCGGGCTAGTGTGAGGAGATTAGTCTGGCAGTAGTTCTTCGCTGTTGCAGCCTGACAACCAATGTGAGGAGGCATGTTTGGAAGCCTCTTGTGTCGGTACCAGATGTCCATCGACGATGATGGAGAGTTGAATATGGTGCAATGAGCATGGATGTTTGTTGTGTAAGTTGCATTATTGTGGCGACGTTACTACAGATCTGACCTGTTTGTCGCTGCATGCTCTAGAGAAGAGCTCGTAAGCCTTAATGGCTAGTGGCCCCTTTGTGGCTGATGTGCCTTAGTGGCAGATTTGTGGCCCTGGGTGATTGGAGAGCCTTCGTGACTGTGGTGAGCATTGGTGGCTAGATTGAGAGCATTCTGCAAAGGGGATTTGTTGGTGTTTGCAGGAATGTAGTTCAGTTCCAACATCAGATCTGTTGGATAAGAGATAAGTGGTATGCGACAAGACCTGCGGACAAATTGTGGTGTTGCGGTTTCGTGTACTACATTATACGTATTGTGCAGCGTAAGAATTGAAGAAATGGCTACAAGAAGACCATCTTGGAGGTGCGGTAAAAGAGGTGATTTGGTTCATATTTTTTGAGATAGCTTAATAGGTATGGCCAGCTTATTGGAGCTATGACAATATGTGGACTGAATTTATTGTGCCCTCGGAATCTTGAATGTGTTGAAGCATTGAGCCTAGCTAACTCAATGGTGTGGCTTTGTTAGAATTAGCTACTCTAACAAATCGCGCAAGTGAATTCAAGACAACAATTAGACGAAAAAAAGAAAGAAGATGCAAAGATACTCTGTGATGGATAGTAAGATTGAAGTATAGCAAATATTAATTTTGTGCAACAGCCCAACAACGACAACAGTTAAAGGATGATGGACAACGAAAGTGAAGTTTGTTTTGTGTGAGTTTCTTGGAATAGACTCAATATCATGTTGTATTATGAGTCACACATTCTAATTGTAAGCAAGTCTAGGATGTTTTTTTGTAGTGGTCTTTGTATAGTATGTACCTGATAACTCCAAGAGTTGGAGTTGTGATGTAAGCCTTGTAAGGCATGTGTATCCCCCGAAAGTTCATGGTAATCTCAAAACCACTTTGTAATTACAGGTTCGTGGTCAGCCAGAAACCACGTGTAACAGTAAAGTGCACTGGAAACTAGTCCGTGCCAGAGAAGAATTGTTGTGTGAAGAGGAGCCTTGCGTTGCCTGCCTACTTATCTGCGCTGCCACCGTTGTTGGTGTGTGAGGAGGAGTCTTGCCTGCCTGCCTGCCTACCTAGAGGAGCAATCTACGCTACCTACCTGAGCGTTGCCTGAGCGCTGAGTCATTGATCGTTGCCCTCTGCGATAGAGAGGAGCTAACCAATGGGATTTATATTAATCCATTCAAACATCTTTTTTTAACATGGTTACGGGTCATCCGATAAAACCCACATTGGAGGAGGATCTGTAGATACAGGTACATGTATGCAGTGATAATGGTTGACAGAACCATGTATGCGAAGGACATCCTACAAGACTAGCGGTTGCAGCGGTTGGTACCCATGCATTCCGGTGGATGGTTGCTCCTTTATATGGACGTCGACATATCCTTTTTTCTTATGTTTGACCACAACTAGACTTTGCAGACCAGCATGCCAAAGTCAAAAATGAAGATGCCAAAGACTCAAAGTACAAAGCCAAAGTAGTGGTGTGTTCTAGCATACGAATGATGTAGTCAAAGTTTGTTTATGATTGTAGAATAGACTCATGACCATGGTAGAGTATGAGTCACAATTTGTGATTAGAGCAAATCTACATGTCATTTATTGTTTGTATGTGTTGTAAGACACAAAGGGGCATGCATACCCCTTTGTTATGTGTTCCCTCTATCAGAGAGTTTTAACAACCTGGAAGAGTGTGTCATGCGGGATGGATACACTTGGGTAGGCCGTATTGGTTTTAGACTCCATGAGGTGAAATTTTATATCTAGAGGGAGTTCATCGAGAGATTGGATGAACCATATATGTGAAGGACTTCCTAGTAGACTGGCGGTTGCAGCGGTTGGGAACCCATGCATTTCAATGGATGGTTGTTCCTTTATATGCACATCAACAATAGCATGAACAAGATACTAAGTGTAATTACCAAACAAAACCAATGTAATTACCAAACAAGACCAGATGTAGATTTTGCAGATGGATACAAGTAGTTATTAAGGAGGTGTGTTGAAATGTGTAATTCCTACTTGTCTTCAAATGTGATTCTCTCTATGTATAGAGTCTGTTCCTATTCCATAGGTTCGCTAAAACTAAGTTCCTAGTTTAGTGTGAGGTTGAGATATTCTCTCAACCAACTTATTGTGCGTCCAAGATAGCTTCCCTATCTTGAGACAATACCTCATGTATATATGTAACTCTATTTGATTAATAGAATATAGTGTGTATCTGAGATTTCATCTATTGGCAGCCTTTGATGTCCAAAAAAAATCATTGAAATTTAAACAATACCTATATATTGGCAAATCATTTACAGAGAAGTTCAAATTATTTACAATCCTTCTACAAAATGTTCAAAATTTACAAGCTAAATAAAGTTTTTACAGAACATTAAACTATTCACAACTATTTGCAGGATTTACAGAGAATTTCAAATTTACACAAAATATTTCGAAAAGTTCCAAATGGACAAAATTATGTCCGGACTTCACAGAGCTGTAAACTATTCACAATTATTTGCTAAAAAGGAAAAATTCAGAAGTATTCAAATTATGTGCAGTGTTCCCACAAAAGCTCGGAGTTTAGATATTTTTTAAAGCGTACACACTCAAGACACAGAATTAAGTGAAACCTGGGCCTGATCATAGGATTGCGCACTTTTCTTTGAAATAAGCGATAGGGCCGAGCAAGGACAGCGCCAGGAGGTCCCGGAAGACGCAGAAAACCACTTGATTCATTCCCACGGTCAGTGCCAACTTCGTTATGACGTGATAACCTCCATAATTCAATTGTACTAAAGCCAACGCAGCGTGCGCCTTCCAGCCGTCGGCTGCCATGGGTTTTCCTCGTGAAGAACCAGCTGACAGGATCTCTGAGGCTCTAAGATAGACTCAGACTTTTCTGGTCTTAGGGGCTATTGGAGAATCCCCAGACCTATTGATGCGATCTGTCAGCACAGGATCGATTCCCCGAAAGTACCTATACACTTTTATGTGAGTTATGCGTTCCCACGTCTCTCCCTGTATCGTATGTACACACTGCATATCCCTGGGCAAACCGGCAGACTTAGATCGTATCTGCGTATAAGATCGCGTAAAAAATGAAAACGATACATTCATACGAAGACCTCGATGGTCCCGCGTATTCGAACTTTTTTATCATATTTTATAGTAGAATTATTTATTGGTTTGAATGCAGTCATTTAATATGGGTAAATTAAAATTGTTCATTTGTTTGTTAAAAATAAATAAATATATATTTATTTGTTGGTGTATTTGACTTTAACAAATATATATTTTATTTGGTGGTATTATTTGCCTTTTGATATATGTGTATTTATTTTTATTTGGCAATACCCTTAAAAACAAAGTAAGTGGATTCACCTAACTAAAGTAAGTGGATTCGCCTAACTAAAGTAGTACAATACCAACCTTGATAGCAACCACTTGGTGATTTTAATTAGGTAATGGTCTTGTATTTTATTAAATATCATTATCATGTAAATGGTGCTTGTCACATTAATGACATCGTCAAGGATATTTGGTGGTATTAAACCATATATATTGTCTTCATTGCGTTAGTGTTTTAAGTTTTGAAGGACATGCATATTTGTTTAAAAAGATTAGCATTTTTTAATTGTGTTTGTGTATATAATTTTTAAAGAAAATTATGGTTATGGTTTGCTATCCTATAAAGGAGAGGAAAGTTTTACCTAGTTAATTAACCATTGAGTTAATAGAAAACATTACTCTCTAATGAATGTTGCCATTCGCATAAATAGTTAATTAATCATTAAGTTAATAGAAAACATTACTTTTTAGTGGATGTTGTTATTTGCATAAAGATTATAGTATGTTGAAACATATGTTGTTATGATATAGCCTTCACAATTAATGTGAGATAATGCACAGGAGAAATTTCATTATAAAGAGGTGACATGCAAAGGTGGTTTTTTGAAATGTCACTATACCGACCATCTTTGGCTCTTTTTTTGCATTAGAATTTTATAAGGGCAAGATTCATGGAAAGAGATTGAGAAATTTTTATAAGGAGACCATTAGTATATGGTATCTTTGATTAAATATTGTAACTCGAAGATTTACATGCATTTCCATCTCTAGTTCATGTGATGGTTCTCTAACAAAACACAAATGGCAATTGGAGAGACTTTATTCACAACTATTGTTGCAAACTAGTCTTTGAGTATTATTATTATTTATTTGTTTGTGATGTCTATGAAGGTGATTTCATGCATGGTGGATGTGGGAGGGGTCATTATTGATTTTTAAGGACAACAATAGGTAACATTTTGATGGGGTTGGGGAACTACGACTAACAATGAAGTAGAGGCTTTCACACCCTGCCAAGGGTTAAGACTCTGAGACGATAAACTCAAGGGGATATTATCATTCTTGGAGTCTCTTTTATAATGATTAGGACCCTCATTTAGAAAAAGCATTCCCTTCTCAAGGTTATGCTCGCATTTTCAACTAAATTATACTTCTCCTTTAGAGATTGAATGAGACTTGCTTTTACCAAGTCAAGGGAGAATTAAATGTCATATATTAAAGCATGCAAACAAGGGAAATAGTTTGAGGGTACCCTAAGGTTATGAGAGGAAGCAAGAGATATGAGGTCACATTCCCACATCCCATTAACATGAGTCATCACAAAACAAATAAAAAGGGGGCCACTTGCCCCGCTAAGCATCGCCCTCTCATATCATGGTAGATGGATGATTTTAGACTTCTCATCCTTATTATTGATGGGCACACTATATTTTATGACCCTCTTCAATGGGACTGTGGTGCAAAATGAGAATTAGCAACATTAATTTGGGCATGGAAAGAATAGAAAGCTATCATGCCTCTTCTAATGTCCTAAGGCCCCTGGCTAGGCAACATTGCAAAGCTTGTTCCAAGTCCTCACTGGTAAATTCATCATTAACCCTACAGAAGGTCATAATTTATCATTATTATTATTTTTTTCTCTACCAGAGCGGATTCTGTCTAGCACACTTTTTATTCGAGTTTCAACTTCATTGCAAATATTCGTTCAGTCATATGTAACTTATAATTCACATAATTGGGGTTTTACAACAAAACTAGAGTATAAGTTGTGGCACGACAAATATATTTTTAAATGCATATAATTTCACAACGAAATTATAATTAAATACCATACCCTTTACGTAACCCTAAAACTAGGGTTTATGGAAAAATCACCCACAATTATCATAGTACATTAATTCATTACACAACGGTTTATCAATTACTAACTAGGATTTAAAATCATGAATTCATGTAAAACATAAGATGGAATGCTTATTTGTATAAATAACTTCTAGCCACACGCTCTCCATGTTTTACCCTACTATATACCACGCGGTTCATCAATTTCAACCATGAGTCACCTCTGAATCGAGGTTGCAACTCCACAGGAAATAGTAACTAAAAACATTTATACATCCATGACCAAGATACCAACCCAACAACCAAGCTACTCTAGGGCTCCAGACACATTGTAGACCGACATAGCTCCCAGCAAGTCCAGAACCCAAGCTTAGGGTTCGCCAACTGGTTGCTTAGGACCAAAGTCCAAAACCATCATCCTCTTCTAAGTGATGATCACGAGAATGATAAACCATAAAGAATGAATCCCCATGCTAGTGGTAAGTACATATATATACATTCACTCTATGGTTTTTTCTACCAAATGGCGCTCCTAGAGCCACATGGGCCCTAGGTGCCCTTCTCCTTGACACCTATCGCCAATACCATTGCCCTGCCCCTCATACTATTTATGTGGAGTGGGCTCCGCAACCAACCTTATTTTATTATTATTATAATATTTGTACAAAATTAATTACAATCTAGCTCTTTGACCACTTAACCATTAAAGGCATATAAATTTGGGCACGTTGGCCCCATAACTATTTAATATGGCTACATGGTCATGCAGGTCTTATAATATAAATTCCAACTCAACAGCCTAATAATCCAAATTATCTGACTCACCAGCCTAAATATTGTTGTACGTTATTTATATAGGCGCTTCGGCCTTATCATGTAATACTCATCCCATCGGCATAACCATGTGTGTACTTCCAGAGAGACCCTAGCCTCAATATCCACTTATACATATACAACACAAAGGGATCAGGAAAGGGGTATTAAATTCCTCCCCCACTTATTTTATGCATTGTCCTTAATGCATGATATATCCATAGTGTGAATTTGTTGATGGAAAATAAATTGAGTTCCACGTTATTGTACATGGCTTCATCCCAGGGCATCCTCTGTAGAAATTATACAACATGCATGTATATCTTGGATTCACCCAATCTAACAATGTATTAAAGTTAAATATTGAATCGCTTCTACAAATATTTTGCGGAATTAAAAACACAATCGCTAATCGCATGAAGTAAAAAAGAATCAAATCACACACAACACAGATAATTTCTCGGGGAAAGCTTGCTGCTCAAAACCCCACTATATTCTATTGTATATTCAACATGGATCATGAAACTTACATACAAAACTCTTCTCACAAGAGCCCTCCAGTACTCAGCTAATTGTCTCACACTGTCATGAACAAAACTGACCAACACATAGCCAATTCTCAACCTCTAGACAACTTTCCTTGCTTGCGCAATCCCTGATGAATGCAATCCCTAAAAGATAGGAATTATTGCCTTCCTTGACCATGTAAGTATCATGGGCACTCCAATGGGTGTTTGGTTGCATGTGTGCAACCCAATAATCCTACAACTGATAGCCAACTTCCCTTTCACCTAGAACTCAACTGGGTTTCCACTAGATCTGACATATATGCAACTAATAATAGTAAATCCTCAGTTGCATGTGAGATCACTGATTGTGAATTAATTAATATTTAATTCACTTGATCTCTCACTAGTGTATCTTCATTTACAACTAGCACAACTGAGTTTAACTCACTTAACTGAGTTAAACTGATTACAACCTGCATTAACTAATGCACCACTGCACTTCGAACTCTGTTACAACTAGAATTACTCTACATGCCTCACCATCTACCTCTAAGTTGAAATCCACTAGCTAATTGAGTTTATCACTCTCATTTCACTATTTCAAGTTTACATTGAGAATAGATTACAATTTATTGTCTTAATTCAGAGATAACTAAAATAGACATGCACCCAGAAATAGCACTGTGGGCCCCACCCTAGTTTGGGTGCTTAATGCAACTAGGCATGGGTGCTGGAATTTTCTTGTTGAATCTCAACACTCCCTCTCAATAAGAAATGGATTATCCTTCACCCCGATCCTGTCCCTATGGTATTCGAATTTGCTCCTGGTGAGCACCTTCGTCAGAATATCTGCATCCTGATCTTCCATGGGAATGTACTGAAGCAACATTATCCTTCTCTGCACACAATCTTTGAGACGATGGTACCAGGTATATATATGCTTGGACCTATCATGAAACACAGGATTAATTGAGAGTTTAATGCAACTCTGATTACCACAACGAATCACTGTCAGATCCATCTGAGAATCAAACAAACCAACCAAGATCTTTCTCATCCAGATAGCCTCACATGAAGCTTGAATCGCTGCCATGTATTTTGCTTCCACTGAAATGAGTGCCATAGATCGTTGTTTCCTGTTGTACCAGTAAACTGTTATCGATCCTATGCTAAATATCCCTCTTGATGTGCTCTTTCTGTCTAATTGACTGCATGCCCAATTTGCATCCGTGAAGCCTTGAAGCTTCACTCCCTTTGTCCGTTTGTACCATAGACCATACTCTGATGTGCCCCTCAGGTATCTCAGGACATGCTTCCCCACCTTCAAAAAGAGCTTGGTAGGATTAACCATAGCTTGACTCAGTTGGTTAACTGTGTATCAAATGTCTAGTCTCGTGTTCACCAAATACATTAGTGAACCCACTGATTGCCTGTAGACAGTAGCATCCACTACCTCTCCATAAGTAGCATCCTCTTTCCTCCAATTTCCTAGAAGAGGAGTATCCATGGGTTTGCAACTATCCATGTTAAACTTACCTAGTATCTCCTTTGCATAATTTCCTTGAGACACAAAAATTTCACCATCTCGTTGCCATATTTCCAATCCAAGGAAATAATGAAGGAGTCCCATGTCCTTCATTTCGAACTCCCTTGCAAGATCCTCCTTGCATGTGTGTTTCAGTTGCTCATCACCAGTCAAAATTAGATCATCAACATAAATAACAATGATCATTAGCTTACCCTCAACCACAATCTAGTACAGGTTTGCATCTACTTCACTTTTGGTGAAGCCCAATCCAGTGAAATAGTTGTCTATCCAAGTGTACCAAGCACGGGGTGCTTGCTTCAACCCATACAATGCTCTTTTGAGTCGGCACACATGTGACTCACTATTGAAGATCTCAAAACCTTCAGGCTGCTCTATGTACACCTCTTCCTCAATGATCCCATTGAGAAACGCAGTTTTCACATCTAATTGATGAAGGCACCAGCCCATCTACGTTGAGAGTGCAAGGATGGATCTTATGGGAGAGTACCTTGCAATAGGCGCAAAAGTCTCATCATAATCTATCCCCTCGATCTGTGAGAAACCCAGAGCCAAAAATATGGCCTTGTATTTCTCCACACTCCCATCAGCAACTTGCTTTACCTTATAGATCCATCTCGATCCAACCACTGATTTGTCGACCGGTCTTGGGACTATCTCCCATGCACTGTTCTTGACAATGGAGTCATACTTCTCCACCATTGCATCAACCCAAGCCGGTTTTTGCACTACTTCCTGAAAGGAAGATGGTTAAGTCACAATACATTTTCTCATAAGAGCCATGTATCCAGTAAATCGGTCAGGAGATTGTCTTTGTTTGCAATGTGAAGTAAGGGCTCCTACATTCTCTGCAGCATCAGGTCTCAATCTATCAACTTCCATGGTGCGCCTTCTGCCATTTATGATGGATGGTTATGCATGATTGTTTTCCTCCACTCCATGAACCTCCTCATGTGGTTGATCCACATCTTGAGACTCATCCTTGGGAACCAACAATTCCTCCTCTGCATGCAAGTCTAGCTCCCTCTCAAGGGACAATTGCATGGCTTTGTCCTCATCAAATTTTATATCCCGTCGCACAACAGTCATTCTGTTGTTTGGAAAATACACACAATAGTTATGGGGTGTTTCAGTGTACCCCACAAAAATCCCAACCTCAGTTGTTGGTTCCAGCTTCTTCCTGGAGTCCTTGGTCACATGCACATAAATAGATGAGCCAAAAATGTTAAAGTGTGAAACATCGGGTTTCTTACCAGTGAAAGCCTCTTCAGGTGTACTCATGCCAAGTACTCTATGAGGACAACGGTTTTGCACATGTAACGTTGTGTTGCATGATTCCGCCCACAGATGCATCGGTAGGCCTTGATCATGCAACATCGCTCGTGCTACACCCACAATAGTTTTGGTCTTCCTATCTACGACCCCATTCTGTTGTGGGTTATGAGGCGCTATGAGTTCTCTTCGAATTCCTTGTTTGTTGTAGAAGTTCTTGAATTTTTTAGAGATGTATTCTCCACCGTTATCGCTCCTAAGTGCCTTCAATTGCTTCCCCGACTCTTTCTCCGCTAGTTCCTTAAACTCACATAACTTAGAGAATGTTTGATCTTTCTTCTACATGAAGAAGATCCAACACTTATGAGAAAATTCATCAACAAATATTACATAGTACTTATGTTTTGTTGTCGAAACAACAGAGAAAAGACCACACACGTCTGTGTGAACTCTCTCAAGGATCCCCGAATCTCGACTTTCCTTCTCATGAAATGTGGCCTTTACATATTTTCCCATTGTACATCCCTTGCATGTGTCTGACTGTGCAAGTGTACCCCTGGGAAGACCAGTAGAAATCTGTTGCATGACTTTCAAGGCTCCATGGTGAAGATGGCCCAATCTCCTATGCCATAATTCGCCCTCATCCCGACTCACCAGTTGATCTGCCTTGCCCATCATTGTTGCGCAACCATCTACCTCCAACTTGTAGAGATTCTTAACTCGAATCCCTATCCTATTAGCTTGTCCTGTTGTTTATGTCGCAGGAAAGCTTTTCCTTCACTAAAAACAACGTCATAGCCTCTATCCTCCAACACTGCGACTGAGACCAAATTTTTCTTCAGACCTGGTACATGCATTACATATTTTAATTGAAAGGGTTTACCTGACTGCATCTGGAAGGTAATGGTACCAATCCCGATATCATTGTACTACCCTTCATCGCCCATTTCAATATGCATTTAGAGATCCTTCTCCTCAAAGTCACTAAAAAGTTCATTGTCTCCCGTCATGTGAAAGGAAGTGCCACTATCCAAATACCACATAGATCCCAATGCACTGGACACCATGCATGCGATCAATGAGAATTCAAGCTCAATTTGCGAGGCAAGGGCCTCACCAGCTGTAGATCCTCCAACCTTTTTGTTCTTAATAGTTTGTGGACAGTTAGTAGCAAAATTCCAATGCTGGTGACAGTGAAAACACTTCACCTTGGACATTTCCTGCTTCTTGCCATTCTTGGACTCAAATTTAGAATGGAATTTCTTCCCCTTCCCCTTCCTCGCGTTGGCAGCCAAAGCACAATCCTCTTCATATTCATTCTTAGATGAAGATCCATCTCTGGTATTCCGTCTGAACTCCTCCTGCACCAAATCCGACCACAGTCGTTCCCAATCTGGGAATTTTCCCTTCCATTAACAGAGTCTTGATAACTGTGCCAACTCTTGGGAAGTCCTAGGAGAGCCAAGCTCACCAAATCATCATCAGTGACTGTTATTGCAATGCTCCCTAGTTCATCCCGACATTGGACAAACTTTGTTAGATGTTTTGGAATGGTGTCACCCTTTTCCATCTTGATCTTCCTGAGTTTATCTTTGAGTGCCAATTTCCTATGGTCATTGCTACTTTGGAATAGATCCGTCAAAGCCTTCCAAATTGCATATGGTGTGGTTTTCCCATGGGGGCTTGAGATAATGTGGTATTGTACTCCCTCCAACAGGATCCTCCTCGCCTTTGCCACTTTCTTTTGCCATGCATCAAGATCTGCAACATCTGCCACAACAGGTTTAGGAACATCATTGTCAATGAATTCCTTCAAGCCATTGTCTCCGAGTACTGCCTCCATCCTGTCCTTCCAAGCAATATAGTTTGAGCTGCCCTCGAGTGCATACTCTAACCTCAAGCCATTGAAATCCATTTCGATCTTGAATCAGCTGTAGCACCAAGAAAGATTTTCTGCAAATTTCAATTCTATCCAATCACAAATTCAGCTCCTACTTCACTTCTACAATTTCTTGTGCTCTGATACCATGTAGAAATTATATGACATGCATGTATATCTTGGATTCACCTGATCTAACAATGTACTAAAGTTAAATACTGAATTGCTACTACAAATATTTTGTGGAATAAATACACAATCGCTAATCACATGAAGTAAAGAAGAATCAAATCACACACAACACAGATAATTTACCGAGGAAAGCTTGCTGCTCAAAACCCCACTATCTTCTATTGTATATTCAACATGGATCATGAAACAATTACGTACAAATATATTCTCACAAGAGCCCTCCAGTACTCGGCTAATTGTCTCGCACTGTCATGAACAAAACTGACCAACACATAGCCAATTCTCAGCCTCTAGACAACCTGCCTTGCTTGTGCAATCCCTGATGAATGAAATCCCTAAAATATAAGAATTATTGCCTTCCTTGACTAGGAAAGTATCATGGGCACTCCAATGGGTGTTTGCTTGCAGGTGTGCAACCCAATAATCCTACAACTGATAGTCAGCGTCCCTTTCACCTAGAACTCAACCAGGTCTCCAATGGATCTGACATGCATGCAACTAATAATAGTAAATCCTTAGTTGCATGTGATATCACTGATTGTGAATTAATTAATATTTAATTCACCTGATCTCTCACTAGTGTATATTCAGTTACAACTAGCACAACTGTATTTAACTCACTTAACTGAGTTAAATTGATTACAACCTGCATTAACTAATGCACCACTGCACTTCGAACTCTGTTACAACTAGAATTACTCTGCATGCATCGCCAACTACCTCTAACTCGAAATCCACTAGCTAACTGAGTTTATCACTCCCAGTTAACTATTTCAAGTTTACATTGAGAATAGATTACAATTTATTGTCCATCTTAATTAATGGATAGCTAAAATAGACTTGAACCCAAAAATAACACTATGGGCCCCACCCTAGTTTGGGTACTTAATGCAACTAGGCGTGGGTGCTGAAATTTTCTTGTTGAATCTCAACATCCTCCACATTTCCAATGTCATATGCACGTGAATAGGATCGGGAGGTCCTTGTCCCCTATTGGCAAATGTGTCCTCTCAATGCCATCCTTATCACACCTAACAAACATCCAAAAACAACGGAATTAACACTAGTAACAATAAATTTTGAATTCATATGCACATATTCCTAATTTTAGAAAGATAAACATCAATCATATGCATGTGAAAGTTTATCTAAACATGCAAACATGAATTTGCAATTTTCATGTAATGTAGAATTGATGTACAAATTCTTGCCATGAGGGCATTATTGTGCCTCAAACATGAGAAAACTTTGTCCATGCATGTCAACACTATATATCATCCCTGTATACAATTCTTGCATTTAAATCTCGCACACAAACATCCTACAGTCTCACTAATAGTTTTGGCTATTCATAATTCCTATATGCAAATAAACTCTCTATTCATTGCTTCAACCCCTCTTGTTTCAATTATTCTTGTTGTGTTGTATTTATTTTAAATAACCATTAACTTGTTTAGTTGGCACAATTGTTGTAGATCCTTCATGTTACCTTATTGCTAAATCATCTGCAATCTAATAAAATCATTTTGAGCTTCTTTTGGCTTTAATTCTTTGCATTTATGGTCAAGTTCAAGTATTTTCCTCTCCAAATTCCTACAAGTTGCTTATTTCCTTCTCTGTGGTGATTAATCAGGGCTTGGACTGTTAGTTGAACCTTATTCAAGTGTGTTTCCAAACTTGTACCAACTTGTTATGACCTATGACAAACCTAGCCATATGTTGTCATTAGTTTTACCACACATTTAACAGGGTTCTGTGACCTGTCAAGACCTATCAGATGGTCATTCACATCCTATATAAAGTTTTATCCCAACCTCTATACAAAACATGTCAAAAAACTTGTGACAACTTAACATAAACATGTCATAGGTCTTCCATGGCCTCTATCATGTTATTATATAACCTGCTATAAAACCTAATACAAACTCTGCAATTGACCTGCTAACACATACATAGAGGACCTATTAAGCAACTTGTTGTAGACCTGCTACAACCTATTATAATCCTGCAATACACCTTTCGCTTACATGTAATAAAACCTTGTGATTACTTGTCATTAATTTTTTATTATCATGTAATAACTTGTATTTAACTCTATTAAAAATCATGTAGTAAACTTGTCGGCCATCGATGAAAAAATTGTCACAATCCTTATAAAGGACATGTCACCTGTTTGTGACCATTTGACTTGTAATAATTTTTTATACCTGTAATAGAGTTGTAAGAATTCCCGTGACCCAAAATTTCACCTATAGTGGTCTATTGTACCTATTATAACCCTGTCACTAAGTTGTGACCAGTTCACCAATTATAACATATGTACCCGGTACAACATGTAACCTAGTTGCTTCCCATTCACCCGTTGTATCTCTATTTAGCACATGTCACCCACTTGTGACCAATCTATCAATAGTATCATGCTATTATTGGTTACAACCATGTCACATTTTGTGAGATCCTTTGAAATCATGATGATACCTATGATCACATCCTATTATAACTGCAATATACTTGTCACATGCATGTAACGATCCTGTCAATAACCTACAATTTACGAGTGGGAAATTTATTACACTCCTTGTATCCTAGGTATATCATGTATACCTGATTATACAATATATATCTCACATCCCCTGTAATAAAACTTGTACATGATCTTTACATAATATACCTGCATTAATTTCATGGTAGCCTCACTAGCTGCCATACCTATGGATAATTCTTGTTATCAACTATAAAATCTTATTAGGATCTTGTACATGTTTATAGACATTGTTCTTCTTTTCCAATATTTAACTTTTGTTAGTGCACAACTAAAATCACTTCCATGGTCCTTAATCCTAACCATGGAGCATTACACAACATATCTATTGGTATACTTACCCCAAATCCAGCCTTGATTTTTTGGTAGCTAGCAATAATTTTTTTCCCATACAATTAATAATTGATCCACAATACTCTATTCTTAAAAATTTCAACTCACCATCATATATCTCAAAATGTAAGCATAAAATACGTAATAGAACTGATACTTATCTCGTAGGAGTTGAGGGTGTGTTAACTCCATGGTTATTCAATCTATAAACCAGAGTTACCAAAGCTCACACATCTGGATGCATCTCCTTCGGCATGGTTAATAATGTCCATGCCCCAGTTGGTTAAAGAGTCCAAACACAAGGCTCACCAACTAGTCAATCAATTACAGAATCCAAACCTAGGATTCACTGACTATTATTAAACTGAGTTCCCTTGGGAAATCCATAGCTACCACAGCTATAAACTAGAGCCCCAAGTTCTCATAGACACCTAGGATCTCAATCATGATTTATCAAATCATGTGATTAGCTGAATAATCACACTTCCGTCAGTTTCAGAGTTCAAACCCATAACTCACTAACTAATTAGTCATTGAACATTCACTACCTTGGGATATCCCAAGGCCTTAGTTTTATAGCATTTATTGTAAAATTTGATGATTTTTCTTCGTGTGCACCCACTTTTCCATTATTGTATACATATTCAATACCCTTCACCAGCTAGGGTAGCAAGCCACAACAACCTCCCAGTTGTTACATTTTTGGGGCCTCCATGTACCCTTCAAACCCTTGAACCATTCACCTAATATTCAAACACACATGCTCATTAAATTGCATGCATAAATTTTCAAACACGTGTGCGCATGTGCACACACACGCACACATAAACAACACATAACTTATGGATCATATTCACTTTCAATAATCAAACAACAAAGGAAAGGTTTTAGAGAGATTCCCATGCTCAATGGTTGTTGTAACATACCCCTACTAACCCTCACCCCAGCTAAGGGTAGAAGGAAGCAATTACTAAGTTAACCCAATATCCAAAGTCCAATTATGGAAATGGGGTTTGACTTTCTTCCACTCTTTCAAAACTTAAAATGTATCACATTGTTCCATTTGTCTCATTGAGACCTTTTCGATGATATAAAATTTCGCTTTAATCTAGCCCTCGAATAAAAAGATATGGCCATTCAAAGATTAGCCTTTCGATTAGTGCCACTTCACTAAGGTGCCATGTGGCACCCGTGTGACTATCCCATTCAACCTCCCATCGCCACATGTAAATGTTACCATACTTGTTGACTCATTCGTCCTAGTCACATATCAACCCCGCTTTATAGAGGACGTAAACCAACCCATAACATATGTACACTATAAAAGAGGTGTTGTGGGTGCGAGACCCTCAAAGGCCACATCACCCTAGAAATACCCTTATGAGAAGTAACTCTTTCTGCCCCTCGTCGTTTCATCCAGGGAAAACCTTTATGGGATCACGTGAAACCTTGGCAGTCCCCTCTCTGCCATGGCCTCACATTATTTGTTGCAACAACGCTCGCTCATTTCCACCCCTGCCATGACATATCGGAGTTCAAATCTCAAAATTTACTCGTGTAGTTCCTCGCTACTTATGAGGATAGAGCGTCAGGCTACAAGGAGCTTACGACGCCTGCTGACACCTCAACATAACTCAACCAACTGAGCGATCACGTTCTTTCACACTTATGCATGTGGGCTTCGCCGTGCCACATACACTCAACTCCATGAGAAATCTCTAGGGACAAAGAGTCAAGGTCATGTCATTAGCCCTTTTTGTCGGGGTGATGTCACCCTCCATGTGGATCTAATCCAAGCATGCGACATGTGACTCACTTTTAGGCCACTTGGGCCCCTTAAACCTTCAAAATGGGTTGACACATGTCCCGGTCTTCATACGCCACATGGCTCCGATGCTAAGTGACTCGCCACGCTAGGCGTGGGTCCCGTTTGGACCTCCATATAGTAAAATCAAATTTTCCATGTTATAAGGGTTTTGCGTTTTTTTCGCCACGTTATTGCACCAACCTCTTACGAAATAGCCTCATCTGCCAAGTCATCCCAAGAATAAAATCCCAAGAGTTTTCCTTGAGGCTCCCCTTGAGATCTCTAAGGGTAAAACTCTAGGACTTGTGGATGGTGTCCATGCTTTCTCTCCTCTACAACTTAGATCTTTGCGCCTTCGCATTAGGACATGGCTCCTGGTCGTGTGGGGCTTATGGTGTATGTCTTCGCACTTTTCCTGGCCCTAGCTTCTAACCCCCCGCAACATAAGTGTAAAGGTATATAATGTGGGATTTTTCTGGTGCTTTGGTTGTTAATGCATGTATAAGAGCCTTTGCCTAGGCCTCCAACACATATTTATGGGTATGTGAGGGCATATGTATGCACTTTGGAGCTAACCCTCCTGAGCTTTTGAATGTATGCACAATTTAAACATTATTGCCATCTCTCTTGAGATTTAAAGTTTTTTATACGTCTTTTGAGCTTTCAACAGGGCGCAATTTAGCCCATTCGATATTTATATATCTAGATATGTATCATGATATCTCTCCTAAATGTAGTGGGTAATCACTAGTCTGATAGCCAATCTATTTCAGTATAGGCATTCTTTCAGTTAACATAGGTTTGTCTATCTCTTTTATACACAGTCCTATTAATCAATTTAAGGACTTAGGAAGAACGCAGGAGTAACCCACTCCTATACATTAACGCAGGCAATTATTTACTATGTTTCTAGAAAATAATAATGATATAGAGAGCATGAACAAGCACTACTATATCATCCTCCAGGGATCAACCATCCCTCAACATTCACACAATATTTAGCATCATGTATTCACATAAGAATTAACATTCCTCAACAACATCATATGCATTAAAATAGCACATTACCCCTTTCAAAACCACTAGTATTCCTATCTTACATATTAGAAACATAACCCACTGACCACTCCTTTACCAGAGTATAAACATTGCAGAGATTCAACCATCTCTTCGATATTTAGGCACACAAACCATAGTTTTGAATCAAGGACCCACGAGAGTCAAACATTCTTGGAAGACAATCCATCTAGAGTAGGATTATGCTCAAATTAAACACAGGTATCTAAATCATTCCCTATCCATACTTTTAAAATAACCATGTTCATCCAAAAATGAATGCCTCGTTCCTCAACATTACAAGTTATAATAAATCAATACATTAAGCAAACATAAAGCATTCAAAACATAAGATTCATAAGTAGACCCTTATCTTGTAGGTTTTAACCCTGTACATAAATTATCTGCAAAAAAACTCTTAAAACAAAATAAACAATAGCGAGAGCACAAAACATAAAACATATATACACAAAGATTTTCCACTACATCCCAAAATCGGGACTACTAGCTTGATTTATCATTAGGTTCCTTTCAATGTTACAATACATATATTTACATGCCAAAGCATTCATAAACCCCAATCCATTAACCTTGGATTAGAACATAACATTAGTTCCCTTGAACGAATCTACAAAATACCATGGACAGAAACCATCATGCCCAAAACCATGTGCTAAACTCATGCACAAAACCATAGGTAGGTCCGCCCACCTAATATAGGGTCCAAAAAAAAAAATCTCAGGGCACTGCCTCGGACCCCATGCAACCCCCCCTGTGACCCCCCTGCTACGCCTGGTGCGACTGAAGGGGGATTGACCGCCCCCATGCTTCGTGCGTGTAGCTAGTCATGGAAAGAATATAACACACACCCAACATTCTCCCATGTGTTGTCTTCATCAATGCATCTGCAACATTCTTCAAATTTTCCACCTTTACCAACAACACCTTTTTGTCCTCAACCATATATCTCACAAAGTGATACTAAACATCAATGTGCTTTGTCTTTGAATGATAATCAAAGTTCTTACCTAAGAAAATTTCACTTTGGCTATCATAGTCTATCCTTATAGCTCGTAGCACTAACCCCATACTTGAACACAATCTCTGCAACCAAACTGCTTCCTTGCTTATATGAGTGGTTGCCATGTATTTTTCCTCTGTAGTTGAAAGAGCCATTACATATTGTCTTTTTCTCATCCAGCTGACTACACCTCCAAATAGTTTAACAACATACTTACTTGTAGTTCTTCTTTGATCCATATCTCCAGCCCAGTCTACATCAACAAAGCCATGGATTTCCAAAACTCTGTCCAATCCTAGTCTTCCTTGGTAGCATATACATAATCACTAGTGCCACGCAAATATATGAAAACTTGGTTCACTGTTGTCCAATGCTCCTTCCCTAGTTTTGACATAAACTTGTTCAATACTCCCACTGCATGTGCAATGTCTGGTCTATTACAGACCATTGCATACATCAAGCTACGCACTACACTTACATATGGAACACAGGATATGTCCTCTTCTTGTTGTTGTGTCTTGGGACATTGTTTAGTAGATAACTTTACACCTACAAGAATAGGAACCATCACAAGTTTACTATCCTGCATATTGAATCTCTACAATATTGTATTGACATACTTCCTTTGGTTTAACTAGAGCTTCCTCTTTGCTTGATTTTGTTTAATTTCCATGCTCAAAATATAGTTTACAGCACCAAGATCCTTCATGTCGAATTTGGAGAAAAATTGGGTCTTCAAATCCTGGATAATTTCTTTGTCATTTCCAACCAACAACATATCATCCACATACAAGACCAAATAAATAACACTGTCACCAATGAATTTAAAATACACACAATGATCCTCTTTGCTTATTTTGAAGCCAAGTCCCCGTATATATGTATCAAATTTCTGATACCACGTCCTTGGTGATTGTTTTAACCCATACAGAGACTTTTTAAACCTGCATACAAGTTATTTCTTACCCTTCACTGCAAAGCCTTCAGGTTTCTTCATGTAGATTTCCTCTTCCAGATCCCTACGAAGAAATGTTGTCTTCACATCCCTCTGTTCTACCTCAAAATCAAATGCAGTAACAACATATAAAAGTAATCTAATAGAAGTTACCTTGGTAATAGGAGAAAAAATATCACCAAAATCAATTCCCGACACCCAGGAATAACCTTTTCTACCAATAGAGCTTTGTATTTCTCTAGCTAGTTTTTTGTATTCACCTTCTTCTTAAACACCCATTTGCTTCCAATGGGTTTCCTTCTAGCCGGAAACTCCACCAGATCCCATGCCTCATTTTTGTGCAAGGATGCCATTTCATCAACCATGGCCTCCTACCAGAGTTTTCCATCCTCTGGATCCACTATCTCCCTGACAATTCAAGGATCATCATTAGTGAATGATAAAGAAAAATTTGAACTGAAAACAGATGGACTATACCTTTCTGGCTGCCTTATTTCTTGAACTGGTCTTCTCACACTTGGATTTTGTGGCTCTTCTCTTATGAATCTTGTTCTGTTGCAGAGTCTAATTCTTCCTCCTTTAGCTCAAACTCTATCTTCTCAAGTTCCTTTGGTAGGACTCCATGTTTAACAACATCATTAACCTCTCTAAAAAACACATCTTGGTTGTACACAACCTTCCTTACTTATGGGTTCCAAAGCTTATAACATTTTAAACCATCCTTATACCCAATAAAGAAGCACCTTTCAAATTTACTATCCAACTTGGTTATTTTCTCCTTTGGAACATGTACATATGCATCACAGCTAAATACCCTCGGATGTGAAAGAGAGGGTTTCTTACCAGTCCATACCTCATGTGGAGTCTTATACTCCAACACTATTGAATGTGATCTGTTAACCAGGTAGCATGCAGTCTCCACTACCTCTGCCCAAAATTCTTGTCCTAACTCGGTACCACTGAGCATGCTTTTTGCCTTTTCCATCAACGTCATGTTCATTCTTTCTGCAACTCAGTTTTTCTGAGGTGTGCATGGAGTAGTCTTTTGTCGTGCTATACCACACTTCTTACATAACTCTTCAAATTCCTTCTTGCAAAACTCTCAACCATTATCTCTTCTCAACACCTTTATCTTCTTCTTTTTCTGGTTTTCCACCATAGCCTTAAATTATTTAAACCTGTCAAAGACTTCATATTTCTTCTTGAGGAATTATATCCATGTATTCCTCAAGAAGTCATTTATAAATGAAACATAGTACACAAACTTACCCAATGATGGAACCGACATAGGTACAAACACATCACTGTGCACAATCTCTAATATTTTGTTTGCTCTCTTAGCACTAGAAGGGAAACTTGCTCGATTCTACTTCCCATATACACAATGTTCATAGAAATCAAAATCCAGAGAGCAATTAGACATACCTTCTAACATACCATTATCATGTAGTATTCGAAGGCCCTTCTCTCTCATATATCCAAGCTTTCGTTGCCATAACATGGTCTTTTCTCTAGAGACCATTAGGATTTCTTCTCCACTTTCAGGAACCATATAACTATTGCACCCATCAATAACAGTGCTACCCAGAAGCTTGTACAAATTTCCAATCCGAACTCCCCGCATCAATACCAGTGCTCCTCAAACCATCTTGCAGGTATCTTTCTTGAACACTATTTTTACACCTGCATCATCCATCTTTCTTACAGAAATCATATTTCTGGCCAATGTAGGAATATGCAGAACACCAGGAAGTGTTCTAATCCTTCCACCTTGCAACTTTAGCTTGAATTTTCCGTGTCCAACGATTTTGGCCTTTTTATCTGCCCCTAAGAAGACATCACCACCATCATACTTCTCATACTTGTAGAACCACTCCCTATGGGGAGTGAAGTGAAAGGATGAACATGAGTCAATCAACCATGCCTCGTGATCTACATGTATATTTGAAGAAGAATCCAAGTACACATCCCGACCATCATCTAAGGTGGTTTTCGCCTTTGCAAAAGGAGCATCATCAGATCCCTTTCCTTTCTCAGGAGTTTTAGATCTATAGTCCTTTTTGAAGTGCCCTTTCTTTCCACATTTCCAACACACCTTTACAATATTTCCTGGAGATTTATATCTCCCTCTAGATTTAGATCTCCCACTCAAGAACTTATTTTTGTTTTTGTTATGGGACCGTCCTCCTATATACAAGACATCTCCATTCTAGCCTTCCATATTTTTTTGTCTGATTTCCTTCGACAACAAGGCTGAGACAATTTCATCAAATTTCAAGGTAGTTGTATTTCTACCTATTGCAACAACCTTACTATCCCATGAATATTGTAGAGAACACAACAAACTGATGCACTAATTTTCATATGAGATTTTAATATCAACAAATAACAACATAATTACCACAGTATTGAAGGCGTTCAGATGCTCTATCACTGAGTCTCCATCCTTTATCCTCAAGGTATACAAATTTTTCCGTAGGAACAATTTGTTCACCAGAGACTTAGATTGGTACAAAGTCCCTAACTTGTCCCAAAAGGCCTCCGTTGTAGCTTCCCCAGATACATTCAACAATATCAAATCTGAGATACATAACCGTATTTTCCTCTTTGTTTTCTGATCTATATTTTTGATCCGGGTGGATATCGGTGGCCACCCACCTATTCCATTTGGACCAGAACCATCAATTCTTGCATCTTTTCACATTCAGCACAACTTACTATTTTTAGCAGGGAAGTGGTGTGACTTTCATAACAGCCCCACTCACAGCACAAACGAGTGTCGGGCCAAACAGTCTTTGGTGGCCGAACTAAAGGCACCCGAATCAGATGCATTTTCTGATCCTGAGTTAGAACCAGAAAAAGGCAATTACAAAGCGAAGAAAATCATTGATGGCAGATCCTGGCTGCTTCCACCACCAAGATCCTAAGGAGGGTCCACAGAGGATCCTAGGAGGGGGGAGCGCTTCTGGGCCGGCAGATGTGGGTAAAGGGTTCTCCACTGCAATTCTATCGTCATAGCTGGCCAAAAAGAACCATTTGCCAGAATGTGAAGTTGCTCTGCCTACCAAATATAGCACACCCGTCGTATACCATCGGGTGGCTCCACCCTGAGAGAGACTGTGATCCGCCGCCAGCGTTTCAGCCTTCCATACAGTATCAAGCCATTCACGGATGAGGTATTGTGTGATGTTGCTCCTCTTGATATAGCTGATGTATTATTGGGCCAACCATACTTGTGGAGGCGACATGCTGTGTATGAGTCTAGGCCTCGTGCTGTTATTATTACTTTGGGAAATAACTTGTACAAGATACCAGAGGTAGTACCGCCTCCTGTCATCTCTTTGACTACTGCAAAACAACGCTGTAAGATTG